>OZ010589.1:108912379-109232379 GCA_963932145.1 Acanthosepion lycidas | reverse complement strand
CGCCATTATTTTTGCACCAACCTAATATATATATATATATATATATATATATATACACACACACACATATATATATATATATATGGATATGTATATGTATACATAAAAATATATATATATATATATATGGATATGTATATGTATATGTATAACAACCTGCCTGTGAGTGTTATAAATAAATTCAACAGGGATGCCTTAATACACAGCTCTTTGATACACACACACATATATATATATATATATATATATATATATATATATATATATATATATATAAGACATTTTTATGTTTAACATTTTTTTATTGATACAAGTATTTAAGTAAATGCTCTGTTTATAATAAACAGTATTAAATAACATTTACCGGCCTGAATGTTCGAGAAATTTTCATAGAAAATATTCGTCCTACATTGATGTACCTGATAACCTTTCTGAAGATGAATTATTTTGTCTATTTATAAATGACAAAATAATAAATTTATTCATCAACAAGACAAATAAATATTAGTCAGGTGAAAGAAAGAGCAAACAAATGCTAGTGTATCTGTCTATATTTCCTCAAGGGCACATGGCACAGTGGATAAAGGAGTTGGTTAGATCCAGTGGCAAGACCCAAAGAGTGTGAGTTCAATACCCAGTTAAGGCAGTGGAGAACTTTCAGAGGAAAATTAACAGGAGATAACTGATAACTGACATCCATTAAACATGGCACGTGGAACTAGAACAGTCTACCCCAGTGAGCGAAATAAAGGGTTAAGTTCAACATTCCAATCAGCTGAAAGACGGTTGGAGCATACAATGGCTGAAACATTGTAATAAAGATGAGGACAATACTCGGAATAATGTAAATAATTTAAATGCTAGTGTCTTCTCATATGTAAACACAAGAAAACATGTCACTTTTTTGATGAAATGAAAGCCTTTTTAGTGATTTTATTTCTTATTGCACTCCCAGAACTCCACAAGGAGCAATAAAAGTTAAAATACCTTGAATTATTTATGTATTTTTTAATGTATTTGTTTTTTTTATTTCACATTTTAATCTTTTTGTTTTCAACGTCAAAACATGCATGCAAAACGTAACGCATTACATCAAAATATTACTCATTCATTCGTTTATTAGTGTTCAAAAATTAAAATCTATACACACAATACAAAGAAAGTTATAACAATTTTAAAACAGTAAGTGTTCATTTTTATGCACCCTCAAAAAAATGCAGTGGCAGGGGGAACAATTCTAGAAAGAAATTAGTGTGGTAAAGGTTAATGCTAATTCAAACCAACCCCAATGCCATTGTGAGAGAGATAGCCACTACGGTCAGAACTAGAATTAGTAGATTATCACCCAACATAAACCTCTTTAATAAAAATAAAGAATTGTATGAAAATGCTCTCCATAAAAGTGGTTTTAAAAATAAATTATCTTATCTAACACCCATAAGTAACACTGAAATATCTCAAGTGGAATGTAGGCATAGAAATAGAAAAAGAAAAATTACACTGTTCAACTTCTCTTCTTTTCAACATTGATCTGAGAGCTGAATTGTAATTAGTTATATCATTAATTCAATATTATTGACTGTTTCTATTGAATTAAAAAAATAGGAAATGCTTTCAAACCAGGCCCAGGTGTCCTTCCTAACAAGTAATCAGCTTTGGGCTTACAATATGCATGATCAACTTAGATGGCACTAAATTATTCCATTCTTAAAAAAAAAATAAAATGTACTGAAATAATTTTACAAACAGCTCAATTTAAATTAATTCAAATCAGAATTAGTCTGTTTTAAAAATCAATAATTAAATTTTGGTAATTGCATCAATTACATGATTTACATTGTTCAGGCTGCTGCCCTCATCTTTATTGTCATATTCACAACATTCAATACAGTTTTAAAATTTTTATTTCAATAAACAAATATTGTGTAAATGATATCTGTTTATATTTCTGAGATGAGGCATTGTAATTATTTACATTATTTACATTGTTCAGACTGTTGTCCTCATCTTTATTTTCATATTCATAATGTTTCAGCCATTGTACGCTCCTTCTTAAAAAATTTTAAACTGTATTTAAGAAAGACACTTCTGTAAAAAATAGTTTATTTAATAATTGCTCAAATGAGCCATAAAACGAGATCCTTTGCTTTTTAGCTATAATAGAATAGACAAGAAATACAGTTAAACTGTCAAAACATTGGTCAAAAATCAAAGTAGAGAGACCAAGTTATCTCTCAACAAGTGGGAAAGTTGTCATGTATATCATGACAGATTACTAACAATACAAGAATGTTTTTCTACTCTATAAGGAATGCTAAAACAGATATAATTACTTTTCTTTGTTATTTTTAGCTGTTTTCACTCAAAAAGCATACAAGAAAATTATAGAAAAAGAAATCTCATTTTTCCAAAATCAAGGCTGCTACTAGAACGATACAAGGAAAAGAAATGTTAAGTCTTAATTTTGAAAAGTGCACCTAAAAATAACTTACACTTCAAAAAGAAAATGTTCATGATACAAGGTGTGTCAGAAAAGTAACACATCTTAGTGTTTTTTGTGAGTTATGAGTTGGGTAGAGATTAGTGGGTTGTGTCACCATATAACATAATATGCTGGATGTATGTAGCTGTGATTTCAGCTCTCTGAAGCCATTGTATGTTGTTTTTCACATGCTTTTATTAACAGCTACTCAATTTTAGGCTGTCAAACGATGGGCACAAAGTAAATGAACCAACTTGAAGTTTCTGGTTCAGTTGGAGAAAACTCCGTCAGAAACACTTGGTCTACTGCAGCAAGTGTACAGAGACGAAATGATGTTGCACTCTCGAGTTTTCAAATGGTACAAGAGGTTCAAAGAGGGACAGGAGGATTTGGAAGACGGCCCCAGGAGCAGACGGCCTTCAATGAGCAGTAAAATAGTACACTAATTTCTGTTACTTTTCTGACACACCTTCTATACACAATAGACCAAAAATGGCCTAAAAATTGAAGGTTGTATGCCTTTTTCAAAACTAATTCACTGGCTCACTTCAGACCAGAGGGACTTTCTTTTCTTGAAGGATTTTATCATATATTCAATGAAATTAACCCATAACTACATTACTTAAAATATTAACTTTTCACCTAATCTATCTTGTTGTCTAATGGTAGTCTTAGAGCTGGTAGATTTTAAATTCATGTAACCACTTCTCTAAAAAGATTAGACACCATGCACTAATGTTGTATAAAGAAATATTTTATTTATACAAGGTGTTATAAATTAATATTGTACATTGATTGTCTCTCAAAACATAAGTATTATTAAATAAGTTACATTTAAAATTAATATTATTTGCTATATAAAGTTTTCTCTTAAGTGTACAGTGGAAATTTAGATATCACCTTAGCTGTGTCCTTTTAATATTTGCTGTGTAACTATATACAGTACAGGCCAAAAGTTTAGGGCCACTCTGGATTTTGAAGAATCACCTAAAAATTGAAGGTTGCCTGCTTTCCCAAAACTAATTTAGCAGCTCACTTTGGGCATGAAGGACTTTCTCTTCTTGAAGGGTTTTAGACTATATTCAATAATAATGAAATTAATCCATTACTGTATAATGTTTACTTAAAATTTTTGCTTTTTTTGCCTAATCTAACTTGCTACCCAATGGTAATCTTAGTGCTGGTGGATTTTAAATTCATGTAACCCCTTCTTGAAAAAGATTGGACACCACACACTAATGCTGTATAAAGAAATCTGTGTTATTCATACAAGGTGTCAAGAGTCACTACAAGATACATTGCATCTTACCTGAGGTGGAAATTAATTGAGCAAATAAGGTCATTAATTAAATGGGTGATTGGGGCCTCTACATATAATAAATTAAGAACTAAAAAAAAAAAAAATAGAATGGTCAGCAATTCACTTTTTTTTAAATTTATAAAACATAATTATTATTATTATTAAATAATATTTTCGTCTTGGTCATAAAGTGAAATAATGAAAAAAGAATTTAAATAAATTTTCAACGCTTTGACTTATACAAATATTCTTTGAAAACTTGTACCAAAAAATAGCATGATATTATAATGAATAATTTAGCGAATAAAAAGGAAAAGTTACCAATGTTTTATTTTATTTCACATTTTCAATTTGCTATGTAAGACATCCATTTGATTGAATTAGCTTTATTTGCTAATATTTGCTTACGATTAGGTCTTTTGAACAAGAGCAAAGGTTTATGCCTTGATTCCTGCTTAGGATTAAGGTTCCAGTTCCTTCTAAAATCTACTTCAGCAGTATATTCCTAACACTTGTCCTTTCCTAAACAAATACAACCCCACACAGTAACCCCACTATGAAAACTAAAATTTAATATTTTAAAATGTTTATAATTCCAGGCAATTATAATTCAATGCATTGAAACATGATTACATTGATAAGAACTTGCATATCAGAATCCCTGTTCATCTAGTATTAAAATTAGGTTTCAACACTAGATGACATTTGATCAATAGAGAAGGTTAATATTCTGCATTGTTCTAGAATAGGAGTAGATATGTTCACCTATTGTCCAGTTCACACTCCTCCCCACTCTTTTGAACAGGAGTAGATGTTTATCCCTTGTTTCCAGTTCCTTCTGAAGTTTTCTTCAGTTCTGTGCTCCTAACGGTTGTGTCTGAACTCTAAAATTTTATTAACTAATTATTTATTTGATTTTACTTTTTGTTTCTTCCTTCCTCTACAAGTTGGAGTAGATAGGTTTGCCTATTGTCCAGTTCAAACTCCTCCCCACTCTTTTGAACAGAAGCAGAGTTTTATCCCTTGTTTCCTGCTTAGGATTATGTTTCCAGTGCCTTCTAATGTCTACTTCTGCTCTATCCTCATAATGCTTGTCCTTTCTTACACTACTACAACTCCACACAGTAACCTTCTACCTAGAGTGGTCTTGTATTGGGTAATTATTTGTAAAAAAGCAACAAAAAAAAAAAACTGTTTCTTAGTAGTTGTATATAAATAAAATGATTTGTTGTGGCTTCATTGAAGATAAAATATACTGAATTGTGTAGTGATCAAGTTATTAAGTTACATGCTCAAATAACAAATTATGAGTTATTAAATAAGAAGTTTGTTTAATACATGTAAGATAATATAAATGGAAAAAGTTTATTGAAATTTAGTATTTTTTTAAATCATTATACAAATAGGAACGTGTTTTTTTTTGTTTTTTTTTAATAAAGGCAGTAATAAATTGTAATAATAAAACATAAAGGAGAGGCAAAGATGGAACAAAGTAAAAAATATCAGAAATATAATATTTATTTGAACTTTTGAATATTGTCCGAATCTTTGTCGCATATTTATTACAATAATCGGCCGTTGTACGCTCCAGCCTTCTTCAGGTGGTTGGAATGTTGAATTGAACCCTTTATTTTCACTCACTGGGGTAGACAATTCTAGTTCCATGTGCCATGTTTTTAATGGATGTCACTTGTCAGTTATCTCCTGTTAATTCCCCTCTCCAAGTCCTCCACTGCTTTAAACAGGTATTGAACTCACACTCTTTGGGGTCCTGTCACTGGATCTAATTAACGCCTTCATCCACTGTGCCATGTGTCCTTGAGGACATCTGTGTATGAATTTCTGGGTATTACAAACCTAATGTCTTCAGCATTCATTTTTTACCAGAGCTCATATTGCAATTTTTGTTGTTACTATCGCTTTTCTCTGGAACTCTTTATTACTGGTTCCGATATTGTATTTATTTCTATGCTTGATCAGCTCAGGAGATTTTTGTGGCCTAGCATATATGGTGATTCCTTAAGTTTCATTGTCTATGATCTCAACCTGATTCCACAGAGGGCAGTGATCTCCTTTTTCTCTCCATATGTAGTCAGCCATGCTTGATTTTTCCACTTCCCCTCCAAACATTGTAATAAATATGGTAACAAAGATGACGGCAATAGTCTGAATAATGTAAATAGTGTACATAATACCTCATCTCAGAAATATAGACAGATACTGAAAGGCCGAAACACTGTGATAAATATGGTAACAAAGATGAGGACAATTGTCCGAATAATGTAAATAGCGTACATAATACCTCATCTCAGAAATATAGACAGAACTATTTAGCAGTTTGTACAGTTGGGCATGGAATAATTCTTTTAAAAAGAACAAAAAAAAAATAAAAACAACCACACAAAATAAATTTTTATTTATCATAAATAAAAATTCTTCCATCAGAATTTTCTCGAATTTTTCTTATATTTAATGACACAAAGTTTCCAAAACTTAACTGTACAATATGGAATTTTTCTTTGTGAATCTTATGCCATTTTGCACTGAACATGTGTAACCTTCTTATAACCTGTTCATAATACATAAAAATATGAATATTTGCTTCAAAAATATTTGAAAATCATTTGTAGAATATTCATTTTTCTATCAAAATACAAGAATTTACTAGTGCTCATTAATAAAGTTATGTACTAAAAGTAAAATGACTTCAACTTTTGCTGAATTACATTCATTTCTAAATTCTTCATCTAGTCTACAACAAATATGAAGTAATGATTGCAGCTCTAAATGAAACAATAACTCGTTGCCCAATAAAATATCTGACAAAGTCTTCTTGGTTAACATAAAAAAGGATGAAGTTGTTTAACCCTAGCATATTTAGTAAATAATCTGTTTAGACAGTTATGCATCATACATGATATATGCTTAGGTGATCATCTATCTTTCGATACATGACTGATGAAGCATATTTTTTCCCGCTATAGGTTGCCATTTCTTTCTGCGGTAGACCACTTGCCATTCAAGCCTATAGAACCCAGTCTGTCCCACTATTTACCCATAATTAGGGGGAGAAGAAGAGGATTTATACCTTTCCCAAGAATATTAGCACATAAGTGAATGTAATGGATTCAACTGGAATTCGAACTTGGGTCTCTGATTCCTCAATCCGGGCCTCTATCCATTACTCTACCATGCCTACTTAGTAAATAAATAATTACAAAAAACAGGATTAACTTATAGGTAATCAATATCATATATCTGTACATCAAACTGTCTTTAAATTAAGTGGCAGTAAAAGAATTATCGTTGAACTTTTAAGAGGTAAGTTTAAACATTAATGCAATACTTAAATGCAGCGATCAATTTTGAGTTCTTCTGTAGTTTATTGTTGCGTATCACATCTACTCCTCCCCTACCTATTGTGATGAAGACCCAATCAAGAGCTCTCTGTGGGAGCTAGTTTAAATGCCACCTGATAGGGCGGCTTTTAAGCTACTAGAAAATTAGTCACAGTAAATCTGTAATTTTATACTTCATAAAAACTATATGAACAAATTACTGAAAAATATATCACAATCATCAAATACTAATGGGTTATCATAAAACTCCACAAACATTTATACAGGTATACCTCACCCTACATTATTATTTGGTTCCAGAGGTCAGGACTAGGGTCGAAAAATGACTTAAGTCAAAATAACCACACTATAAACTGCAAATAAGCACTCCCCATTGCTTAGTACAGCAGTTATGATATATATGTACAGTATTCTCAACAAAATAATTAATTTCCACCTTATCTCCAAGTGATATAGCTTTACACTTAGCATTAGCACTTGCACTGAGACTTTTCTTCAGAGCCATTGGCAAAAATGTATTCTAAACCACAACTGAAATGTAACTGAAAGAATGTCAACAGCAGAGCACAGATGTAAAGCAGCCTGAATTCAAAATCGTTGTTGGAGTGGAAAAAATGCATGTGTGCCGCCTGTTAGCAGGAATTTAAAATGTGAACATCTGCTGAACATAACTTATTATACTAATTGTTTTGTTTTTGATCTTTCTATGATTATATATTATTTTTAAATTTATTTGAATATAATTTTCTATGTGTTTTTTGTTATTTTAGTGTTTCTAATATTTTTAATGGGCGCTGTAAAATCAAGTAAAATGACATAAGTTGAGTTTTATTTTTCCATACAATATTTAATAAAAACCAATTGTATCTTCGAAAATGAGTTAACCCGAAACGACTTAAGTCAAGGTATCACTGTAAATCAAAGCTTCAATGAAAAAACATTTTTTTATTTTTATGAATAAAACAAATGAAAATTTTTATTTAAAATTTTGTCTCAGAACTTTAATTCCCTACCCAGAAAAAGAGGATTCATATATACAATATTAATCATGAGGCAATATCACATTGAAACAGCAATTCTTGTCCAATCACTGACATTAAATAATGTTAAGCCTGGTCAGTGTCTAGATGGCTGTTTGGGAATACCAAAGCTTGGATGCGAGTAATGGGGTTATGGTTCACAAAAGAAATCAGGATGTTGAGCTCAAATTTCAGCTGAGTTTGTTACATTCACAAATACACTTGGGAAGGGTATAAATCAATCTTTTTTTCCTCCACCTATGGGTTAAATAGCAAGACAGACTGTATCCTATAGCCTTGTTTAGCAAAACTGCAGTCTACTGCAAGAAGTCTTCTACCAAGTCAGTCATGAATCAGACAGAGACATGATTGTTAAAACATACATCACACATGACAGCTAAAGAATCATGAAAAAGCAATAGGTATGCATTTTCTCAAAATGCAAACTGTTAGAAGATAACACTATAAGGTAAGAAGCAATAGGGATGCATTTTCTCAAAATGCAAACTGTTAGAAGATAGCACTATAAGGTAAGAAGCAATAGGTATGCATTTTATCAAAAATACAAACTGTTATTGCTTAAATCACTAAAAAGGTTGGAATGGATTTCTAAATACATTTCATTAGTATTTATTTTTACCACAATTATTATTAAACAATTTGACTTTACTCTTATATAATTACTGCATAATTGTTAAAAACTAATTGTTGAGCATTATCTTAATACTTGTAAAATTCAAAAGATGACATGTTTTAATCTAACACTCTTCTGAAAGAAAAGTGTCATCCAACAGTTTTCCATGATAAGTAAGACATTTGATAAAAATCAGTTCATTTTTAGTAAAACCTATTGAAGATAAAGTGAAATGTCAGTAAGTATAATGACGCCTCAGAATTACCATTTTTTTATAGAGTAGTGAGTGGAACATTAGTCAGATCCTGGGTCAGTTTGTACTTGTCTGGTCTTTATTATTCTACCCAAACTGAGAAATGGCAGTAGTGCTGGTGTCACATGACTGTCAGCTGACTCATAGACAGAGAGACAGTATTGATTGGATGTCTATTAACAGGAAGCAGACTGATAATTGCAGAGAAGCAAAAGAGAAATGCCTAACTATTCCTCAGGGATAACACGATCTAGACATGCAAAATACTGCATACCTGCTCAACAGACATTTTCATGACACATTCTATAGATATTTCTATACATATACTGTTATCAACAAGTACATATTGACACTATACACCTATGTAGACATACTGTGCAGAAATACACACAAAATTCATATCAATGTACATATGTACAGAAAGCATATTTTTGCTATGTGTATGGTGCAAAATTCTGAATCCATGCATACCTAACCTGCATATTTATGCATATAAATTTAGAGTACATATTCACATACAAACAACAGATATGAATATGCACACACTTTGTCTGTATGATTTATTATCATAAATCATACAGTATACAAGCTTGAATGCAATAAATCACAGCAGATCTCAAGTATATATGATCCATCACTAAAGATGATGGGAAAATTATTACTGTATCTGACGGCATATAAAACACACAGGTGTATAAGACGCACCCTAATTTCAGCAGGAAAAAAATCAAGAAAAAAATTAGCAATTAGTAAAATTATTAGTAAATGGTACAGCCTAAGCTTATATTTATGAGGTATTATTTTGGTCAGACAAGCCATGATTGCAATTAAATGAAAAATAATAGGAGAAAAAAAAAGAACACAGGCCTATAAAAACTTTATTATATCGAAAGGTAAGAAAACAAAATAAAAATCAAGCAATTATTGCAATTGAGCAAAACAGTACAGTTACCATTAAAATTTTATTCATCTTCAAATCCACAAAATTTGTCGTCTTCATTATCAAAACTGATACTCATTTTAGTGAAACAAAGTACTAATATTAAACGTGATGAAATTAATATAATGAATATTATCAATGATAACACTTCTAATCTGCATAACAGCCTTTTAAATAATGATAATAGGTATATGAAAGTTACTCTAAAGTCTAAGCTAATAAGAGTTACCAGGTGGCTAAATTTGGCCGACTATCGCTAATTTTAAACTTACATATGGCATATAAGACAGAGGGAAATTTTAAAAGATATTTTTAGTAAAAAAAAGTGCACCTTATATGCTGTCAAATATGGTATTTCTTTCTGCAACTTCAATAAATACCCAATTCCTCCTGACAGGCCATATGTGGGTTACAGCTGCCCAATCGTCACTTTCCAAGTTTGACAGAATTCAAAAGCATTTCTGTGGCATTCTGGGGAACTATTTTCAACCTGACAGCCGCTTTCCCACAGATGAAATATTAGAATCTTATTGCAACTTTATTGCTATTTCCAAGGCAAATGTTCATATGAGCTACCTTCTTTAGTTCCACCAGTTCAGACCTTTGCAGCTAGGACCCACAAGGGTCAACTCATCCTCATTCTCTTTGTATTACATTAGTAAGAAGGAAGTTCCACTCAGCTTTCTTCCCAAGAACTGCTACTTTGTGGAACAGATTCCCAAGCAGATGTTTCCCTGATCACAACAATCTTAGCTTCTTCATCTAGGGTCAACCATTATCTATCTCACATATCCTCATAATCTGCAATTACTTCCTCCTCTTACACCTATACATAACCTCACTCAATAACCCTCAAACTTGTATGGCTCTTTGTATTGAGTGAACATTTAGAAAAAAATATTAGCATATAGTGTACATAGAAATGCAATATATTTCAATATATAAATGAAAAAGAAATATACATATTTCAAATTCATACAAAATGCATATCCAATATAAAACCGAGGAAAAAAAAAAATATATAAAAATAAAATAAAAAATATAAAACTAATGTAAAAAATATTAGCATATACAGTGTAGATAGAAATGCAATATTCCAATATATAAATGAAATATAGATAAACATATTTCATATTCATACAAAATGCATATCACACATAATGCATATTTCTTTTAGAATACACAACAAATACAATGTATATTAAATTTTACATATGAGGTGGATCAATAATTCCATAGCCTAACACAGTTATTAGCTGAATTATGATCTGAAATTTTCATAAATTTTCATGTTCAATATAGGTGACAAAAAGCATGTTAGGTGCCTTAACAAAGAAGGAGATTATGTTGCAAATTAAATATCTGTTGTGCAAAATAAATAGTTTTTCATCATTAGGTTATGGTATTATTGCTAGTTTTTAAACACATTTTTAGGTTAAAATATCATTTTCAGATTGACTTTTTAATCATTCAATTGTAACCTCTCTCTTATGTGTATTTATATGTGTTCTTACCACAAGCACACTCAAAAAGATGCACTGATTTAACTTTTGCTCACAAGATATTTGACTGTGACATTCACAATGTGAGGTTGACCTCAGAAATCATTTGAGGTCATCAAAGGTCATATGTAGCCAAACAGATATTGAGATTGATATAAAGTATGAAAATGTTTTCTTTTTAACTCACAAATAGTAGGGGGCAGATAAGGTAAAGTTTGACCACTTATATCACCTGAGGTCACTAGGGTTAGAATTAGTTTGTGGCCTTTGAGGTCTGAATTTTAGCCAAACAATTACATTCTTGGCAGTTAAAGCATAATTTATACAGGAAAAAATGATAGTAGGTCATCTGAGGTCAATTTTGGATCAGTTTTTTTTATAAATAAATAAAAACTAAAAAACTTAAATTTTGTTTTGTTTATAAAGCATTGCAAAACGTAAAAAAAATGTTTTCAGACAAAAATTCTAAAAAGTTCAAAACTTAAATTTTTACATCAGTTTTAAATTTACAAAATGTGCCAAAATTACAAGTGTTTGTGTGAATGAGGCATTCTTGCTGCAAAGAATAAAGAAATAAGCTTTTTATACAGCGTACATCAGGGATTTGAGAATAGACACGTTTCTGCAAATTAATTGAAGCAAAACAAATAATTCTGTTATTATTTACTTTTTTTTTTTTTTTTTAATACAACCTGACCCAGTGCACATGTTAGTACTTCATATGTCCATTCCACAAAGTCTTTCCTTGCAGATTGGCCACAGATTCTTGACTAGATTTAAATCAGGAAAGTTTCCAAGCCAATCTATAGTACTTTTGATTTGCTCACTGGTAAGGCTTGCCAGTGTGTTCCTGCAGCATTACAATATTCGTACACTTCCTTGGAGTAACATCCAGGGCAAACAATGGCTGTAGGACAACTAATTGACTGTCAAGACAATAGTGGCTGGGTGTGATAAAAATCTGATGCAATCATGAATGATGCAATATTTTTCAAGGCCAAACAACGGAGAGATTATAAAAACCTACCTTTTGTGCCCAGGAAAGTATTGCTCTCACAATCAATGCAGTTTGTAAATATTATTCTAGGTAATTCAGAAATGTAATCTTGTATCAGATTTATCTTAATTCAAATAAAATAATATCATACATTTGAGAAAAATAGTTTTCATTTCATTATGACATTATTTTATCTTTCAAAATCTATGATTGGCAGCCAATATTTTTCAGAGAAAATGGTACTTAACATACAATTCAATCTTTAAAAAAAAGCCTTGCTGATCAATGAATGGTAAAAGCAGAGAAGGTTCTTGTAGATTTTAAGAAATTTATAATAATTAATTTTTTTTTAATTTTTAATTAATATTTTATTAATTTTTAATTAATTTTATCAATTTTTAAAATATATTCTTTAAGGTAAATTCTTAAATTTTTATTGTTATAAATGTATTTTTTATATTCTACAAACTCCAAAACCCAAACTGATAATAAATTTCTCTATCTAAAGCACATCAATATCAAAGAATTCTATACGCCTGCTTATTTCATGTCACAGACTGTTATATTTCATAAGCAGGATGATAATCTTAATATAAACTTTTTTACAAATTCACATAAAAAAGAATAGGAAAATCATCAAGAAAACAATAAGTGAAATCAAAACCAATTTTTGAACTCTGTAAATCTTATAATGCAAGTTAAATTAAAAAAAAAAGAAAAGTAATTAATTTTATTCTGAAATACAAAAAAAGGCAATGAGCAGGAAGAATGCCAAAGAAGGTCAAACATGAAGCCAGAGAGAATATAAAAGAGAGTAGCAGACAACTAAAATAAAGAAATAGATAAAAAACTGAAGGTCAAACAAAAGCATCATTTATTTCTACATTATTTTCTGATCAATGAAAATATTCTTATATGAATAAATTTCCAAATCAGACTTATCTATAAATAGACAGAAAAAAGATTTCTATTTATTTTCTATACAGATTTACATTGTTCATATCAATTTAAAAAAAATACCTTTATTATTTATTAACATAAATTGACATAACCACTTCAGATATGAAACACAAAAGACAGATCCAAATACCTACTCTTTGATCAAAACTTATTCAACAGTGCTTCATGTAATGTAAAATAACTCATAAACAGACATACAACAACAGTTTTGTTGTGAAAAGAAAGGTGTGTATGTATGAGATAACAATATATTAGGTTGGTGCAAAAATAATGACGTAATAATGTCGTTTTTTGACGTTAAAAAATACGTCAAAAACGACATTATTACGTCATTATTTTTGCACCAACCTAATATATTTTTATATATCAAGAATAGTATTAGGAAATTGTATGACAAAGTGGAAAAGTTTACTTGTGAAACCATGTTTTGTTCTTCAGGATTTGATCAGGATAAATTTGTTATGTTGGTAGGACTACATTTTTTTTTTAGTCCAATGAAGTCGTGAATGCGGAAACACAAATACAATTTTTCTCCTTTGTCATACAATTATCCCTATATATATATATATATATATATATATATATATATACATATACACACACACAAAGTTTTATGGAAGACAGCTGACTTGACACTGAGATTAAGATTTTTATTATATTTTTCTTGCATTCGTATCTAGATATAGTGTATAAAAACTGTCCAAATGATCTATGGATACAAGCATTTTCAACTAATCTATTAGCCATTATGAAGAGTGTCTTTTTGTTTATGTGAATATGTAGATATATATATATATATTTCAGTTAGGCCTGGACTCCATTAATTACTTGAAATTTCAGATGGATGCTTTGTCTCACTTTGAATTCAGAATGTCACAAATTATACTAACATTGGTTTAAAGAGTTGAATGCATGTGAAACACAATTGACCAATGAAAATCTAACACAAAAGTAAAAATATCAGAATTTCTTCCTTCTTTTTCTCTCTGTCTCATTCTCTGATGAAGCTTTACTAAAAGTGAAACATGTTAGATTGATAAACATTTATTTATTCTTTATCTTATAATTCTATCAGATTCTGATCTATATTTGATCCCAACTTATATATATATATATATATATATATATATATATATATATGAGAGAGAGAGAGAGAGAGAGAAAGAGAGAGAAATAATTAGGAGGATTTGAAATAATCATAATTAATTCATCAAGTATAGAAGAAACCTCAACAGAATGCGGAAAGCACTGGACGGCTGTTTCGTCCTATATTTGGCGCATCCACTATCAAGAATTGAAACCCGAACAGTTACGATATGAGGCAAACACCATACCAACTGTACCAACGGTTCTCGGTGATGAAGAGGTAATGAATTAGACTGGATATAGCGCTGCTCAATCACAAATTCCATGGTGGAACTTCTCCAAGTTTCTCTTTTACCCATATGACTGTGCCATATATATATATATATATATATATATATATATGCATCTATAGGGATGGGGAAGCTTTTTAATTTTGAACACATTCAGAAGGTTGTTGCCATGTTTATAGGTAATACAATTTTTTTTTAGTTTTTTTTGCATGTGCATGAGTGTATTATGGTCGTATTTTCCACATGTTGAGGACAGAATTTGGTAGGTTTGTGTATGTTTAAATGGATCCTAATGGAACTATGATTCGATAGATGTAAGTCAGTCTTTCTGATAAGACATATATATATATATATATATATATATATATATATAAAAGCATAAAGAAATGCATACATGTAAATATATACACATACATATGTACATCATGCATATATATATATATATATAGATAGATATATATAGATATATAGATAGATAATATATATATATATATATATATATATTCAAAAATTATAACAAACATGTTATAAAATAAATAAAAAATAACCATTTTGTTTCAACACTTCTGGCGTCTTATCAAGTGACATCACTTGATAAGACACTAGAAGTGTTTAATACAAATTTTTAAAAATTTGTCACTTAGCTGATTGATGTTATATGCATATATATGTACCTTATATAAATATGTGAGTGTGTGTGTTAGTTAATCGTTGTTTTTCAATCTGATAATATCTCTTATTAGTATAAATGCTACTTTAGTGGATACACCCCATGCTTGAGTAGACTTCTTAAAGTTAAGTCTTATTAGAAGATATAGACACTGTAAATTCCTAACGAATGATGCACATTTATTGAAAAGGCTAACAAAGACTTGTCTTGCTGTAAGTAGCTCTCTGGTCAAAACAGTAATGACATTCCTAGCTAAGGTAATTTCCCCAGAAGAAAAAAGAAATGCAGGTTCAATTCATTCCAAGAGGCATATTTGGAAGATGTTAATTTCAAACACATATACCAGCTAAAATCATTTTTAAAACCCAGTTTACGAAATGATGCTGATTTTATAATTCAAAGAACGACATCTACCTTTGGGTTAGTCTTATTTAAATTTCTTTAAACAATTTTATGTTTGGTTTCATCTTACGTTTCCTTTTGAGCACCTTTTTTTTTAAATAATTAAAATAGAAATATATATATATTACGCTGGTGCAAAAATATATATATATATATATATATATATATTATAATTATTTTTAAAAATATGATTCCTTTGCTACATAAGAGTTCTCATGTTTCAAAAACAAGAGCCAAAAATTTCAATACAATTATTAAAATTAAATTGAATTAAAGTATCAAGCGAAGTTTCTGGAATAACTAATCTTGAAATTTATGCATCTTTATAATCGTATTCATTCATAATATTAATTACTATGGAAATAACAATTTATATCAACATTAGTTTTTATATATATATATATATATATTACAATGAATCATTCATACAAAAAGTAAACTTGTAAAATTAATGATATAAAATAGCGAAATCCCTTCGCTAACAAAATTTTAAAGATGCATTAACCTACTAATCACTTGATCAATGTTATGATCCTTGTTTTTTAAAATTATAAGCTGTATTAGGTCTTCCTTAAATATGCAAGTACTTCCAACTGTACAGTCAGTTATCTTCAGGCATGTTAGCGAAGGGATAACAACTGACACATTCATTATTGTATGTATGTATTTATATAATGTTTTATTTTCAAAATACAGTCAACATATTGTATTCATGTTTATAGTTGATTATTGAGTGTTGTTTTTCTTGTTTTTATTAATAAAGCTTCCATTATTTTTAAGCTTTTTTTTTTTTACATGTAGACAATGATATTATATTTGTATTATCAACAAGTATGTTGTGAACATGGTCTTGTATATCTCCATGAGTATTTAAATGAGAATTAAATAAAATAAAAATTATATAAATACAAAGATACAATCTATTTCTAGTTAACAGTTAATACATTTCATCCTTGAAAATGGCTAAAAGTATATCCAAAAACGCTTGGAAAAATGACATTTGGATAGTGTTTATATTATTTATCTACTAAAAAGAAAAAGATTATAAGATCATATGAGAAATTGTATAAAAATATATATATATATATATATATATATATATATATATATATATATAAGTGAACATCGAAGTCAATACTTAGAGGCGACAGACTGTTTTATGCTAGATGCAATTATCAGGCCACGAGTGTTGTTTTTTTTTCTCAGCTATTTATATATATATATATATATATATATATATATATATATATATAGGTATATATATATATATATGTATGTATATATGTATGTATACACACACACACATCAAGTGGTTTCAGAAATTGACTACCTTTTTTCATTTATATATATTATATTACTAACAGAACATAAAACTGAAACCCCCCTGAGTATGTTTCTGTTTACTCAAGATTAAATATATACTTTATACAAGTGGATTATAGTAATCATTACAATAAATACTATAATAAAAACATTACTAATCATTCAACTGGTTTTCACAAATTCCATTGTACATACTTTGTTCAATTATTTCATATTAGTCATTTTATTAAATTACTATATGCATAGGTTCCAAAATAAATGGTCTGTCAACAGTATTTGAACGCCCCAATATAAATACAAGGTATAACCTCTGTGGGCATTACAAAAGGCCTACTATACTCTTGCATGGATGCAGTTATACAAATAGCAAATACCATATTTTAATTCATCATTGCATACCTCTTGCACCTTTTGGTGTAATATAATAAGAGTTATTGAGGTATTAACTGAACAAATTAGGCATTTTCCCTCATCTGATAATGTCCAAAAGATGGTCAATGAAGGACAGATCTGGTGATCATGCCAGCCAGAGAACATCTTACATAGCTTATTAAATGCAGCAGGCAGAAAGGGGAGTATTATCCTACTGGAGTAGCACATGATCTTTCAGTTGTAGGAATGGCAACAGCATGGATTCCATATATAGCACCTGTTCAAAGTTCCTCCACAAACAATAAAGAAGATCAAGAGTTGTAACTTACTGCAAACCTGGACTTATGTGTCTTGGGCAAATCTGGAAGATGTCAATCACAGGTCAATGTCAAACTGACAAAAACAATAATCAGTTGCCTGAAGGTCAAACCTGCTCTAATCCCTAAATATCTTGAATGTCATATAATCCCCAGGTGCCCCTCCTTGTAACATTAATGTTGTGCCATAAGTAAAAGTCTGGTTAAAGGCACAGATCATATTTATAATCCTGCAGTCACATTGGCTCTGATCTGTGGTATGGACACCATGTATTCTGCCACAGTTGCCCTTAGCAAACATCTCTACTATATGACCATCCAGAACCTGGTCTGTAGGTATGGGAATGTTCATTTGACCTCTGTTGCCAACAATGATGCATGCTGATAAATCATGTCTAACATGCACAGCAATTCTCCATAATCATCCAGCCATTTGAAAGCCCACAATCTGACACCTCTCAAAAGGCTATAACTGAACTAAAGGATCGTGTGCACATCTCCAGGACACCTGCTTACACAGGACCCTTTCACACATTACAGATAATAGTAAATCAAATGTTGCTTTCTTTGTAGTGATTTTTATGTTGAGAATAAAGTTCCATATTCACTTACAAACAAGCATAGAAATGTCAGATTATATAGTAATATTTCTTGGTTGTAGTTAGTGGTAGTTAGATAATTATTACAAGTGTTCAGTTGTAACAAATTTTATGTTTATGACATTTTCCAAATCAATGACCAAGATATTACAATGCTTCAAGGACACATTGAACAGTGGATAAAAGCGTTAGTTAGATCCAATGACAGGACCCAAAGAGTGTGAGTTCAATACCTGGTTAAGGCGGTGGAGAAGTTAGAGAGGGGAATTAATAGGATATAACTGATAACTGGCATCCATTAGACATGGCACGTGGAACTAGAACAGTCTACCCCAGTGAGTGAAATAAAGGGTTCAGTTCGACATTCCAATCACCTGAAGAAGGTCAGAGCATACAACAGCCGAAACGTTGTAATAAATATGGCGACAAAGATGAAGACAATAGTCTAAATAATGTAAATAGTGTACAATGTTTCACTTGGTTCTTCTCGTAGTTTTAAGTATCTACTAGATTTCTAATGTAAATGAAAAGTGTTTTTGAATTTGCTCATACTCAAGAATATGTGTAAATTTCAAAATGCTTTCATTTAAGATTTACATAGTGCTGTATCGAAATGAAAAAGAAGAAATAAAGGTAACAGTAGTTAATATTTTCCACTTTGAATTACAATAAAACCTATTCAAATGTTTCTCCTGAGTGATTAAAATTCTCTCAGTTTAGTCAATTGCAATATTTGGATTATTTAAAATAAAAAATTGACTTATTTTTAAAAGATCTTCATAAGTTTTTTTATCATAATCAAATAATAATGTTAGATTATTTTTTGGATAAGTAGACACTCCTACATTGGGAGGTGCTGAACACTTCTTGGTCTGTCCAAGAAAAGAAAAATATGATACTTAGTCAGATATTTGATTTTGGGAGGTGGTTGAGTCAAAACAACTTTTCAGAACCCCATAAATTAAAATGTACTTTAAATGTTTTCTCTAATATCACTAAAATTTGAGATGTTAAGATAAATCAAGTTACATATAAGATAATGAAACTTAATATTGACTATTTTCAGTAGTCTAAATTACAACTATCAAGTGATTTGTTTATATGTGCAGATTGACTTTATAAAAAACAAAACAAAAAGACTGATATTTCTACTTATCGAAATTTATATTCTTAATGAACCAATAAAAGTTGCGTAATATCTTGTAATATTTAAGTAAACATTTTAAAAAATGGTGTGCATACATGTTTAAGCAAATATTAATAACAAAATCAATACAGCTTAGCACCAAATAATTTGTTTTGATACCTATATGATTCATTAAACTGCTAAAGTAACTAGAGATTTTTATAACAAATAAAATTTATCTTCATCTCACTATTTACATTATTCAGACTATTGTCCTCATCTTTGTCGCCACATTTATTACGTTTCGGCTGTTGTATGCTCCGGCCTTCTTCAGGTGGTTGGAATGTCGAACTGAACCCTTTAGTTCAATTCAACATTCCAACCACCTAAAGAAGGACAGAGCGTACAACGGCCGAAACGTTGTAATAAATATGGCGACAAAGATGAGGACAATAGTCTGAATAATGTAAATAGTGTACATAATACCTCATCTCAGAAATATAGACAGATACTGAAAGGCCGAAACCTTGTAATAAATATGGCGACAAAGATGAGGACAATAGTCCGAATAATGTAAATAGTGTACATAATACCTCATCTCAGAAATATAGACAGATATAAAAAATATAATAAAAATATAAAAGTGTTTTATATTACAATTAGATTTAATTACATTTTACTATTTCTCATTCTTCTCAACATTAGTATGGGATTTTATTTACTCGATATTTTTGTACACGAAATGCAACTAATAATCAACATGAGAATATTATATTCTCAAGTAGAACTTGAGTTAATAATCAATTGCTGTAAGTTTCTTTAACTGGTGTTGCACTGATAAGAATTATTAGCACATTCACACAGAAGAACAAATCCAGAATCAGGACACTTGCAATTGAAATAAAGTTAAAATCCATAATGATTACAGCATCTAAAAAAGACTTAAATCTTTATGAATTAATTTAAAACCACATTGTAATTCAATTTCTGATATAATAAATCCATGAAATATGAAAAATATATTCAATGGAGTGAATTATTAGAAAACTGTATACAAACTGTTACACAGCTGTATGTCTTGTTTTGTTGGAAATTTTGAGATGAGGAATTATCATTATTGTACGCTTTACTATTCACAATATCATGCTCATCTTGGTTGTTATACATACAATGTTTCAGTTGTTGTATCTTACAGACGTCTTTCTTCAAGTGTCAGTACTTGGTAACATTCTTGGAATTTCAAAGGAAAACCTTTATTCAATCCATTGAAGTCAATTATTCTCATTCCACTTTCCATGTTTAGCAGAAATATTTCCTACCAATTAATACACTCATCAGTTTCATTCATCTTTCTGTGGATTTTCTTGTTTTTTTCACTGAAACAGAGTATGTGACTTTTCAGCACTACCAGATCCAGGGATTGAACTCCTAACTTCTTGGGAACCAGATATGCTTTAACTAATGCTATAAAACAACTAGGTCATGTGTCTCAAAGCATTGGTTAAAAAAATATCTGGTTTACCAGCAGTTGAGAGTTCAATCCCTGTGTCTGGTAGTGTTGAAGAAATCAACAACCAAGACAAAAGTTAAACAGACTGATTAGTGTTTTTATCTGAGATTAAATATCCCTGAAGTATGGAAGGCATTTTGAGAACAATATACTCACTTAGATTAAATAAAAAGTTCAGTTTAAAATTCTGTCAAGGTTATTAAGTAGAAAGACAGAAAACTGAAGATGGTTAGTGAGTAGTACAACCAATATATTGTGAGTAAAACAACTAAGATGAGCATGCTGGACTGAATAGAAAAATATTTTAATGAAAATATTACTCTTAGAAAAAAATAAAAACAATATACTGGCTAGGTAAAAATGTTCATTTTTTTCACCCTGAAAGTATTGTTTTTTACTTTTATATTTATAGATGGTAAATCTTTTTTTTTTTTTTTCTAAATTTTCCAGAGCAAATTGAAAAATATTTCAAAATTAATTGAAACTATAAACATGATCTGTTTTACTTTTAAATTTCCTTTATTTTAGAACTAACTAAAGTAATTATTTAAAAATTATTTTCATGATATTCTTCTTTTAAATTAAACAAAAAGATAGCAAAAAAAAATAATTTGGAGAAGAAAGTGAAAAAAAAATTATACAAATTATTTTTCACATATTTTTAAATATGTTGAATCAAATTGTTATGAATCCTTAACAAAAAAATTTATTACTTTTTTGGCTCAGCAACTTGATAACTATCTACCCCAATGCAAAAAAAAAAAAAAAAAAAAAAAAATTTTTTTAAAAAGTTGCTAATTGTCAATAGAAATACCAAAAAAAAGTTTTAATTACATTTTTTTTTTTTTACAAATATCATAACTTGTTAATAAATGTGTCTAGATTGTTACTCTCAACAAAATTATTAAATTGAAATATTAATTCTTCTTACTTAAGTTAATTAGAAAATCGATTTTGCAATGTAAACAAACAATTTTAAATTTGAATAAATCAAATACTACCTTTATGTAAGTTATAAAATTAGTACATTCATTTTTTTATTAGTTCTCTAATCTTTCTTTTTTAATAAAAAAAAAGAACATCTCTAAAGTTTACTAAAAAAAAAAGTCTTAATTAAATTGTTGCAAGTTATTTAAAAAAAAAAAAAAAAAAAAAAAAACACCCCAAAAATTAGTTAATTTCTCAGTTGCCAATTTTCGTGTCCTTGCCTAAGCATTTCAGTTAAAAATTTGTTTAAAAAAAATCAATAATTTTATATTTCATTCCCTTATAATTTTTTGAAACAGGTGAAATAATAAAAAACTTACAAGTCGGTGATATTGATCATTACATGACTATTTCTAGTCGCAAGTTTAAGAAACAAGTAAAGAAAGCAAAAAAAATGTTATGTCACATCCCAAGACACGTGGTGTTGAGTTCAATGCTTCAGTTCCAAAGATTTCAAGGCTTTCATTTGGAGTTAAGTCATAAGAAAAAGAAACATAAAAAAATCATTTACACTTTAAAAATCATAACAGTACTCATCTAAGATGATGATGATTTCTTTATTAATTTAATTTTAAATTTTAATAATATGCTACCTAGAAAAAAAAACTCAAAGCAGATAGAAAGTACGTTGGCGTTGGGAGAAGATAATTTTCTTTTCTTTGACCTACAGGCAATTCCGGTTAAATATGCGACTGAAGAGAAAAAAGACGTCATTACTAATGCTTTTTTTTTTAAAAAAATATAGTATTTATTGCTCTCTTTGAAAGGACTCAATTAAAATGACAAAAATAAAGGTTTCAAACAAAAATAGAATCCTCCTAGTCCTACCTAAACTAAAAATAAAGACTTGTTACAAACAAATCTTATTGAATTTTATTTTTACTAGTGAAATATTATTTGATCAATATTGAATAACACTTGACAGAATATGAGGCTGGTGATTTGAAGAAAGACATTTCAAAAAATAATATTCCTCTCTCCTTGTTTAAATCAATATGCATTTTTTTAGAAGGGTTGTCTTCTTATACAATACATTGTTCAATGTATTATTGCACATGTGAATGAACAGTGATTGTATTCACTATTATTCAGTAACTGACTTTTTTTTTTAATTGTATCGTCAAAGAAGGAAAGTGATTATTTTGGTAAAAGAAGGTGCGATTTTCTTATCTTTTTCCTGAGATTATAAAATTCCATTAGTTTGCAAGATTTTTTGTGCGAATTCATGCATGAAGTAAAGTTGTTCAAATTAGCACACTGACTATTTTGTTGTTGTTGTTTAGGGCTAAATTTTGAAAACTGTGACAGATTTGAATGAAAAAGTTTAAAAAATGTTTTGTTTGATAGTCGTACAACAGGATACTGGTTTAAATTAGTTATTATCACTTTTAATTTTCTTGGGGAATTAGTTCTACTTTCTAACACTGAGAATCTCGCTTATAAGTTCTGTTAACAAAGAATATCAATCTTCTTATTCTTCAATCTTCCAAGTTTTTTTTGTTTTTTTTTTCCAGCAGGGATTTTTAAAATAATTAAAAACTTTATATATATAAAATATGTATATGACTTTTACTTTTTAATAAAAAGTCATATACATTTTTTTATAAAATAAAAATAAAATGATTCGCCCGAAGGACCATTTTTACACGCGGTACCCATGCCATGCATGAGGCATAGTAACTTCTACTAAAAAA
Organism: Acanthosepion lycidas; assembly: GCA_963932145.1. Lineage (NCBI taxonomy): Eukaryota > Metazoa > Mollusca > Cephalopoda > Sepiida > Sepiidae > Acanthosepion > Acanthosepion lycidas. Next base: position 109,208,557 of record OZ010589.1, on the reverse strand, counting down.
AAAAAAAAAAGTCTACTCTAGTCTCTACATTAATCTACAATTCTACATGCATTTTTCCTTTGGTGTGGTGCAAAAAAGTCATGCTCACTAATTAGACAAGCAAGGGGAACGATAAATCGTTTTCTCCACATTAAGGAGAATAATGCTGTTTTCAACCACGTGTCACACACTGAGATTATTATTATTATTATTATTATTTATTAGTCAATCACAAATAAGATTTTTAAATGTTTTTACATCTTACGCGCGAATATACGCACTTCTTAAAAATCATTAGTTGAAGATTTTTTTGTACATATCCGTCACCTCTAAGAAAGCAAGCAAGATTACAACGAAAAGCAAAACGAATAATGATAAATATCAAACAATAACGAGGTATTACCTAAAAGTCAATTTGATGGCTTGATTTTTAAACACAGGATGGTGCGGCAACGTGCTTGTCTGTTTTCCCCTCCTGTCACTGATGCGTGTTGTTTAAAATTAAAATAATTAAATCACTTCAATACAAAATCTGTTCCTTTTTTGTCAAATACGAATACATTCAGCAGAGAAATTTCTAATTCTTAGTAAAGTACGTAGAGAAGGGGGGGCGAGAAGCAGATAGAAAAAGAATACCAATAATAAGTTAACATCAGTCTCTACAAAGAGGGTAGCAAAATGAAGCAAGTCATGGTAGTAGCAGTCGTTGTTAAAGATAGACGATTACGACAGTAACAGTAGTTGAACAATGATGATCATGATCGTTATGATGATGATGATGACAGCAGTGGAATAAATAGTAAAAGAAATAGTAAATAGTGGTAGTGGAAGTAGTAAGTGAATGAATAGAATAAAAACACACATGTTTCACTCATGGCCAGACAACTCCCACCCCGCATCTTACCCTCCCGTCAAATATAACGCACGCAGGCACGCACATGTAATTATGTACCGAGACCTTACCTACAGTATTTATTTTAAAATATACATTTCATTTTTACACATGTTCAAAAGGCATAGAATAAAAATTGAAAAACAGGGGAAAAAAACAAAGATTGCATTTTGGTTATTATTTTTTGTGGCCATTCCCCGTTAAAATTCAATCATTTTTATTTATTTTTCGATGGAAGGAAGGAAATATTCATCACATTCCCTTATTCACGTAATAATAATAAAAAAAAAATGTTGGATGTTGTTATTTGTCCCACTTTGTTGTCTTTCTCTCCCATATTATTTTGGAAGTAGGCAAAAAAAAACGATAAAATCTCATCTCGTCGTTAATACAAATTATGCAACTCGTATCCACCCCCCCCCAAAAAAAAATGAATCTTTACTTGGGATCAACAAAGTGAAATATTTTCCCATATTTTATTCACGAATAAAAATAAAATTAACTGCTACTAACTAATTAACACTAACAGCAATTTCTAATTTCCTCGTACAATCAGAGTAGAATAGATTTTAATTTTTACTTAAACTAAAAAAAGGGCTTCTTTTTGTCTTTAGGAACAAACATTATTATTCAGTTAAAAAAAAAAAAAAAGTGTTTTTTCAAGCGATGACCTTAAGGCTTAGGCTTTTTAATTTATCATTTACAGTTTTCTTTTCTTTCACTCTTTCTTCCCCCTTGGACAAAAAAACAATTCAAATTGTGTTTTCAGCGTGATTCTAAGTTCCAGGAGTCAAATATGAAATATTATTTCAATTTTATAAATCTGAACATAAAGGCCAATTCAGGGTTAATACACGCCACACGGGTCGTTTCGAAATCGAAGTGAGTGTGGAGAGAAAGGAAAATAAGCCTTCTACTTCTTCAGTTAGCAGTCTTGTAAAATCCATGACATACTACATTACAAAAAGTAAATACACTACAGGATCTAAAAATGATGTCTTTTCACCACGAAAATTGGTTAATAATTCACTCCTTAAAATTAAAAAAAAATATATCATATCAGTGCTTTATTAAAACATATTTTCACCTGGTCTTTTCTAAATAAGGCTTCTTTTTTCTCTTTAATCAGAAAAAGGATATCCCCGCTAAAAAAAAAAAAAAAAGGATTCTTTCTCTTTTTAAAGCGCGATTTATTAGTCACGTGACTAAACTCACTTACCTCCGCGTAAGTAGAGAAAGGAATCGTTATGCTTAAGGGATTTTATATTTGTTTATTATTACCCAAGTGTTGTAGATTGCCCAAAAAGTCCATAACTACCCACAAGAAGAGAACGGTTAACTTAAAAATGTCATAGGACATTTGTTACCTGGGTTAATCAGGGTACTCAATTAACTAGATAACTTTGCGACATCCAGTTGTAAATGATATAGTAGCCCACAATGAAGGAGATCGCGTTGGTTCGTAAAGACTAAAAAGAGTTTTAAAAATAAGTGTATCGGTTTCTATTAAATTTTATTGTGATCATTTTTCGAAACTTGCAACAATTAGAATAGTAAATAATATTCGCAGGATTCATTCGCTTCTTAAATGATGAATCAAAGAATTTTTGTGCGTAATGTTTATTTTACATTGTTCTATTTTAAAAATAGTTTATCACAACAATTCTAAACATTTCATTTTCTTTGTGAAGAAAAAACGGCAAAAGAGAAAAGTGAAGGGTTCATGCATTTTGCAAATTTCTTCTATTAGAATCCTAAGGAAGAAAAAAATCCTGAAGTTGTTTCGCTCCGTAGCAATCAACACGAGTAAAACCCACGTGTCATCTCTTTGGATACAATAACGATTATTGTGTAGGCGTGTGTACAAGCCTGTGTGGGTGTCATAAAAATAGTGCCCATATTCTTAAAAAATGTTGACTTTTAACACTTACTTGAATAGATTATCAGGGATGGAGCATTATTTCCTTCTTACAGCTGCATAATAAAGTCTACTGTTTTTCCACACCGCCATTACCAAAAGAACACCTACCACTACAACTACTGCGCTAAGTATTTGCAGGCTTGGCTCAAGTGTTTCAGCCTGAGAAAGCGATGATAGGATTCTCATTCCAAGTACGATGGCCATTAGATTTGTCTTCGTTGGTATGAATTTAATTTTGAGAAAAATAATTGTATTCCTAAAAAATTGTAGTAATATTCAAAATTTTAAATAAAAAATAGTTGTCATGTTAAGTATTTTAGAGGCATGAGAAAACCCTCATAAGAAGTGAACTAATAAAAACTCCAAAAAATTAAATCTAAGTAACTAAAATTTAAAAATAAGATTAGAAATTTGCGAACTTGGTGAAAAACATCATAAAAACAATAAATTCAACCAACCGCTGGTTGGTTTAACTTTAAATAAATTCAAATCTTTCATAAATCAATGTGAGGATTTACAAATCTTTATCTGTCAACTAAAAAAAAAAAAAATGCAGCTAAATACAACACAAATCTACACTAAGTGACTCTTTAAAAAAAAAACTGTACCAAATAATAAGAGAAACCATATCACTTGAGGACTACCAACAGCAGCAACAACTAAAATGGCTAGTACATTGTAACTCGAAGTGAAAATAATGACATAATCAAGACTTTAACATTCCACACCACTTCAAATAGTAGGTTCACAGGTAACATCCCCCCTATCCCCGTTAATACTAGAAATAGAAAGAGTAATGAAGTTACTGGACTTGAGAAACATTTTCAAAAAAAAAAATCTTAATTTTAAGAGATTTTACATTTCAACCGAAAGCAGTACTGGCTGCTCGGTCAATGAATGGCAAAAAAAAAGATAAATGCCGGCTTCTTTCAGCCAATCCTAATACGCTTTGACTTCATTGTTTTGTAATAATCAGTATGCAATGGCATTTGTTCAAAATAAGTTTTTCACGTGTTCATTTCATGGAAAATTTAAAAAACAACAACTTAAACACATTAAAAAGACGAAAACACTTAGTAATATAAATTGCGGTTTTAAATTTTATCACAGTTATTATTTGAAGTGTTGTTGTGGTCATGCATGCAAAAAACCACAACTATATAAATTTGTTGGGGTAAGAAGAAGAACTGAATAAATGTCAAACAAAAATATGTTGAAGTTATATTTGAATTAGAACCAGCGAATAAGAAGCAGTTTTTTCATAAACATTTTTTGTTCAATAGAAAACAAAAGCTGATTTGTAAACTAGCAACAGTTCGTTATCTTTTATCTATTCTTCGATACTAGTATTGTTTGTTTGGTTTTTGGGGGTTTTTTTTATGTACGGCGCAATGATAAAGAAAAAGATGCCGCAAAGAAAGGCTTGCAATTCCGTCACAATAAAAATGCCAAATACGTTTTAAATAAACTAGCAAAACGAGAGATTTCAAAATCCGAAACTACGAGATTATAATTTTTTTTTTTTTTTTTTTACTAACGAAAAAAACAAAAAACAGCGTAAATAAATGGAAAAGAAAAATAACAATTACATTTTTTATGATGTTTTTTTTTTTTACGCAAAATGGGGCCGGCAACGTTTATTTTTTTTACTTTTAACTATTGATGCTAATTCTACAACTGATGATGCAATTGTAGCAGTAAAAGTAAAACACTCAGTGAATTTAAAAAAAAAAGAAACTAATTCATTCTGTATGTGAATCTCTTCCCTATCTTATTTTTACTTTAAGTACACTACAACACAAAATGTCGCTCTTTTCCAGGTGCCAGCAACTCTTAGTCTGTCTTTAACCGAAAGCTAAAGTTTAAACAATAACATTTTATTTTTAACTCCAACAACGAAACAACTGTCGAGAAAAGAAGAAATCAATTTCTTTTCCAAGAAAGACACACGTGAGTCTAATTCCGGAACTTAAACAGATCTGCAGATGCGCGTGATATGGATGACCATTGGGGCTTCTTTTTCTTAATATTTCCAATAACATGGGGAACAGTTATCACACGGAAACAACGTCTTTCTTAGAACACCCCAACCTCTCTCTCTCGAATATAAAAAAAGCGAAAAAGATACTTTCTTTCTTTTTCTTTCTTTGATTTTAATCTTCTTTTCAACCTCCTTATTGATTATTACCTTGCAGTTATTTTTTTTCTATTTTGTTCGTTATATTTTTTTCACTCAGTCGATGCCATGTTTTCGCATATAGTCTTTCTTTACTCTTTAAACGTACTTCTAAAAAGCATAAAACCTTTTTTTTTACTTCTCTCTTTCTCTCTTCACTTATCTTTCTTTGCATTAATTACATTTTTTTTTTAATTCAGAAAAGAAAACAATAATTAACGATTCTACGAAGTCCATACTGAAATTTCTTCATTGGAAAATGAAAATATTTAAAAAAAATATGTCCATCTGTAGTTTCTCAGTTTTCCGTTTTCTATCGCAATTTGATTTGATCTCAGAGATCAATAGTTATTTTTTCAGTTTCTCTCTCTCTCTCTCCATCACACCCGTATCCCCACTTTCTTTAATGTTCTTTTTAATTCCCATCTTTTCTCATGTATTTTTCTTTCTTTTTTTTGTTTTTTTGTTTTGCTTTATGTTTTATTCTTTGCTCTTCTATACCTTTTTAAAACTAGTAGTACATTCGTCATTACACACAAACCCTCTCTCTCCACCCACCCTGTCTCTCTCTCTCTCTCTCGTTGAAACACTGGTTCTCATACTATCAGTAAAGTTAAGCAATGTAGAGCCTGGTCATGGGTAATCGCTCGGAATACCAGGTGTTCTAAGCATGATTGTGCGGGTGGCGTAGTGGGTAACCTCATTGGACTAATAAATTGATGTTTATGCTGGTGTGATGGCACATGCACATGAAGGAAGGTGGACACTGAGAATTTTAAAGTTTAAATATTTTTTACTGATGTTTTTGTCTCTTCTTATCTGATTTCATTTATTTTAAATTGTCTTTCTTTTTGTTTATTTTCCATCACTTTTGTCTGTATAGTCAGATATTTATGTGCCATGTGTGATGCATGCTTAGGCGATCATATATCTTTCAATACATGACTGACGAGGCACTTTTTTTTTCCTGTAGTAGGTTGCCATTTCTTTCTGCAGTAGACCAATTGCCATCCAGGACTATAGAACCCGGTCTGTCCTGTTATTTAGCTATAGCTGGGTGGGGGAGAAGCAGAGGATTCATACCTTTCCCAAGGTAATAATTTATAATGGATTTGACTGGAATTCAAACTCGGTGATTTCAATTAAAGTTTCCTTCTTTTTTGTTTATTTTCCATTACTTTTGTCTATATATAACCTTCTGATTTAATTTAGATTCTCTTTTTGCTTATTTTTCTATCACTTTTGTTATTAAATATCCCATACTGTGTTAATAAAAGATCTACTAAGAATGGCGAAACATTGCAAGACCCTGTGCACAAATTAACTGTAGATGAGCTAGTGATTAAACACTTTCTAAACATTTTCATCTTAGTAAATTATTTTCTCTATTAATTAGAGTAGCGTTTTCCCCAGATCATCAGGCAGCAATAAGCTGAATGTTTTTCTTCCATTTGCTCCATCACACCAATATACATACACCATCAATAACAAAAAAAAAATAGTATCTCATAGCAAATCCCCAAATAAGATGAAACTTTTTATCTTGGTTCAAGATTTGCAAGGAGGAATTTTCTTATGCATTTAGCATGCCGTCAGCATTTCAGACATCATATTCCCTGCTGTAGGAATTTACTGTTGCTATCTTCTCCTGTAACGATCTACAAACCTTCTTAAAACAGTGCAACCTTTTTATAATATCCCATTAAATAGCAGGGCTTTTGCTCTTTTTCTCTTACTTACTAGCAAGGCTATTTCAATATTTTATGATTATAAAACTTCTTTTTGAACCAACATATATTTTATTGGGATAGTTATCAAAGCTTACTGTGGCCCTATACACAACATTAGCCACCACACAGTCACTTTTAAGGGGGCAATTTGCAGTATCTCTGCAATTGTATTTATCTTTGTTTATTCTCTTTTATTTGTTTAATATTCTGCTGTTATGACCCTTAATTAATGTTTCTCACATTATTCTTATTGAGTATTTTAATTAACTTGAAGTATTTAGGCAAATGTTATTTAAAAGTTCACAGAAAATTTACCTATTTTACTTCCAGATTAAATAATAATAATTCATGGCAAAAGAGAAATGTTGATAATGGTGAATTTGACATTTCCTATGGATCTTTTGGCAGGCTGAAGGTGTTGAGGGCTTATAAATGCTGAAATAAAATAAATTAAATTGTGTGTATAGGTTACCATAGGATGATGGATTAATTGTAATGTTGGACAAAGGAAGAAAAGCTATATAGTAAGAAGGTAACTAAAACATTCAGCTTGGTTTAATATAGAGGTCAAAATGATTGAAAGTCATTGAGTAGCTGGCATGAAATTTGCTATCATGAATAAGTGTCTCCCCATACCAGAAACTAAATCACACATTATTATATGTAAATGAGAAATTATCAAGTAAATACCAAGTGTAATTGAGTTTAGACTGTCTAGAAATTTCTCAAATATAGGAATCTTCAAGAAAATTAAAGAGTAATATGAAAAGGCTCTGAATAATGAAGAAGAGTAGGCTAGGCCCAGACATTAGCAATTTTTGAAATTGTTACTTTTAAGTAAAGGTTTTATATCTTGAAAACTGTGACTTTCAAAAGCCTTTTAAATTTTGTTTATATTATTGCTCATTAAAAAGTTAAGGTTTTTTCCCAAAATAATTTCCCAAACAAAGCAACATGGATTCCTAAAAATGTTATATTTATTGTTTTCATGTCTTAATTATTTAGATTTTCAGAATTCACCCAAAAATAACTATTTTTAAAAATTTTCTTTAAAAAAACAACCTGCAATAAATGCTGACTTTTTACTGCCAAAACAACATTTTAACTTGAATGAGGCATTAAAGAAATCCCTGACATAGAATGTGCTACACCTGTATATATATATATATATATATATATATATATATAAAGTAGAGATTATATAAGAAAAAGTACTGAAAACTACTATATTTACTTTTACAGTGTTTCATGCTGTTTCGTCTGTTATTTGAGGAATTGTTCATTTCAGTATTTTCTCTGTCCTATGCATAAAAATGTCTGCCTATTCTGGTCCATTTCTCTTTCCATAAAAATGTTTGCCTGTTCTGGTCCATTTCTCTTTCCATAAAAATGTCTGCCTATTCTGGTCCATTTCTCTTTCCATAAAAATGTCTTCCTATTCTGGTCCATTTCTCTTTCCATAAAAATGTCTTCCTATTCTGGTCCATTTCTCTTTCCATAAAAATGTCTGCCTATTTTGGTCCATTCATAAATCCAATCTTCTCATTTTTGTAATATCTAATCAAGATTTAGTAAAACTGTTGCTTTTGTTTTAATAATGGTCTATCATTGTTAAAATGCAAGTTTTTCACTCTCATAGTGTTTCAACAGAATAGATTCTTCTGCAATTACTCCACCAAAAATGACAACTTTTACTCAAAAACAACATTTCCAAACTTGAAAGAAAAATTAAGAAACAAAACATGTATGTCATATATATATATATATATATATATATATATATATATATATATATATATATATGTATGTGTGTGTGTTTGTGTGTGTATTCTAAAAGTAAATATATTTATACAACACTTAAGTGATTTCATTTTGTCCTCTCTTGGCAATTTGGAGTATTGTCCATTTTTAAAAATAATTTCAATATTTTTGCTTTTCATATGATGAAAATTTTTACCAGTTCTGTGCCTGAAATAAATTTGCTCATCTCATGGTGATAGCTAAGTTCTCATCTGGACTTTGTAAAACCTACTACCTGTTTGTCAATGCTTTATTTTCAAGCAGGAGCTTCACTTGTCATATGAATATTACCGAATATTACAGAACAGTCTTAAATATCATCTATATCTTCCATTGCTTTCAGTATTGCATACTTTATTTCTCTTTAGACCAGAAAGTATTAAGATGAAATTTGTCAAACATCAAAATTCCTAACCATTATGCATGAAGCTAAAGAAGGCAATAAATTTGATATTCCAAGTAAAGATATTACTTACTGAGCAAAAGTCCTTACACCAAGCATTTGAAAGAATCAAGTCATAAAGAGCTGATTACAGATAGAAAGAGTAAGATTATGGAAACTTCACTATAATGTTTAAATCAAAGGACTTTGTTACTTAGCAGAAATATGATACTTCTAGTCCCTAAGTTCAAAAACCATTGGAAAATGTCGGTCGAAGACAACTTCTACATAAAACAGATAAAATTTAAGCAGCAGTTTCAGCTCATGCAGTTAAAGAAAAAGTTGACATTTCACAGCATTTGTGGCATTTGCTGATAATGGTGAACTTGTAGAAAAAGAAGAATATGACCCTTCAAAAATTCTTGAGACAACTGAACTTACCATGTTGAATTTGAAGTTCTGACAAATGAAAACTTTCTATATTATGAGTCTTCTGCTGAAATTAAGTCAGATTTTGTATAATTTCAAATGATTGAGTTGAACGCATCAAATTGAATCAAGTATTAAATAATTATTATCTGTTTTTCAGCATCACTTTGTAATGTTCCTTTGCTTTCTTTCTTTGTTTTCATTTGTTGATCTACAACCAACCAGCTATTGCTTTTTCATTCCACACTAAAGTTTCATCAAAAATGATTTTAAATTTCCCACAAAATTTACGACGGTAGTAAAGTTGCTTTGAAATGCCATTATTGGCATCACTGAATTGTGAAACTAGATCATTCAGGTAAACTAATATTTAGTAGTTTACTAAGTAAACTGGTATTGCCCGCCATTATTGATATCTGTGAGTTGAATTGCAAACTTGGTTGCTGTATCCTTCCTACTTCCCACAAAGAATTATTTCAGTTCATCCTTCATCATTGATACTCAAGCTATACTATATTGCCTCATAAAAGCCATCTCACTTCTGTGAGAATAAGAATTTTCTCTTCCTCAGCATTTAGTTATTGACACAGCAAATGCAATATCTTTATCTTCAGTCTTGACAAAGTGCCCCACACCCCATCTCTCTTCATCTCATATATATATATATATATATATATATATATAAATTAAATCTCCTAGTCTAATAAAAGGTTTAAAAGCATAACCCAATCATAAGATAAAAAAAACCTTTATGAAGTAAATTGTAGTTCAGTGCGACATGTTTATGTACGAAACAGCTCTTTTGAAAAAAAAATTCTTTAGACACTTAATGGCGTACGATGGTGCCAACAGTTATCTGTCGCTGTGACAGACCAGACGATGTGCATATTTGAATGCCATCATTCGCTTTGAATTGGACATCCTGGCTCTGCCTTGGCTTGACCTCTTTCCGAAAGTTTTGGAAAGAGAGGATCCTTTTTTATACAGGCATAGTGTACACATCATCTGCTAGCATTTCACTATCAGTTATTGTTGTAATGTTTTAAAAGACTTTTGTCAAGAATGTATCATTAGCATTGTTAGAAAAGTAAAAATAAAATGCAAGTCATTTTTAACAATTTTCCTTTCAATCATTGAAATTCAAATACGCAAACCAGTTCACACCACTTTAACCTTGTAACCAGAGTGATACGAATAAAAGATGCAATTGGAGATGGTTCCTGAAAGCTGTGTAATTTAAGTATTACATATACACAAATCCAAATTTTATATATCGAAGTGAAATAACTGGCTTATTGTTCAATGTTTCATTGATATTAATATTTTACAAAGCAGTTAAGAGTGAGATAAGGAATCTTTTTGTTTGACTGAGTTGATCTTAATTTCTATGAAGAATTTAAATGAGAAAGAGATAAGGAAAATAAGAAATCAGAGAAACTAATGAGACAAACAAAATAAAAAAAATATAAAAAGAAACCAAATAAAGAACGAATATAAATAGATAAAAAAGTTGGAAGTGAAATTTTGCAAGTGTTGGAATGGGAACCTCAGTAGAAGATGAATTTCATGAAAAATAATGTAAAGGGGACAAATAAAAAGTGGTTAAAATTATATAAGAAAAGAGGCAGCGAAAAAAGAAGAGAAGAAAGAAAAACATTAAACAAGAAAAAAAATCTTTTTTTCTTATTTAATGTCTCTTCAGCCTATTCTAAAATAGTTGCAATATTAATAAAAATACTAATAAAATAATCTCCAGCTGTTACAATAGGCATGGCTCTCATGGCTTGGTTTGGTTTGTTTTGTTTTACGGCATACTAACCTCTATGGGTTATTGTTATGGTAATTTACCCATGCACACATGGACCCTCCCAGCTATAAATAGGAGAAGGTACTGCCTTTTGGAGAGGGAAATTTCCCGCAGTCAGCTCTAACAGTCAGATCGAACATTCATGCAGTAACACCCTCATTTGTATATGTTTATATTACTGTTTCTGTTAATATATTTGTTTAACTCAATTCCTCGTTTTGTGTCTTTATTTCTGGCCACAACATTTATTTAATACTGACAATGGCAATATTTTTTTTCCCAAAAATGCATTGTTGGTAACATTTTTCCAAAAATGTATTGTTGCTGATATTTTTTTTCATAAATGTATTGCTGGTAATAATTTTTCCAAAAATGTGTTTCTGCTATTAAAACCTGTTTTTATACTTTCATAGTGTTTTGACCCCTTTTGGGAGTTAGCTATTTGCCCATATCTGGGCTGCTGACAGGTACTACCACCCTGGGTCAAGGTGGATCTGGGAACACCAGCAATTAGGAGGTGGTTCCATGCTCCTCAAAACCTCCTATCAACACCCCAAGCCAGTAATTCCTGGTTTTGTTATTTTCTCAAGTTCTCTAACATTAAATGTCCCGATTGTAAAATATTTGTATGTGCAGGGCGCCATGGATAAATTGTCGTCTAAATTACACAAAAATGAAAATAACATGGACATCTCATTTTAACAGATATATTTAACAAAATTACACAGAAATATCTTGAAATACTAAAAAAAAAAAATTATGCAATAAAATCACCCTCATCAACAAATTCGGTTGTTCTTTTCTTATCAGAAGCATTTTTCCGAGCTGTCATAACTTCATAATCACCATTAGATTCGTCCTGCTCTTTCTGAATCCTTTGCACTGTCTTCACATTGACACACAAACATTCTGAAATGTTCATATTGGAGCTTCCGGCGCGAATGCCAAGCAGTACAGCATGCCGCTTCCAATTTTCTGGTGGCGTGAATTGTGTCATGGTGCCCAACTGACCCTACTTTACTGTGCCGTTGACAAAATCAAAAAACAAACAACGCGCATGCGCGAAATGAAAAATATAAAATGGTGACAATTTACCCATCGCACCCTGTAATCGGAAACATTTACGAAGTTTTAAATAAGTTGCCAACTTTTGAAGGTTGACAATCCACGAGTCATTACATTCTACGCTAGAATAAAACCGTAACTACCTTCAAATATAAAAATGTATTCTTTTGTTTGCATCGTGATTAGAAAAATAAGTGCCACTGACGATATTTGATTCGAGAAAAGAAAAGGAAACAAAAAAAGGGAAAGAAAATAGAGGAAGAATGAAAAAAGAGAATAGTGAAAGAGAAGGATGAAGAAATCTTAGTGGGAAAAATGAAAGATTGTGTCTTTCTTTAATGCACTTCGGCTTTGTGAAATGATCGAAATTTACCAGGAAGACGATCACAAGATTGGAAACAGAAGAGTTGATAAATAACAATGAATAGGGTTTCCAAAGGTGTTCTCAGTCTATTCAGTAAGTATATAACTTCTTTATAATCTTTCATTAATCTTATCGTTTTCAAAATAATAGTAAATTTCCACGGATTCTGCTAATACTCTTCTGCAATTTATTCTGGAAGCCATATACATTTTTATGAAACTATAAAATAAATTATTAATATTCAGGATTTTAAGACAACTCTTCCCAGCCTTCCAATTCTTTCGGTGAGTTTTTGTTTATTTTTTTCGGGTAAAGAATCTAATGATTCTTGTTATTCTTAATTACTGTTATGTTAAGCGTATGTCGGCAGAAACAAAAAACGACAGAGGTTTAAGAAATCAATAATTGTATTAACAAATATATAACGAATGTTGAAGTGGAGTGAAAGTCTTTCGTTGAAAAAAAGATAAGTAAAAAAAGCCGTGCGCTGTGCTTACGCTAGTAGAGGGAGGGTGAGTCGTGAATTACTGCGGAAGACGGGCTTTGGGGAGTTGGAGATGGGAGGCCACTTGTCTTTGGGTGTGGAGATTGCGTTCTGACGAGCGTGTGAAACCTGGCTTTTGTGCCGAACGACGACCGAAGATGTCTTTTTGATAGGCTTTTAAAGTCCTTTCGTAGGCTCAGATCGGCTCCATTTCCTATTTCACTTCTTTAGGCGGGAGTCGGTGCTATTGGGTAAAAAATTGGATTGTATTTTTTTTTTGTGGGGTGGGGTGGGGGTAAGGAAAGCGGAAGGTGTGCGTGGAACCGATGCGTGTTTGATGGAATTTTTAGTTCGGTCTTGGGTTTGGGAGCGTTCTCATCCGGCCACTGGTGGAAATATGTGTAACATGAATCAGAAGATCTGGTTTAGGAAGATTATATATAATCCCCTAGATCTTATTCTGATTCGGATGGGTTGGCGTGTTGTATGTATGGTGCGGTGATGCTAGGGTTGGTATGTTTTGTTATTTTTTTTAGTCCATAATGAAGTTTTTTAAAATGTTTCGGTAGCTGACTACGCGTGTTTCTTTTGGGATTTCTTCTTTGGAATATCGGGGCGGATGACTGCAAGATCGCTAGATCTGGGGTCCTCATTGTTTACATGATCATAAGATGAGGGCTGAGGTGTCATTGTTGAGTGTCGCTTGGAGAGTAAGTGGAGGAGGGAGCAAGTTCGTATAAATAATTTAGTCAAGCCGAGGTACTAGGCGACGTGCGTGAGCGCGATTGCCCCAACTAGTTTCGCTATGATCGTCTGCTATTTTGAGTACCATGTCGTTCGTCTTGATGACTTGGTAACTACTTGTCCAAGGCAGATATGATATGTGGGCTGCAGTTGAATGAGGTCTGTGGAGTAAGACCTTGTCTCCGACCCGTATCGGATCTTTATAGATGAGCCGATTCAGCTGTTCGTCTTGTGGTCGGCCTCATTATTTGCTAGGGCGATGTGTTGGTGAACCTGTCGCAGCAAAGCGTTTATCAGCATGCCGTAAGTACCAGGGTCATCATTGGAAATGTTCCGTTTGGGCAAACCTATGTTGGGGTGCCGACCAGTAATGACGTAATACCGCAAAATTCTAGTTGCGCTGTTGGCAGTAGCGTTCATAGACGACACAACAGATTCGCGAACATCGGTCCATTCACAGTTCCTATCCTCGCAGAGCATATAAAGAGCGTTCTTTAATGTTGTCGTTCGATGTTGCCGGAACTTTGCGGACACCAAGGACAGTGAAGGTGCTGCATGACCGATGTCATCTCACAGAAATTCTTATACACTTAACTTGTGAAGTGTGTACCACAGTCGGTCACAGGTTATCTCCGGTGGCGGAGAAAGAATTCGTAGAGTCCGCGAGCCGCATCGTTTGCACGATCTCTGGTCCAGGAAATGGCTGTGAGGTGTCGGCTAAAGCTATCCAAAATCGTTAGGATATAGCGTTTGCCCTTTGAAAGTGAGATCATGACGAAGTTTGTGTATATGATCTCGAAAGGTCTTTTGCCTCGATTGCAATGTCCGCTGGCCAGTTTTGGCGCTCGCTGTAATTCCCTTTGCGTCCAACGCAGGTATTGCATGATTCGACGTATGTCTGTTGCGAATCCTCCATCTGTTGGAATATGCCCTCGTCGAGAAGTTGCTTGGCGATTTTAACAAATTCGGTTTTCATCCTCGGATAATGTGCGAGCTCAGGTTTTACGTGGATTGTGTAGGCCTTGTTTAAATCCGTTATGAACCGATTGACGTCGTCACCCGGATGGAAACGTTTTACGTCGCGCATGGCGTCACGTAAGGATTGTAGTCACATGAGCTGTTCGTAGTCTGTTGAGGTCTGGGACGTGTGTGCGATCCAGACGGAGGATGAGGTGATAGCGGTCAGCATTTCCTGAAGTTCTGCTTGAAGTTCGTCAATGATTCTAGCTTGTTGTTCGTTTGTGGATTTGGGATTTGTTCTCAGTTTGAGAATGGTTGCACGTTGCTGTTTGATCAATTCTAACATTTTGTGGCAAGTAAATGCGGTGTAGTCCATTTTCTTGTTCTGGCCACACGCTTCTGACACCAGTTGTTATATTAAGCGTATGACGGCAGAAACAAAAAACGACAGAGGTTTAAGAAATCAATAATTGTATTAACAAATATATAACGAATATTGAAGTGGAGTGAAAGTCTTTCGTTGAAAGAAAGTGATGAGTAAAGCCGTCCGCAGTGGCTTACGGTAGTTGAGTTAGGGTGAGTCGTGAATTTTTGCGGTGACGGACTTGTTGTTCTTGGAGATGGGAGGCCAGTTGTCTTTGGGTGTAGAGATGGCATTATGACGAGCGTGTGAACCCTGCCTGTTGTGCCCGACCCACTGCCGAAGATGTCTCTTTGATGGGCTTTTAAAGTCCTTTCGTAGGCTCAGATCGGCCCCAATTCCTATTTCGCTTCTTTTGGCGGGAGTCGGTGGTATTGGGTAAAAAATTGGATTGTATGTTTTTTTTGGGGGGGGGGCGGAAGGTGTGTGCGAAGACGATGCGTGTTTGATGGAATTTTTGGTTCGGTCTTGGTTTTTGGAGCGTTCACATCTGGCCAGTGGTGGAAATTTGTGTAACATGAATCAGAAGATCTGGTTTAGGAAGATTATAACATTACGTTCATTCAAAGATTTGCTAATAATTGAGCATATATGATGAAAAAGTTCTTGAAACTTAATAAAAATATCTAAAGTTTTCTAAAGCAGGCTTTGTCGCTGAAACCCTACTTACCTTCTCATAAAACTTCACAATGCATCGCTGATATATATTATCTAGGTATCTGGTTCACTATAATTTACTATAGCATGATGAAAAAAATGCTTCAAACTTAATAAAAACAAAGTTTTATCATCAAAATCTCGTTATTATTAAGAGGAAAGACTAAAGTTTGTTTTTTTTTATTATTAAATTATATTTTTTAATCTTTTTAGAACCTACGAAATTTTGGTTAAAGTTTTGTTTTTCTTGCACCAAGGAGTGACCATGAATTCGTATGGGAAATTCGAGCGTCTTTTTGCGCTGATAAACACATTGATTTGAAATTTCATGCAAAAATCAGATAATTTTCCGATTTTAATGAAACTTTCAGGAATTATTCAAAAATACATGATATTATTTTAGAAACGTTTCCTTTTTGAAAATCTTGGTAAAAACATATTTTATATCTGTTAAAGCCCACTTATTTAATTTTATGAAATTTCGAGAATCTAATTTTTGTAATGAATAATGTTTATATTTGTTATAAACACAAGTCCTTGGAGAATTTAAATCATTTCATTTTGAGGGTCAAACCGGACTCATAATTACCGAAAATCCTATGACATTATTTAATCAAAATACTTTTTGGGAAAGAGAGGGTCCTTTTTTTATACAGGCATAGTGTACACATCATCTGCTAGCATTTCACTATCAGTTATTGTTGTAATGTTTTAAAAGACTTTTGTCAAGAATGTATCATTAGCATTGTTAGAAAAGTAAAAATAAAATGCAAGTAATTTTTAACAATTTTCCTTTCAATCATTGAAATTCAAATACGCAAACCAGTTCACACCACTTTAACCTTGTAACCAGAGTGATACGAATAAAAATGCAATTGGAGATGGTTCCTGAAAGCTGTGTAATTTAAGTATTACATATACACAAATCCAAATTTTATATATCGAAGTGAAATAACTGGCTTATTGTTCAATGTTTCATTGATATTAATATTTTACAAAGCAGTTAAGGTGAGATAAAGAATCTTTTTGTTTGACTGAGTTGATCTTAATTTCTATGAAGAATTTAAATGAGAAAGAGATAAGGAAAATAAGAAATCAGAGAAACTAATGAGACAAACAAAATAAAAAAAATTATAAAAAGAAAACAAATAAAGAACGAATATAAATAGATAAAAAAGTTGGAAGTGAAATTTTGCAAGTGTTGGAATGGGAACCTCAGTAGATGAATTTCATGAAAAATAATGTAAAGGGGACAAATAAAAAGGGGTTAAAATTATATAAGAAAAGAGGTAGCGAAAAAAGAAGAGAAGAAAGAAAAACATTAAACAAGAAAAAAAATCTTTTTTTCTTATTTAATGTCTCTTCAGCCTATTCTAAAATAGTTGCAATATTAATAAAAATACTAATAAAATAATCTCCAGCTGTTACAATAGGCATGGCTCTCATGGCTTGGTTTGGTTTGTTTTGTTTTACGGCATACTAACCTCTATGGGTTATTGTTATGGTAATTTACCCATGCACACATGGACCCTCCCAGCTATAAATAGGAGAAGGTACTGCCTTTTGGAGAGGGAAATTTCCCGCAGTCAGATCTAACAGTCAGATCGAACATTCATGCAGTAACACCCTCATTTGTATATGTTTATATTACTGTTTCTGTTAATATATTTGTTTAACTCAATTCCTCGTTTTGTGTCTTTATTTCTGGCCACAACATTTATTTAATACTGACAATGGCAATATTTTTTTTCCCAAAAATGCATTGTTGGTAACATTTTTCCAAAAATGTATTGTTGCTGATATTTTTTTTCATAAATGTATTGCTGGTAATAATTTTTCCAAAAATGTGTTTCTGCTATTAAAACCTGTTTTTATACTTTCATAGTGTTTTGACCCCTTTTGGGAGTTAGCTATTTGCCCATATCTGGGCTGCTGACAGGTATTACCACTCTGGGTCAAGGTGGATCTGGGAACACCAGCAATTAGGAGGTGGTTCCATGCTCCTCAAAACCTCCTATCAACACCCCAAGCCAGTAATTCCTGGTTTTGTTATTTTCTCAAGTTCTCTAACATTAAATGTCCCGATTGTAAAATATTTGTATGTGCAGGGCGCCATGGATAAATTGTCGTCTAAATTACACAAAAATGAAAATAACATGGACATCTCATTTTAACAGATATATTTAACAAAATTACACAGAAATATCTTGAAATACTAAAAAAAAAAATTTATGCAATAAAATCACCCTCATCAACAAATTCGGTTGTTCTTTTCTTATCAGAAGCATTTTTCCGAGCTGTCATAACTTCGTAATCACCATTAGATTCGTCCTGCTCTTTCTGAATCCTTTGCACTGTCTTCACATTGACACACAAACATTCTGAAATGTTCATATTGGAGCTTCCGGCGCGAATGCCAAGCAGTACAGCATGCCGCTTCCAATTTTCTGGTGGCGTGAATTGTGTCATGGTGCCCAACTGACTCTACTTTACTGTGCCGTTGACAAAATCAAAAAACAAACAACGCGCATGCGCGAAATTAAAAATATAAAATGGTGACAATTTACCCATCGCACCCTGTAATCGGAAACATTTACGAAGTTTTAAATAAGTTGCCAACTTTTGAAGGTTGACAATCCACGAGTCATTACATTCTATTCTACGCTAGAATAAAACCGTAACTACCTTCAAATATAAAAATGTATTCTTTTGTTTGCATCGTGATTAGAAAAATAAGTGCCACTGACGATATTTGATTCGAGAAAAGAAAAGGAAACAAAAAAAGGGAAAGAAAATAGAGGAAGAATGAAAAAAGAGAATAGTGAAAGAGAAGGATGAAGAAATCTTAGTGGGAAAAATGAAAGATTGTGTCTTTCTTTAATGCACTTCGGCTTTGTGAAATGTATACGAAATGATCGAAATTTACCAGGAAGACGATCACAAGATTGGAAACAGAAGAGTTGATAAATAACAATGAATAATAGGCTTTCCAAAGGTGTTCTCAGTCTATTCAGTAAGTATATAACTTCTTTATAATCTTTCATTAATCTTATCGTTTTCAAAATAATAGTAAATTTCCACGGATTCTGCTAATAATTATACTCTTCTGCAATTTATTCTGGAAGCCATATACATTTTTATGAAACTATAAAATAAATTATTAATATTCAGGATTTTAAGACAACTCTTCCCAGCCTTCCAATTCTTTCGGTGAGTTTTTGTTTATTTTTTTCGGGTAAAGAATCTAATGATTCTTGTTATTCTTAATTACTGTTATGTTAAGCGTATGTCGGCAGAAACAAAAAACGACAGAGGTTTAAGAAATCAATAATTGTATTAACAAATATATAACGAATGTTGAAGTGGAGTGAAAGTCTTTCGTTGAAAAAAAGATAAGTAAAAAAAGCCGTGCGCTGTGCTTACGCTAGTAGAGGGAGGGTGAGTCGTGAATTACTGCGGAAGACGGGCTTTGGGGAGTTGGAGATGGGAGGCCACTTGTCTTTGGGTGTGGAGATTGCGTTCTGACGAGCGTGTGAAAACCTGGCTTTTGTGCCGAACGACGACCGAAGATGTCTTTTTGACAGGCTTTTAAAGTCCTTTCGTAGGCTCAGATCGGCTCCATTTCCTATTTCACTTCTTTAGGCGGGAGTCGGTGCTATTGGGTAAAAAATTGGATTGTATTTTTTTTTGTGGGGTGGGGTGGGGGTAAGGAAAGCGGAAGATGTGCGTGGAACCGATGCGTGTTTGATGGAATTTTTAGTTCGGTCTTGGGTTTGGGAGCGTTCTCATCCGGCCACTGGTGGAAATATGTGTAACATGAATCAGAAGATCTGGTTTAGGAAGATTATATATAATCCCCTAGATCTTATTCTGATTCGGATGGGTTGGCGTGTTGTATGTATGGTGCGGTGATGCTCGGGTTGGTATGTTATATGTATGTTGTGTTGTTATTTTTTTTAGTCCATAATGAAGTTTTTTAAAATGTTTCGGTAGCTGACTACGCGTGTTTCTTTTGGGATTTCTTCTTTGGAATATCGGGGCGGATGACTGCAAGATCGCTAGATCTGCGGTCCTCATTGTTTACATGATCATAAGATGAGGGCTGAGGTGTCATTGTTGAGTGTCGCTTGGAGAGTAAGTGGAGGAGGGAGCAAGTTCGTATAAATAATTTAGTCAAGCCGAGGTACTAGGCGACGTGCGTGAGCGCGATTGCCCCAACTAGTTTCGCTATGATCGTCTGCTATTTTGAGTACCATGTCGTTCGTCTTGATGACTTGGTAACTACTTGTCCAAGGCAGATATGATATGTGGGCTGCAGTTGAATGAGGTCTGTGGAGTAAGACCTTGTCTCCGACCCGTATCGGATCTTTATAGATTAGCCGATTCAGCTGTTTGTTTGTCTTGTGGTCGGCCTCATTATTTGCTAGGGCGACGTGTTGGTGAACCTGTCGCAGCAAAGCGTTTATCAGCATGCCGTAAGTACCAGGGTCATCATTGGAAATGTTCCGGTTGAGTAGTTTGAGCAAACCTATGTTGGGGTGCCGACCAGTAATGACGTAATACCGCAAAATTCCAGTTGTGCTGTTGGCGGTAGCGTTCATAGACGACACAACAGATTAGCGAACATCGGTCCATTCACAGTTCCTATCCTCGCAGAGCATATAAAGAGCGTTCTTTAATGTTGTCGTTCGATGTTGCCGGAACTTTGCGGACACCAAGGACAGTGAAGGTGCTGCATGACCGATATCATCTCACAGAAATTCTTATACACTTCACTAGTGAAGTGTGTACCACGGTCGGTCACAGGTTATCTCCGGTGGCGGAGAAAGAATTCGTAGAGTCCGCGAGCCGCATCGTTTGCACGATCTCTGGTCCAGGAAATGGCTGTGAGGTGTCGGCTAAAGCTATCCAAATTCGTTAGGATATAGCGTTTGCCCTTTGAAAGTGAGATCATGACGAAGTCTGTGTATATGATCTCGAAAGGTCTTTTGCCTCGATTGCAATGTCCGCTGGCCGGTTTTGGCGCTCGCTGTAATTCCCTTTGCGTCCAACGCAGGTATTGCATGATTCGACGTATGTCTGTTGCGAATCCTCCATCTGTTGGAATATGCCCTCGTCGAGAAGTTGCTTGGCGATTTTAACAAATTCGGTTTTCATCCTCGGATAATGTGCGAGCTCAGGTTTTACGTGGATTGTGTAGGCCTTGTTTAAATCCGTTATGAACCGATTGACGTCGTCACCCGGATGGAAACGTTTTACGTCGCGCATGGCGTCACGTAAGGATTGTAGTCGCATGAGCTGTTCGTAGTCTGTTGAGATCTGGGACGTGTATGCCATCCAGACGGAGGCAGGGGTGAGAGCGGTCAGCATTTCCTGAAGTTCTGCTTGAAGTTCGTCAATGATTCTAGCTTGTTGTTCGTTTGTGGATTTGGGATTTGTTCTCAGTTTGAGAATGGTTGCACGTTGCTGTTTGATCAATTCTAGCATTTTGTGGCAAGTAAATGCGGTGTAGTCCATTTTCTTGTTCTGGCCGCACGCTTCTGACACCAGTTGTTATATTAAGCGTATGGCAGCAGAAACAAAAAACGACAGAGGTTTAAGAAATCAATAATTGTATTAACAAATATATAACGAATATTGAAGTGGAGTGAAAGTCTTTCGTTGAAAGAAAGTGATGAGTAAAGCCGTCCGCTGTGGCTTACGGTAGTTGAGTTAGGGTGAGTCGTGAATTACTGCGGCGACGGACTTGTTGTCCTTGGAGATGGGAGGCCAATTGTCTTTGGGTGTAGAGATGGCATTATGACGAGCGTGTGAACCCTGTTTGTTGTGCCCGACCCACTGCCGAAGATGTCTCTTTGATGGGCTTTTAAAGTCCTTTCGTAGGCTCAGATCGGCTCCAATTCCTATTTCGCTTCTTTTGGCGGGAGTCGGTGGTATTGGGTAAAAAATTGGATTGTATGTTTTTTTTGGGGTGGGGGAGGGGATGGTGTGTGCGAAGCCGATGCGTGTTTGATGGAATTTTTGGTTCGGTCTTGGTTTTTGGAGCGTTCACATCTGGCCAGTGGTGGAAATTTGTGTAACATGAATCAGAAGATCTGGTTTAGGAAGATTATAACATTACGTTCGTTCAAAGATTTGCTAATAATTGAGCATATATGATGAAAAAGTTCTTGAAACTTAATAAAAATATCTAAAGTTTTCTAAAGCAGGCTTTGCCGCTGAAATCCTACTTACCTTCTCATAAAACTTCACAATGCATCGCTGATATATATTATCTCGGTATCTGGTTCACTATAATTTACTATAGCATGATGAAAAAAATGCTTCAAACTTAATAAAAACAAAGTTTTATCATCAAAATCTCGTTATTATTAAGAGGAAAGACTAAAGTTTTGTTTTTTTTATTATTAAATTATATTTTTTAATCTTTTTAGAACCTACGAAATTTTGGTTAAAGTTTTGTTTTTCTTGCACCAAGGAGTGACCATGAATTCGTATGGGAAATTCGAGCGTCTTTTTGCGCTGATAAACACATTGATTTGAAATTTCATGCAAAAATCAGATAATTTTCCGATTTTAATGAAACTTTCAGGAATTATTCAAAAATACATGATATTATTTTAGAAACGTTTCCTTTTTGAAAATCTTGGTAAAAACATATTTTATATCTGTTAAAGCCCACTTATTTAATTTTATGAAATTTCGAGAATCTAATTTTTGTAATGAATAATGTTTATATTTGTTATAAACTCAAGTCCTTGGAGAATTTAAATCATTTCATTTTGAGGGTCAAACCGGACTCATAATTACCGAAAATCTGTTGTGAATCGAAAAATAACCAATGCACAAATCCTATGACATTATTTAATCAAAATGCTTTTAATTGCTTTTATGAATAAGATAGACTATGGATACTATTATCTTAAGAATAATTTTCTCAATGAATAATGCATTTTTACACACACGCGCAAACACACATATATATATATATACATATGTATACATAAATACATTCAAAATTATATGCAATCATATTCAAATGGATAAATGCAAGTATACGTACATATATAGGTTAAATACGTACATAAATATCTTAATACACTACGTCTTAAGATGTATATCTCTCTAATAAATAGTTTGTTAGCGGATACATAGATAAAGCAAATAATATTGATACCATAAAACTAGGTACCTCCAAAGACATGATCAAATAATACCCCAAATTTAATAAAAAAAAAAGTTTTATCGTCAAAATTTTTATGTTATTATTAAGAAGAGGAAAAGATTTTTTAATATTGAATTATATTTTTGATCCTTTTTAAACCTTGGCTGCCATTTCACACACATTCCATTGAAAACGACGGACAGAAGGATTGATGCCTAAATACACAAATTTTAAATTGCATGACATGGCCGCCAACAAGGAAAGCGACACTATAACTTTTAGAAAAAAAATCTAGTTCTAATAAAAAAACTAAATAAAAGCACCTTGTCTGTCCTTTTCAATGAAATGCACATGAAAGATGGATATATATATATATATATGGTTGGATAGATGTGAGCTTGTGACCCAGGGTTTTTGTCTGACGATCGCTAAACGTGAAACCCAGGGTCACAAGCTCACATCTATCCAACCATATATGTTAGCTCTATCTCTGATATTGAGCGCTTTCTAATAAGTACTGCGCATATAATATATAAATAATTATACATATATATATATATATATATATTTATTTATATTTATATACACACACTTTTCAAACACACACACACATACATATATATATATATATATATATATACATTTCTCACCCACACAAGACAGACAGGCTTACGGAGGTGTGGAGGCCTCACACTTATACACTCACCCACACGAATAGACACACTTACACACATCATACGCACTCACTCCCTAATGAGCCAAATGATAACACACACCCACAGCAATACACACGCTTACACATATCATACTCACTCACTCCCTAAGAACCAAATAACACATACACACAAACACTAAACAGAGACACATCCCCTCACAAAGTCCAATAAAACTGTCAAACTGACCAGAGAATTCATAGCAGCATCCAGCTCTTATCTCAAATAACAACTTAAAAGAGACTGTTTGACCAACACAAGGAATGTTAAAAGATTCATGTTAAAAAGATAAAAAAATAAAAAAACAAATGAAAACTACAGACAAAAGTTCATTTTCTCCATCAAGACATTCATTTCTGTAGTTTAGTGCGAGCAGCAAGCAGAAATATATCTCCTCCCGATGATGGCCATTTCGGCCGAAACTAGTCGAGGAATCTAAATGGAATAATAATCAAAAAAACGAAAGAATATTAATCTACAATCCAGTGTGTCTGAGGATTTTAATTTTTTAATTTTTATTGTTCAAAATATATATATATATATATATATATATATATATGTGTGTGTGTGTGTGTATAAAAAAGAAAGATTATTTTAAGTCTTTTTCTCTTTAAATAATAATGTTATACAAACATAGGTAAGACTGCGCACATGGATGTCAGCTAATCTTGAAGTAAAACTTACAGAACCCAACACCCACTGTCAATTTATTGATTCCCTGTTAAATCTGCGTTGTTTATTGATATTATTAACTAAGGGAAAAGAGCTGGGGTCCATGTGATTAAAAGTATTTGAATGGAGCATAACAAGATTGCTTCAGTCAGTCAACGAGTAAAAGCCATTCATATTCAATGCCTACCTCATGGTTATTCATTTCAAATTTTATTTACTTGGAATATCTGTTTATCAAAATTCTTTGGCATTGCAAATGTTTCAGTTAATGACGTAAAGAGAGAAACCTCCTGACAGAAGATTGATAACATAATTATTTTACTCGCGTTCGCGATCAAAATAAGTCACTTAGGTTATTGCTTCGTATTTTTGAGTTTAGTGTTGCAGGATTTTTTTTTTAAATCATTTCACCCGAAGCAAGTAGATAAAGATGCAAGGAGTTACTGGGTGTGTAAAAAAACAAAAACAAAAAAAAACTGGCACAACATTGATGAGAAAGGATAAAAGAACAACGTTCAGGGAAATATAAGATTAATGGTTGACATTTAAAGTTTTAAAGGTTGTAGTTGACAAGAATCCAAAAATGAGAGTTCCACAAGTGATAAGTACGAAAGAAGAAACTATAAGCATGGAACTTACGGTTACATCTATCAATTTCCACAGTAAAATGATGAGAACTAACTGCCAATCTAGTACTGCGCTTAAAGTCGTAAAGTCAACGTACGAAAGATGAAATCTCACTAGAACAATTACCATCAAAATATTTATAGAAAAGGCACAGATAAGCTACGTTAGAAAAGTGACTGAAGCTGAGATGCCAGGTCAGGATCGATAACATTGCACATTCTTTGGATTTTGTCAAGAATATCTAGATACAAAATTACAATTATGAATAAAATGTGATTAAGTATTTTTGGTGCTATGTAAAGTTATCAAAAGTGTATCTTAGTCTAGTTTTTTGCGTAACAAAAACAACATTTCAAAAGGTTACCGTGTACAATTACAAGCAAGGTCATATTTTATATAGGCGAACATTAGGCTACACAAAGAAAGAAAGAAAAAAAAAACAGAAGAAAGTAGAGAAATTATCGCCGAAGCTTTGAAACTAATACAACAAAACGCTATGAATTAGAACGTAAGTTCTCTTTTTTTTCAGATTAGTGGTGTTTTTCTTTTTGTTATATTAGTGCTAATAGGAATATATACCTGAAGAACAAGGTGGATAAAATAAGTAAAGGTTTATTGTAAAACCCTGTATAATAAGAATAAAGGTAACAATTATGCACAAGGTCGTCGCAAGTCAATCCAGTAGTGAGGGCTACTATTGGAAGATCGGTAGTCCTCACATAAATCTGAATCGTACTCAACACATCCCAGCATGTCGGTATTTACCTGCCTCCCCACAAGGAAGGATGTGGCACAAGGCCGAGTTTAATGTGGGGCAAATTCCACGTAATCCCGCATAAACGGGTTCGAGTCGTTCTACTTCCACGGACGAGTCTCTGCCTATTCGGCATAGCCTCGTCCGGGTTCCTCTCTGCCCGAAGGCAGAGAGTTCGTCAGCACAGCTGGAACAGGTCCCTACAAAGATATTTACCTTATCCCCAACTTTTCAAATTTACTATGACATTATCATCCCTCTGAAGGTTAGAATACAAATAGGTACCTCCAAAGAAATTGATACTTAAGGTTTAAAATGAATTTTTAAAATGAAAATTTTTTCTTGAGGCTTTTATTTTAGTTTTGATTTCAAGTTAATACATTTAATTTAATATTTCCAATAAGCAAAATACTTTGAGGTATTTCAAAACGAATTTAAATTGGAATTGGTATGTATATATATATGCACATTTCACTGAAAACGACAGACAAGGTGCTTTTATTTAGTTTTTTTTTTATTAGAACAAGATTTTTTCTGAAAGTTATAGTGTCGCTTTCCTTGTTGGCTGCAATGTCATGCAATTTAAAATTTGTGTATTTAGGCATCAATCCTTCTTTCATGCACATTTCATTGAAAACGACAGACAATGTGCTTTTATTTAGTTTTTTTTATTAGAACAAGATTTTCTTATAGTATCCCTTTCCTATAAAATAATTATTAACCACAAGAAAAAAATGAAGCACGGAAATCAAGGTTTTAATTTCTGAATTTTGGGGCACGCCTGTGTCCATCAGTGGTGCTAGAAATAAAGAGAGAATCGGGAAGACTCAGCAACTGTTGTCCTTGTGGCTGGTCCGACTGCTTGTGTAGATTGTATTATTAGACACAGCGAGAAATCACAGATCGGATTTTTTTTTTACTAATAATACCATCTGCACAAGCAGTCGGACCAGCCACAAGGACAACAGTTGCTGAGTCTTCCCGATTCTCTGTTTATTTCTCGCACCGCTGATGGACACAGGCGTGCCCAAAAATTCTGAAATTAAAACCTTAATTTCCGTGCTTCATTTTTGTCTTGTGGTTAATAATTAATATTTCATATATGTTTTTCGTACTGATCACATTGGTACCCTTTCGCTTGACCTTGTTTTATAAAGATTTTCTAAGCCCGGCTTAGATGTGGCACAAGGCCGAAAGTATGGGGCACCCAGGCGAGAATTGAACTCACTATTCATTCGTAATTGTTTTAGCGAGACAAGCTCGCTAACCAATTACACCGCCTCGAGGTGCCCTTGACCTTGTTTTATAAACCAACCTGTCTATTTTACATACTATAAGAAGCACGCGTGAACTCTTCCGTCTAATCATATATATATATATATATATATATATATATATATATATATATATATATATATATATATATATATATATAGAGAGAGAGAGAGAGAGAGAGAGAGATAGATAATATTAGTGGTTAATATACACATACATATGCAATCATAAACTATATAAATATATATACATACATACACATACATAAAAAATAATTCCAAGAGGATAGAATCCAGGTTGAACTCAATGTCCAGGACAGAGTAAAAAAGCTTAAACACTAATATTCCATGTTCATAATATATATATATATATATATATATATATATATATATATATATATATATATATATATCCCTTTGTCTTATAATAAATATTTAATTTATCCCTCTTAATAAGTTTGGTTAGGAGTTCGACGTGAGTTATTTATGTAAAATCTGCTAACTTTTTTTTTTTTATAATATTTATTTTTCTCTTTTTAATCTATATCATGTCCTCTGCTCATCCTCTTCTTCTTCTTCTTCTTCTTCTTCTTCTTCTTCTTCTTCCCTCTGTCCCTGAAACTCTTAACTGTATTTCCCCACATCACCTCCTTTTTTATCTGACACAGGGCTACACAACAATGTTCTCTTCACGAATTTGTGTGGGTGGTCACCTGCGCACTTGCTTTCGCATAAGAGTGCCTACTTACTCTCTAGTTAGAGGTGACAAGTAATACTGCACGTGCGCACACGCGCACTGACGCAGACACATGTATTATTAGTGACGCGTTACATTCTCAGTGACAAAAAACAGTACAGTTTCTTTATGACAAAAAAAAAAAAAAAAAAAAAGGTTTGTTATTATCCGTGTCTGTAGAAATGCGTAAATGAATTCAAAAATATGTTGTTGCTCATATTCGACTGCATTTTGTGTTGAAGAATTTCTAATTTCAATTCTTTCATATATTAACCATCAACATAGCAACAAGATATTACGAATGGGAAAGAAATATGTGCGTATATATATATAAGTTTAAATAGTAAAATTCCCAGAAGAATTCTATGGATAAGACAAATTGGTATAAGAATGACATTTGGAAAGAATCTTAGTTTTAGGCCGACGCGTTTCGTCTTCCGTCTTTATCAAGGCAAAAATGAAAATGTTTTTATTGTTCTTGGAATTTTACTATATTGTTGACATAGAAAGAAAAAAACTCTTTGTATAAAGGAAATTAACATTAACCAAAAAGAGGCTTATGCAGGAGAGTCTCTCTTTTCTTTTTCTTTTTTTTTTTTTTAATTTGGATTTAA
Source organism: Acanthosepion lycidas (assembly GCA_963932145.1). Classification (NCBI taxonomy): domain Eukaryota; kingdom Metazoa; phylum Mollusca; class Cephalopoda; order Sepiida; family Sepiidae; genus Acanthosepion; species Acanthosepion lycidas. The sequence continues at coordinate 109,180,191 of OZ010589.1, read as the reverse complement.
TGTAACTATAACAACAAAAACATTTTCATTGTTTGCCTTGATAAAGTTGGGAGACGAAATGCGAGACAAAAAGATTTTATTTACAATTGTTATTCTTATACCAAAATATACTATACATGTAATATTTTTATTTATATTTTTGTACAGCACTTATTAGTGTGCTGATCTCACAACCTATTAAGAATGAGTTTGAGAAATTTCACCTAAAGTTTGCATCTTTCTACAAGAACTACTCTCTCTCTCTCTCTATATATATATATATATATATATATATATATATATATATATATAAACACACACACACACATATATATATATATATATATATAAAAACACACACACACACACACACATATATATATATATATATATATATATATATATATATATATATATATATATATATAGTGAAATTTTCCCGGAATAATTCTGTGGATAAGAGCAATTGGGATAAGAATGACAATTTGAAAAAATCTTAGTTTTTGGCCGACTTTATCAAGGCAAAATTGAAGCGAAATGTTTTTGTTTTCAAGATTTATTGTATATAAAATACAACTGAGGCACAAGCCCTAAAAGCGAGAAATGGGTTGACGTTGGTTGTCACTTACTATTTTGTACCTAGCTAATCCGATTCACGACCCATCCACTGGTTACAATTTGCACAACCACCACAAGAACTCATCCATCATCATTCAATCCTCCATTTCCAATAATACGGTTATGCACTCAGAGAACCTACAAAACGCAACCCATGGCATAAAAAATTAATTAGCATATAAAATCTGTACATGATGGGTAATGTGGAGGGAAAGTGTATGAACCCCTAAAACAAAACAAAAATATCAAAACAAATGTACAAAATAAAAATAACTGATGTTAGTTGAACCCGTCAAACCCTCAAAAAAAGATTTAAGAGAAGCTGCTGTATTCTGTCTTTAGATAAAATCAAGTGGCTCTCTCACTAATGGAGAGGGAAAGGATAAAATAAATACGGCCATTAGGTAGGAAAAAAGCTTACCCAGTGGAAATGGAAAAGTGGGCCAAAAAACAAACTGAGGAAGATGGGAATCTCGACTTGGATCATAAGCCGGGAACAGGCCGGGAACGCCACTTACTCACATTAACAAGGTACACAAAAAGGGCCTGTCTTAATCAGGGGAGGGCTCACAGAAAACCACTCCGATGTGACTTAGCGGGATCTAAAAAAGAAAATCAAGACTAGCCACGTTCACATGAACCAGGCTCCCCGCAGTCGCCCACCTTGCGCTGAAATCGATCGAAACCAACCGCTTTCTATCAGTTCTAATCTTCTTGAGCTGATGCTCAAAACATCGAATCAGATCCTGATGAGAAAGACAGTCACCTCGCAAGACTTCCTCCGACTGCGTCATCCAAACCACCATTCGGGCCGTTGCCAGGAACGATAGAAACACGTTTCACTCCCAGATTACGGGGGTGACACACTGTCACATGCGTAAGCGCGATCAATGGGCAGGAGAATTTTGGGAGCGATACGAGCCCTCAACTCACTGATATGGTCCCATAAAGGGCGGACTCGAGGATAGTGGTAGAAGGTGTGCGAAGTCGTTTCCTCTAAGCCAAGGTCACACCGTTCACAGACTGACAAATCCTTCGTGACACCCTCCACTAGTTCACGATAGAAGACTCTTCTAGGCCGAGAAAGGTCGCTGGACCGAGGAATGACCCTCAAGGCCGATCGAAATTCGCGAAGGAAACTCGATTGATCCCTGGGCTTACTATGGCGATCAGCCCGCGAAACGGGAGGAATGATAGTAAGGAAAAGGAATGTGACTCTCACAATCCCCGCCAAAATCGAGTCCTCTGTCAGTGTACGGCGTAGGAAAGCCAGCCTCGAGGCAAGATTGTGACTCGCCAAGTGCGGCATTCCCAGACCCCACCACCATGACACCGACGTTGGGCATAGACCTCTCTGCCGACGAGATGCTTGTGTCCCTCACCACAAGACGGGGATAGCCAGCGCTCGATTACCTTCTCACGTTCCCTATAGAGATGAAGTACGGACAAGTGATAAAGGACAATAGGAAAGACGTAAGCGACACCTGTTTCAGCCCTGCCACTCAAGGACAATCTTCTTCGCCGCCAAGTTTCGACCACCGCGCTAACCTTTGCCCGTACTTCTGACCAATTTTTTCCAGCTAGAGGTCGGGTCCAAACCACACTCTGAGAATGCGGACAGGACCGTCCATCCAAAGAACCCCGGAAAATCGACCCCCTTCCAGACACCTAAACACAAGCCGGAAAAATTTTCGCGGTTAATCTTGGCCTCTGTGACCTTTTCGTACTGATCATCGCCTTTAGTACCACTTCAATGTTGCTTCGGGACGTCACGAATGTAAATACATCATCGGAATACATGGAAACCCTGGCTCGAGCACCACCAGGGACAGCGATTCCACGATGGGGCGGACTGCACGCCCTGTCCCTTAGCCGACGAAGGAGAGGCTCCAAAGCTTAAAGTAAGGGCGATAGTGGAATACCCTGACGAACCGACCGAAACAGCACAAAAGGGCGCGACCGCCTTCCGTTCACCTGCACCACAGCAATGAGGGAGCGATACAGGAGGCAAATCCACAGGCAGAAGTCGGGTTCGAATCCGGTGGCCTGTAGGACAGCAGCCAGGTATCGATGGTCAACCCTATCAAATGCCTTGAGCTGATCCAAATTGACTAGCGTGGCTTGTTCGTCATCTTTTACACCCTCTAGGATCGTGCGGATCAGATGCAGGTTGCTCTGAATTGTCCGGCCCTTCACAGCGCAAGTCTGCTAAGGTCCCAACAGAATCTTGGCAACTGACTGCAAATGCTCCGTCAGGATCTTGTCCAAAATTTTTAATTCTGTGTTTAGCAGAGTTATGAACCTATCGTCGTCTAAATCCCGCCCAATACCCTAGCCCTTTTTTAAAAGCGTGATCACACCCTTGGAGATCCGGTCGAGGACGGACCCCTGGCGGAACCAGTTGTTGAAGACGACATTAGAAATCGGGACAAAGATGTGCGACAGCTTCAAGTAAAATTTAATGGTCAAACTATCCAGACCCGGAGACTTGCTTCTGCCGACCTACATCAGTGCCACGTTGACCACGCCCTCTGTGACTCCCAAAAGCGAAAGCCTAGGAAAGTCAGCCAAGGAGCTGCGAAATTCTTCGTCAGTGACCAGGCTCCTTCGTAAACCGGCCCCCGAAATACCGCCGAAACGCCTCACAGATGTCGTCAGTCGACATCAGAGTACGCCCCTCCAGGGTTTTGACCTCTCGGATGGAGCGACCAGAACCTCGTAATTCTACGCCCATGTTCACAGCTTCGGAAGACATCTTGCTTAACTTATGTTTAATTACCTGACCAATGTAGCGCTTGCTAGCCAAACGCTCTAGGTCTTCCCTAGCTAGAGATATCTCTAGGGGATACTCCCGGCCTTCCTATAGTATATTAATTTTTCTGGGAATTTTACTATATTGTCGACAAGGAGAAAAAAACTCTTAGTATAAAGGAAGTTAACATTACCCCGAAAGAGGCTAACGCAAAAGCTTCTCTCACTTTTTAAATTTTGGATTTAATATAGCTATGAAAACAAAAACATTTCGCTTCAATCTTGCCTTAATAAAGTTGGAAGACGAAACCAGTCGGCAAAAACTATGATTTTGTCCAATTGTCATAAGTTTAAATGCGTTATAATTTATTTTACTTGGTTTTTGTCTTTTTTAGGATTACAGCACGAAAATTTTAGTTGTTTTCCCGAGTTTATTTTCATAAAAATGTTCATACAAAAAGCTACATATTACATATTTTTCTAATTTACATTAGTTTCTTCACCGCTCTTGCTGTTCGCCTTTGCCATGTCCACAGCAATTCAAAAGATTCAACTTCCGTTAAGTATGCCGAAATATGACTGGGAAATATCCTATAAAAATGACAAAAGAAAAAGTGTCCAAATCAATCGAAATATGACAAGGGATACTATTTTTAACCAACTAAACCTACGTGAAGAACTTATAGAAATAACGTTATTTTTAGGTCAAAGAAAAATAATACTATTTTACATTATCTTTAAGTGTCTGAGTAGATATTTTTCAACCAATCAAACCCAAAAAGGGATTCTCAATTAATCTTTTTATAGGAGACATCCACAACAAATTGGACATGAAATCTTGCTTCATCAGTTCCAACTTCAATCTCACGTTTTCAAAAACAACCAAAAAATAATGCTGGAAAGTTAATAACTACATTATGGAATGAGTTAAATGTTTCTTTCCGACGAAGTCTCAAGCATTTTAATGCTTGTTCGTTTAATATTTTTCTTATTAAATTTTCACACAATATATGAGTCAAGAGCCATTCAAAATAGAAGGTTACTGAATGAAGATGTTGTACGAACGAAAGACGAATTGGTAAGGAGTTCAGATTATGAGGATATGTCGCAAATATAATGATTAACCCTAGACTTAAAGAGATTAAGATTGTAGAGATCAGGAAATCATCCTCTCCGGAGTTCCACAAAGAAGTGATTCTTAGGAAGATTTCCGAATGGAATTTCTTTCTTACTAATGAAATACAACGGGAATGGAGATGATTCGTGCCGGTATGTACGTGACATGACGCATCTTGGCTTTGAACATCGGAACTGATGGAATGTAGCTTGTCACAACATTTGCTTTGGTGATAACGTAGAATAGAGAGAGATTTATGTGGTTTTGTCTGTGGAAAAGGGGTTGTACAATGAAAAATAACTCATATTTGAATTCTATTAAGGCTGGAAAGTGAGCACTCGGCAACTCCAGCAAAGATGTGGCATCAATACGCCATGTTTTTTATTTGGCTCTAGTATAATGAAAGCAGGTTAGAACGAGTGGTTAAAACGTTCGCTTTCAGACCATGAGACCTGGGTTCGCATCTCACCAGGTTCGAAATGTCAGGAAGGAGACTTCCTGATGTTATCGGACTGGAGGGGTCAATCTCAGCGTGTGGCACCTTTGAAAAGTGCCTGAAAACCATACCAAGAGTTGACCCAAGCCTTGCGAGTGAAATTGGGTAGACGGAACCCTTGTGTCCAAGAACTTGCTTGTGCTGGCCTTGTTCAAATTGTTGATCACGCTAGATAACACGCCCTTTCCCAAAAATTGTAACTAAGCTCAGCATATTTGCATTACAAACCACACGCGGGCTCTGTGGGTGATGAACAAACACAAATGTGTCTGAGCAAGAGTCTGCGATAGGGATTGGCTAGCCGACCTAGTAGACAGGTATCCTCGAATACAAGTGGCCAGCTATACATACATAATACATAGCAGAATGAGTCAGGTACTTTCTGGGGCCGTAGGATGAGAAGATTCAAGGACACATGGCACAGTGGATAAAGGCTTTAGTTAGATCCCGTGACAGGACCCAAAGAGTGTGTGAGTTCAATACCTGGTTAAGGCAGTGGAGAGATTGGAGAGTTGAACTGACATCCATTACACAGGGAACTAGAACAGTCTACCCGAGCGAGCGAAATAAAGGGTTCAGATCGACATTCCAACCACCGGAAGAAGGCTGGGGCGTAAAATGGCCGAAACGTTGTGATAAATATGGCAACAAAGATGAGGACGATAGTCCGAACAATGTAAATAGTGTGAATATCTTTTGTTTGGCATTCCCTAATTATAGCCTTGCACCAAATTTTTGCGTAATACAATAAATATTTCTTCACTTATTCTAAGCATTTATCAGTAATAAAAGCGAAAAATTCGCGCTGTTTATTTCCTTTAGAAAGTGTTTCATAAAATGCTTCAATAATGTATTTAATACATCAAGAAACTTTACCAACGTTGGAGTGATTTTTGATAAGCGCTTGATAAAGGCATATTTTAATACGAAAGAAGTGTATGACACTTTAAATAAGGAAAAATAACATTTTAAAAGCATCGATCGCTATTACCAAATACACAAATTCATAAATTATATTTTTGACTAGCAAATCAAGTACAAATTTTCTTAAATACCTATTTTCATTATCTGTACATCCCGTTTTTGTCATCGTCATATGAGATGATATAATGATAACGTTATCAGTCATGTCAGAAAGGTGAAAAGGTTAAAGATTTCAACTACTTCACCTCTTCAAACTCTTCTTCAAAGTATGGCATTACATAGCTGATTATCGGATAATATTTTTTCAGTATTACATCTATCGGCTAACGCACTCGAGAAAACTTAATAATAAGGAAAATATTCTCTCTGACAGGCTTCGAACTCGCATCCATCTTTGTTTGAGAAACCACCGTTTGACCCGGTATGTCGGTGAGCAAATTTTCATTAAGTTTTGTCGGGTGCGCAGGCCGCCAGACGGAAGGCATTTCAAACACGAGTAGCCACTGTAATAAAAATGTCGGTTGAAAAATAAATCCATTGAGTGATTTGTTTTGTCTTACGGCATATCAACCTCAATGGATCATTTAATGCCAACAACATTTTTTTTTCCTGGTAAAATTTTTGTTTTGTCAAAAATCCATTTCTCTTAATATTTTTTTTCTCAAAAATGTATAGCTGGTAATATTACTTTTTCAAAAACGTTTAGCTGGTAATTTTTTTTTTCAAAAACGTATAGCTGGTAATTAATTTTTTTTTCAAAAACGTACAGCTGGCAACACTATTTTTTCAAAAACGTATTATCAAAGGCCTTGCTGTTGGACGTAGTTTATTGTCATACCCAGGACGCAGATGTAGTATATCGTCATACCCAGGACGCAGGCGTAGTTTATCGTCATACCCAGGACGCGGATGTAGTTTATCGTCATACCCATCCATTGAGTGTGTGTGTGTGTGTGTTTCTTCAGGAAAGCATTTTAAGGTAATCAATTTTTAATTAAAGTGTTCAATATCAAGACACAGGATAAATAGCAACTAATAAAAATAAATATCCAATTTATTTTTTGCTACTCGGACTTTTCCGAAAATAAGATATCCATTCGTCAAGGGGTTTGATAGATAAATAAAAATATTTTACAATTTTACATCAGCCTGCTGACGAGTGGATACTATATCCGAGAAACTCCGAAAGAAAGATTTTACGTTTAATTTTGTTGTATATATATATATATATATATATATATATATATATATATATATATATATATGATATAATATTAAACAACTAATATTACTGATATTTACAGGAGATTGTAGTACAGTGTAACCCGGATATAAGAGAGTTGTCGGGACCGGAGAAGAAGTCTCTTATATCTGGGTTTCTCTTATATCCAGGTTTGGTCTATTATATATACATTAACACAGTCTCTAATTTGGGACCAGAGAAAATCTCTCTTATATCCGAGTTTCTCTTATATCCGGGTCTCTTATATCCGGGTTACACTGTACTTATATTTATATATGTAATATATCGTGTGATTTTCATTTTATCACATTAATACATATATGAAACGAACTTGTTTTATGGGTGTTGTGTTTTATTATGCAGACATATTCATTGTAACATATTTTTTTATTGATGAATAAATCCAATAGATACAAATTAAAAAAAAAAACAGTTATTTGATTAACACACATACGTCTGAATAAACTATTATTTTTATTATTTTTCATGTTTCAATAGGACGTTCTATAACCTTCATTAATCTTACAACCATTGATTTTTTAATAAACTTTTTTACTTTTTCCACTTTAACCTTGTTTGAAGTAATTTTAAGTTTTTCATTGCCTGAGTATTGTTTTTCTTCTTCATATGTAGAAGAAAAACAATATTTCTTCTTTCAATTATGGTTAACACGTTTTCTATTGGATTAATATTTAGAGATGCTGGAGCCGTTCCATTAATTTGGTGTCTTTGAAATTTTGTGGGGCAAGGTAGACAATAATAAACTTTGCAGAACGTGAACTAGCAATGTTTTGCACAAATTTACTTATTCATTTTTGGCTTAAAGACTTTGTACCATGCGTATACCACTTAAAAAAAGATATTTTCCAAGACTGACAAAAATCTTTTTGCCTCTTTCCTCTTTAGTTTCAGTAAACTCCCATGATGTGTATAAGGATACACCATAGTTGCTTTTGTGGTTTCTGTAGCTAGTACGTTTTACGAAGTTATTTGTACGAAAGTGAAAGCAACGGACTCGTCACGCCAATTCTACTTTCTGCACCGGTAACTACTCCACTGCGTGCACATCCGAACATGCCAATTCTCTGTAATTCCTCATTATCAACTTTATTGTGAACTCTAAATTTAATGATCCTATATATTACTCTATTTTTGCTCAGTTGTCATGTTGGTTGACTATTTACATGAAAGATATCGCTTTTAGTTTAAGCATCTGCTCAATCGTTCAATCACCAAGAAAAGTTACTGTTGATAAATTAGATTTCATTTACGTCTCCACCCAACTTACACATTTTTTTTCTCAGTGATATTTACTTAAAAGTGGTTTCTTGGTTGATAACGTTCTAAATATTCTCCATCTTTTCTCATTGTTTATTTTTGTTATTCTACAAACTTATCTTGTGTTTACTTGCAGCATTTTTTTATTGCTTCCTCGAGATTTTCTTTCATTAAATATTAGTTTAGTTTGGTTTGTTTTGTTTTACGGAATATAAACCTCAATGAGTTATTTAATGTCGACAAGATTTTTATTGCTGGTAATATTTTTTCTTCAAAAATGCATCGCTGGTAATATTTTTTTCAAAAATGTATTGCTGGTAATATTTTTTTACAAAAATGTATTGCTGGTAATTTTTTTTTTTATTGCTGGTAATAATTTTTTCTTCAAAAATTTATTGTTGGTAATTTTTTTCACAAAAACGTATTGCTGTATTAAAACCTATTTTTACACTTTCATAGTGTTTTGACCCGAGTTTGGGAGTTAACTATTTGCCCATAGCTGGTGCTACTACCCGGGGTCAGGGTGGACCTAGCAACACTAGCATTTAAGAGTTGATTCCATTCTCCACAAAGCCTCATGATCAGAGGTCTTGCTGTTTGATGTCATTTATCAACTTAGGACGGAGATGTAGTTAAATCGTCATACCCAGGACGGCTTGAATATTGTTTCCCATTCTGTTTTAATGAGGGATCACAAGTTTTCTGTTGGATTAATATTTGGAGAGGCTGAGGACCATCCCATTAATCAGGTATCTTTGAAATCTTTTTTGACAATGTGGGCAATAGTCAGCTTTGTAGAACATGAAGGAGCATTGTCTTGTACGAAAATACCATTTATTGTCCAAGAACTTACAGTAATTCTCTGCATTTCGCTTGACGCCATAATCAAGCTTAAGGGATCTATAATTTTACCATTTACAATCTAGCCCAAAATATTTCGCCCTTCACCTAGCAATTCTCTTCTAAATCGTATTAGATGACTATTCTCTTGAAAGAATCTACTTTCTGTTCGGTCATCAAGTCCTACCAATGTGCACCTGTATTAATTACTAAAAAAATCGTTTGCGAAGTTTCGCCATGAAGCTATGGTGCACAGATAATTGAGAATAAATTATAAAGAAAAATAAATATGTTCAATAGAAAAACTTTAGTATACTTTTTACACATGTTCCACTTTATACTTATCAATAAAAATTACTCTTTAGATAAGAATTTTCATGTAGTTTTTCGTTCAACTTGTACCTTTCTCTTTGTGATGTTCACGTAAATTGGTGAAGTGAGAAGTGAGACAATGACATCAGGCATGGCTGATCATGTATGGAGGGAAAGGTGTAGTCACTAGCCTCTGTGGAGTGAAGTGAAAACAATGGACAAGGAAGAACACTGGAGAGATAGAGGTCTGAAAGAATCAGCGCATATGTTAAACAATGAGGATCTCCTTTGCAGACCTAGAATAGAAATAAACAGAATATGGGGGCCGATAATGAAGAAAGGCAAATGACAGAAAGTCTTCAATCACAGCAGCAGCAGCAGCAATCAAAACATGGGCAGTAGCAGTCAAAACAAGATGAACAGCAGTAACAGCAGTAGCAGCAGTAGCAGCAGTTGCAGCATAATCAGCAGCCGATGTTAGGTTTAAGGCTCTAAGTTTACTCCAACAAATTGCCTTTGTGAATTTGGTGATAGTGGTTGTGATTTCAATCTCTGGATTGGTCAGTGTGTGTCGGGCTTGCAATAACTGAACATTACTAAATAAAAAATAAGAACTAGACGATATTTATATACATGAACAGTGGAACGAGAACTGTCTACCCCGTAGATTTAAAAACGCCAGTAAAAAAAATAATGATGTAAAAAAATAATTTAAAATATAGATATTCTTTGGGAGTGAAATAAAGATTCAGCAAAAAAGAATTTACTATTTTTTGATAAACGTTATCTTATTCACAGTTCTTATTACGACATTTAAATCTCATAAACAAGTTCGTTATCAACACTTAAGACATGACGCTTACAATAAGAATATTTTGAATAGGAGGGGAGAAAACGTCTAATGGAGGTTTTTTCGCGTAAATTACTTTTTTAACACAAAAAGTGAAATGATTGCAGATATCAACCCAGAGGGTATTAAAAACCTGCCACCCATGAATATGATATTTTACAAAATCACTGAATGGTCAGAAAGTTTCTGTATATATTTTAAATTGAGTTTCAACAGTAGTACATTTTCCCATTGCCTTTAGTAGAAATCATTTTTTGTCTCCAGAAAAATGCCTCGAGACATATTTAGAAAATTAGGCTCCAATAAAATTTCTTTTTCGGTAACCAAAAACCTTCACAAACTTAATTTGGCATAGCACCATCATTCAAGTTACTGAGGTGGATTTTTGTTCTCATCCCTTCCATAAAAGCAAAATTGCAGCTTAAAATCTACAATTTGTTTTTTTTTATCTCAAAAACTGATGATCAGTTCACATATATGTGAAGTCTATTGACATTCTCTTGCATTTTATCGACTGGGAACTTGTTGAATTTCAGAAAACTTACAGATTCCTTTAATTGACATTTTTAGTTAATGTATGTACAAATATAATTCAGTTAGATGAAGGGAGGAATAGAGAGAGAGAGACAGGTGTACATGTGTCTACTTTCGCATATTAGTCAATGTATATAAAAATTATGCATGCAAAAATATTTATTTTTAATATATACATATTCATACTTCAAAATCGTCTGAAATGCTTGTACTCAACATTTCATTGAAGTTAAATGACTTACGAATCACTAATTACTTTCTAGTAATGCCATTAGTCTTTGTCGGTTACATTGGCTTATGATATAACTGTCACAACTATTCAGTTTATATGCAGTTTTAAAATGTGTTTTCTTTTCGATAATTACTCAAAAGTTATTCTGGTATGGTGGGATGAAAGTGAAAAAATGTTGTCATGACATTCTTAAGTTAAGAGAACCTGTATACATGCCAAGAAAATTGTAATTCAGATATTTTGTAGGCAACTAGACAGCAAAATTTCTTTCGTGTTCAGATATTTTCAACTTTACAGACTCATTAGATGTTACATCTACAATAACGATTCCTGAATACAGGTCAAGGAGATTCATCTCTGAAGATACAAGATGTTGTTGGAGATCTGATAAGATTAGACATCTACACTGCTATCAAACAACGTTCTTTTACGGTTCAGGCCAAATAATATTTTTGAATTTTTCTTTCTTACCAAAATTCTAACGCTAATTTAGATCAATTTCTTTTAATAAGCTTAAAATATTTTCTTTGTAAAACCAAAACGGATTTCCAGTATCTGATTGCATCTTTATGCATTAGGATGATACAAAACCATCTAGCACTTTTTGACAAAATCTTTATTCATACGAATTCATAGCATATTTATTCAATTATCAAAGTATTTTTCTTTGATAATGCACCCCTTTTCTACTAAATTATGTATTCCGCCATGAAAAATGTTTTCGGTTTTGATTCGATGAATTCTTCAAAAATATTTTTCTTTCTTGTTGTAAAACCAAAGCGGACTTCCAATATGTGAAACTTGGAACCTCTGATCAGACAAGAAAAGTTATAAGAAAGACTTGTTTAAGGAAAACAGATTTACAGAATAGATGCCGTATGTGGGGAAAACTCACATTCTTTAAATCGTTTTCTGCGTTGAACATGAGGCATTGTCATTTCAAAGCAAATGTTTAGTTCAGAAAAAAGCCAATTGCTCGCTGTCTAGATTCTAGCTATTCAAAATAAATAAAGGCTTTTGAATCCTATCAAACACAGGGAAGAACCTTTCCCCTAGGACATTTAGTTTAGGTTGAAATGTTAAAAACTCTTTTGGATCTAGCCAGGATTTTCTTTGTTTTTGAGTCTTGTAATAATGCATTTTTCACTAACAGTAATTTCTCTTTTATGTACAGTGTCCCTTCAGAATATTGGTAATTATGACAAGTCTTCTATATTGTTCAAAAATGGTTTCTTTGCCGAAAAAGAAAAGAACAAGTGTTTGGAAACTGTCAGATCTTCATTACACATCAATCGCATTTTTCTACCTTCTAAAACAATCTTTGTAAATTATGTTCTACAGTTAACTGATTGAACAAACAATAAGAATATGAATAGATTCAAGGACACTTCTAAGATCAAAAGATGATGCCGATGATGATATAAACTTGATATATAAAGCACAGAGATGTTCATACGCAAATGTCCTATTTCCACACACAGTGGTTAACCGGGGTAAGAAATGACTTGTAAAATTTAATGCTTCCAAAATAAAACTGCTTTCATTTAATCACCACAGAGAACTTTCTACCTGCCATCAATATGGCTGATGCTAAATTCCATGTAAGCAACTCTTTGTGCCTTCTTGGGTGGCTCATATTTTCCACTAACATGAAATGGAGTGATTAGACAGCGAGCAATTGGCTTTTTTCTGAATTACGCATTTCCTTTGAAATGGCAATGCCTCATGTTCAACGCAGAAAACGATTTTAAGAATGTGAGTTTCCCTACATACGGCGTGTATTCTGTAAATCTGTTTTCTTTAAACAAGTCTTTCTTGTAACTTTTCTTGTAAATTCAGCAACAGCTTTATACAAAGCATTTAATCGGAATTCTACGCGTTTTCTTCCTATTTCTCTGAGGAAGTTTCTTGTTTTGTTATTTTAGTGGATATTTACAGTCCATTATTACCTCGACGAATCTCTAAATTTTATTTTGGGTGGTTTCGGCCACCACGATGGCCTTTCGAAATCGATTCAGCTTTTATCTTTTCGCTTGCCTGTTCCAAGGCAATTTGACTTCTCATTTTCCTCGGCGTCAATGTTGCTAAAATGAGCCGTGTGAAATCATGGCACATCAAACTTTCAAGGCTTCATATTCAAGAAACGTGGACGATTGTTGGCTTAATTTGTGCTTTGCTTATTTATTCGATTTATTCGATATAACAATTAGCATTTTTTTTTTAATTGCCACTTGGAACATTTTCTGTACGGCCAACTTCTTTCTAAAAATCTAGCTAATCATCTAAGATATGTCAGTTAAAACAAATTCTATCTTTCAGCGTTAATTATGCAGTGTATGAAGCAAAATATTACAACAATTAATAGAGATTGTTTATATCTTTATTCAGAGGAAACAAGCGGACGCGGAAGTTTAAATATCTGAGAAGCGTCTTGACAAAGAACGGTAAGTGAGACCCTGAGAACCGTAGACGTACTGGGATGGCCAAGGAAACATTCCAAAAGCTGGGCAGAGTATTGAGAGACAGGAGGATTCCTTTGGTAACAAAGAAAAGAATACTGAGCTGTTACGTGACATCTGTTCTTCTTTGCGACAGCGAATGCTGGACGTTTTTCTCAAAGATGAAGAAGAGAGTCGAGGTGACGGAGATGTGGTTCTATAGAAGGATGCTGAGGATATCATACACCGAATGTGTGCATATCGATGAGGCCTTAGAGAGTTTGCAAACAAGGAGAGGGCTTATGCTTAACACCAGGAAGAGGCAGCTGAAGTTTCTGGCACACATAATGGAGGGCCTGGAGAATCTGATACTCACAGGACGAATAGAGGGAAAGAGAGACAAGGGAAAGCAGCGCGTGACATTTCTGACGAGCTTGAACAGGTGGATGATAGAACGTGCTCTGGGGGAGGTAGCAGAGGGAAGCAACTCGCTGAGGGCTGCAAGGGATAGAGGGAGATGGAGAGCCATGATCGCCTACGCCCTGAAAGGACATGGCACATAAAAAGAAGAAAAGAATCCGAAAGTAAAAAGAATAGGTTACACTTGACCTGAAGAATATGGATATGCAATGGGCAAGAGAGATTATGATGACAAGAATTTTCTGGAACGACAAAGTGAACCAACTTTCCTAGCAGTAGACAAAATAATTGATTCAGTATAATTAGTGAAAAAATGTTAGCCGCCCAAAAAGGCACAAAGAGTTGCTTACATGGAGATGGCAGTTTTTTTGTTTTTTGTTTTGTTTTGTTTTACGGCATATCAACCTCAATGGGTCATTTAACAACTTTTTTTTTTTCCTGGTAATATTTTTGTTCTGTTAAAAATCTATTTCTATTAATATTTTTTTCCTCAAAAATGTATAGCTGGTAATTATTTTTCCAAAAATGTATTGCTGGCAATAGTTTTTTTCTCCTCAAAAACGTATTGCTGGTAATATTTTATAATGCTTTTTACCTCCCGCGTCAGGGTGGACCTGGGAACACCAGTAAATAAGAGGTGGTTCCACGCTCCCCAAAACCTCCTGATCAGAGGCCTTGCTGTTAGACGTAGTTTATCGTCTTACTCAGGACGCGGATGTAGTTTATCGTCATACCCAGGACGCGGATGTAGTTTATCGTCATACCCAGCACGCGTTGATGGCAGGTAGAAAGTTCTCTGTGATGTTTAAATGAAAGCAGTTTTATTTTGGAAGCATTAAAATTTACAAGCCATTTCTTACCCCGGTTAACCACTGATTGGAATTCCTTTTCGAGAGCAGTTGCCAGTCTTACCTTGTCTGGTCTGTCGGACTTGCTATTAAGACAAAAGTAAGTGTGTCATCTGCATAAATGCCTAGTTGGGAAATGATGACGGCGGGAAAGTCGTTGATGAAGATCAGAAACAGCCTAGGTCCAAGGATAGAGCCCGGGGGTCCCTGCATTAATATGTAATGAACTAGAAGCGTATCCATTCAATACGACCTTCACTACACGATCTTTTAGGAAAGGTTGGATTCGGCCAACTATCTAGAGACATTGCAACTCTTGATCTTGTGGAGAAGACCAATATGCCAAACCCTGTCGAACGCTTTCGCGATATCTAGGGCCACAATCCGAACTTTGCCGTTCTTATCTAAAGCTTGATAGACAAAATCAGTGATAGTTGTTAACACTTCGGCCTTAAAACTGCAGAAACAGAAGCCATGTTGTTTATTTGAAAGGAGAACGGAGGAAGTAAGATTCTTAACCACTTTGGCGTTGAGTCTATAATACTTTTCCAAAAGACGGTAAGAGACAAATATTGTGATAATTCAAAGACAGGAACTATAAAGGCGAACTTCCAA
Source organism: Acanthosepion lycidas (assembly GCA_963932145.1). Classification (NCBI taxonomy): domain Eukaryota; kingdom Metazoa; phylum Mollusca; class Cephalopoda; order Sepiida; family Sepiidae; genus Acanthosepion; species Acanthosepion lycidas. The sequence continues at coordinate 109,164,696 of OZ010589.1, read as the reverse complement.
CAAATTTGAAAGCAAGAAAGAGTGACATTTATTTTAAAGTCTGGTGAGAACAGGAGCCAGTTCAGGAATAAATTTCTTTAGGAAATTTACAAGGATACACCGTCGAATCTGCAAGTTGAGAAATAACTGTATAAACCAAGGGATGGAGTTACATGCATATCGCTTAGCAGAAAATCACTTCTGGGGTAAGTGAGGCAGAAATACTCCAAATGAGCCGAGAGTGGAGTTGGAAGATAATTTCTGGTCAAAGAACTCTGATTTAACTGCAATAGATGACAACCCTTCAAATTGATTGAAGAAAAGAACGGATTTGTGATTAACTTTTGTTCATTACACTCTTGCAGAGCCGCCAGTATTCTCTAGAACCAGACTCGTGAGGGTCTATAGGGTGCCTCATTGCCAAACAATTCCAGGATACTGACAAAAGAATTCTAAATCCCACACATACACTACATTGATTCTTGATAATTGGTCGAAAATACTTGGACAAAGCAATAACAAAGTATGAACTTTGGACAGTTTATCCACAATTTTAATACTCAACACCTTATCCGAAGATGGGAAAGATATAATAAAACATTAAACAAACAGACCGTGGTTCTTTTTAATCAAACTATATATATATATATATATATATATATATATATATATATATATATATATATATTAAAAAAGCATGAGAGGTTCTAAGAAGAGCCTGCCCAAAAAACGACAGAAAAGTGCTCGATGCACAAACAATGGCAGAGCCACAATACATTGAAATTCCAGGTAAGCAATCATTGGTCACGACTTCCAGTATCAAGCAATCGTCTGGCCACCCCCCCGTGTGTGTGTGTGCGTGTTTCATAAAAGACGACAGACTAGGTACTGCGATTAATCTTTTTTATTTAATTTTTCTTGTGTTCGAACAGTTGTTTTCTTTTCTATACACAGTGTGTATAAATTGTTCAAATGTTCTGTAATTCCGAGCGCTTTCGGCTATACTTTTAGCCATTATCAAGCATGAATGTATTTTTGCTTTTTAACTGGGTGTATGGGTTGTGTGTATATTTCTAAAGTTATAGGGATGTCTTATTTATATTATGGAGTGTTGGTCTTTTTTATCATTAAGGCTTCCATTATTTTTAATCTTTTTTACATGTTGATGAGGTTATTATGTTTGTATTTTCTATTCGTATGCTTTCGATGGAGTCTGTTAATTTTGTGTGTTTAAATCGGTTCTAATGGAACCGTGGTCCGATAGTTGTACCAATGAAAATTACAACGAACGCACATTATTTATGAGTTCAAATGCCCCTTAAGGAATTGTGTTCCGGATTAAACCTAATTCATAAATAATTACGTCGGTCACATTACTACATGCCTATCTAGACGATTTACCTTACACCTAGTCGATAGGTGCGAAGAAAGAAAAAAAGAAGAAAAATGTTAATGAGATGAGGAAGCTGAACGAAAAGTGAAGCAACCTGACTCCAAGTCAGGGAAGCTTGTAAATATCTTTCGGCCGCAATAATGGCGAAATTCCTTTCAGATAGTCATTCTTTCATTTCTCTAGCATCACTGATAAGTTATCAGGCTTGGACTGAGAAAGTGGCTTGCTAAATCTTGTAATATGAAACATCTGAATCCAAATAGAACCGTTCCATGCTAACAACCCATTTGCTTTCTACCTTTTGTTGCATGTATATTTTGTCTTTTTTCCTTTTAAATTTTGTCTTTGCGTTTCTATATTTTGTCTTTTTTTTTTACTGCCATTAATCTCAAATTTAAATATTTACCTTCATCTGTCCCTCCTTGATTACTTTTCTTCTATACTCGCTACTTAGGCAGGGTTTCTGTTTTCTAATTCTTCCACACCCAGTGACCTCTTCTGCCTCAGTGACTTTAATCCCTTGCTTGGGGTGAACTTGATTATAAAATAATGTATGAGGGGCAACTATGTTAAAGGTCTCGCCCATTTCTTAAAATCTTTATAAATGATCAAACGTCAAGAATCCGAAGGAAGGACTTCTTAGTCGGACCGAAAAAATCATTATATGCACTGATATCCATTTATGGACAGAAAGAAGACAATTGCTCTTCTTTTTCTCATGAAATGAATATGCGTTCATTTTGATTGCTAACTTCAATGCATAGGTTGGAGAAAGGAAAGAAAATTTGGAATAAATAACAGGATTCGAAGAGGCGAGAATGTGAGACAAATTCTCAAATAGAGGAAACTATCAGAAAAGGGGGGACGGTTTTTAAAACATACGTCAATTTACAGTTCATCTTATTAAACAACATTAAACATATCTATTAAAATCTAGAAACGGCGAAGTTATCAAATATCAGGAAAAATGATAAGGATAACCGAAGGGTACTCTGTAAACTTGTTTGCTTCGAAAGTAAAAAGTATCATTAACTATACTTGTTGAAATAGTAAACTAGTACAAAATATAATGAAAAACGAAACGTTTTTTTGCGTTTCAGAATGTGAAATGTGGACAATGCTATTAACTATGAAAAATGGCATAGCAACATCCCTTTCGAAAGATGCAGAAGAAACCCACAGACTATTATCACAGTTATTTACCTGATGTATAAAAAAAACCAGATGTCTCCAAATTTCTGTGTGGGAATATTCACTCTACTCCATGAGAAAGGAGATAATAAAGATATTGGCAACTATTGGTATGTAAACTATTCTCAGAAAAGTACTTCCAAACGGATTAATAAACACTTGACATGAAAAACAGGTTTAGGGAGTGCTAAATTAACAATACGTTAGCTACAAACAGCAAATCAACTAATCTAATACATCAATAAAATTGAACAAACCATTTTGTTTGGATTTTGTTGACTAAAAAAAAGGCATTAGGATCAACAAAATCATCGGCAATTTTGAAATCAAACAGGAATTGGCTATTAATGAATATTCATATATTTTCTTGCCGTTACGTACCTGTTATATCAAACTGTTCGTTGAGAATGTCGGTCTTTTCGCATGATGGACCTTAGATAGAAAAAAGACGAGGATTCTGTCTATTCTTTTTTGTGACGTCTTGGTTGAGGAGGAAATGACGTAAGTCGTTAATGATTGGCCGTTTATAATTTCAAGATCAGCTGTGGCAGTTACTTAATGTGTCCTTTGTTGTGGGCTTGGCGGATTTTTTGCTTCAGGATCGCCTGCCGGAATAGTAGTTTCGGTAGGGTCACTTGAGCGAACAAGTATCATGTTGCAAAACCCGAAACTTGTTATGACCCCAAGTCATAACATCACCGACGAGGCGATCTTGTGCACTCGCTGGGGGTGTTTTCATGATAAATTATGCAAAAAGTTGGAGAATGTATGTGCTATAGTAGTACTGTGAAATTTCGAACACAAGAATGCAAAATAACAATTGGAAAAAGGAGGGAGACGAAATGATATGATTTTGTTTAAATTATATCCAGCAATGTTTAGAGTTTATCCTCCGTGAAATTAATTGGAAAGACTTGAGAGTAGACATAAAGGGAGAGTAGTTGAACTATCCACGATTTGATGACATTTTACTGATATTTGAATCGTCGGATGAGCTACAAAATCTGGATAAAGTCTCAAGGCAAGTTTGAAGACGTTCAGAAATAAAAACAAAATTCACGTTCAATTGTAATTTACCCAAGCATAATCAGAAGAATAGGGTATAAAGATCTTGACACTTGAGAATAGAATTACTTAGGGTAGGCAATAAAATTAGAGGAAGTTCATTAAACAAAAAGAAATATAAAATTTAGTAAAAATAAATACATAATGAAAAGTACTTTGACAATATGTTTACAACGTAAATTTATAACGTACGTATACTGCCAGATGTAACATACGGGTGTGTAACTTGGATTTTCTGAAATCGCTTAAAAACAAACTCGAAATCATGCAAACATCGATGGAAACAACACAAGAACATCAGATGGTCAATATAGATCCGAGGACAGAACAAGGTAAGAACAAGGTAAGAGATATCATAGAAGTGATTAATAGATGAAAATATAGGTTGATGCCATTATGGCAAGAAATATAAGATAATAGATGTAACAAAAGATTGGTTGAATGACAACTAATAGATAACAAGAGCAGTCAGAGATCAGACACAATATGGAGAGAGAAGAATGATTTTATTGATAAGACATAGTGAAGATTAGCAGTCACAATCATCATGGAAGGAATTGAAGAAAGCCTTTGTCTAATAATGGCTAATAAGGATACAGAGGCATAACATATCTCTCTCGCTCTCTCTCTCTCTCTCTCTCTCTCTCTCTCACCCACACGCACACACACATACAAGCACATGCACACAAACATATTCTTGAATATAATACATCACATATTGTTAAATATAACAGACAATGAATGTCTATTATGTTCGACCATGATCCGTTCTAATGTTCGTATGTTTGCTTTAATTTCGGGTGAAAATAAAAACAAAAAATTGTCCAAAATTTGGATATTTTTTATTAAGTTAGTCCTTGATCTAAGCTTTCGGCTTACATGAGCCATCTTTAGAGTGGTTATAAGGACATTTAAACAAAGATATTCAGCATCGAAGATGATATTTTTTTGTTGAATAGAAGATTGTTATGCAACGATAAAGGTCACGGAATAGCAGACGCAGTTCGTAACTTCAGGATGCGGTTCTATGACGTCATACCACGCGAGAGGCCGAAATATTAACTACAGAACCATATGTCTAATTGCAATGTAATGTGTTGTGACTACTTTTGAAATGTAATTTTGTTGAGTGCGGGGTTTTTTGTTTTAATGTAGATGGCTTCCAATATCTGAAGGATCTTTTTAGTGTGTGTATGTCTGAGTATTGTTGTGTTATCATCTAATATCTGTCTAAAATTATGTACATGGCTATGTTTTTCTAAGAAATGTTGTTTGATGGAACTAAGATAAGAAAGGTGACAGGTAAGTCTACGGGTGAGCGTGGTTGTAATAAAACCAATATATGTAGTGGGTTTATTATATAGATTATTAGATACAATCTCTGAACTGGCATATACTACATTGGTATTTTATAGATGATTTAGTTGTGTGGTTGTAAGGTTATTAGAGACTATGAGGTAAATTGTTTTAAATTTTTCATAATATATAATGAGCTTGTTTATTATTATTAGTGTGTTTGTTTCACCGTGTCTGTAATTACTATGCATTTGGTTTCAATAGTATTAGTTAATAGTGTTATGTTTATTTTGACTTACACTATTATTATTAATATTATCAATTTCGTTAGAGGTATTATTAAGTTTATTGAGATACATTTTAATTTATTGATCAATGAAATTAAAATGTAGTGTACTGTTGTTAATATTTAGGGTTCTCACGTGGTACGACGCCATAGAACTGCGACATGAATTTACGACCTGCGTCTGCTATTCCGTGACCGTTATCGTCGCATAGCAATCTTGTGTCAAGATAACAGAATATCATTGATGGTAAATATCTTTGTTTAAATGTCCGTATCAACCACTCAGAAGATGGATCATATGATCCGAAAGCTTAAATCAAGGAACAGCTGAATAAAAAAATATCCAAAAGTTGGGTATCTTTTGTCTTTATTTTCACCCGAAATTAAAGCAACCATACGAATTTTAGAACGGCTTATGATCAAACATAACAGGCATTCTCTGTTATATTTATCAATATATATATATATATATATATATATATATATATATATATATATATATATATATATATATATATATCGTTATAATTTAAGCTCTACTTCTGTATGGAGTACTGTTTTTTTTCTTTTTAAATAAAAACAAAAATACTAAAGAACTCCGGTTTATTTTATAACGTGTTCTTTCCTATTTTTCTGCATATATATATATATATATATATATATATATATATATATAATTTTTTGCGTGTGTGTAATAATTGACAGGCCGTGTGGAATATTTTGACATGAGACGCACAAAAGTCAAGACCCCCATTCACGTCCACATGTAAAAAGCTACCGCGCTGAAAACTACAAAGAAACCGCCCCAAACAACGGCGAGTGCACAATACACAGCAAGTAGTAAATTCCATTTCTTGTATCCCCCGTTACTACAAACACACGCACACACGTACTGACTCTTTCACACAAATGAAGAGTCAGCCACCCACCCAAATTCAAGTTATATATTTGTTTTTGAAAAGAAAAAAAGAAACATATACCAACATTTCACTGTTTCTCACATACTGACATAAATTATATTTATCTATTCCCAATTGGCCCTAAAAAGGAAATAAAATGTAGTTCACTTCGTAAAACAAATATTCAACACGACTAATTTTGCCTGTAACTCGTCTGCCTCTCATAATTTTTATTTAACTACAGTTCTTTTTTTCTTTCCAAAAACAAATATTAAGAACGAGTATTTAAATACATCGATGTGTGTGTGTGTGGGGGGGGTAATTGAAATGTATATACTTTTTATCCAGCTTCATATGAACTTAAGAGGAATTTTTAGAAGATGGTTCTGTGATAATTAGTTGCAGTTATTGGAGTTTAATTATGTTTTGGTTTAGTGTCTCAGTCTCATTTTTTTATATAATCCATTATATTTTTTGTATATATGGCAGTTAGGTCCGAGGTCGAGTAGTTCTTTTTGGTTGTCAGTTAAATCATAGTCAGAAATGTTTATAAATCTTTATATTCGGGAGATATATAGTTCCTTTATATAATGTATTGAGTTTTCTTTGAATTTTTAACGTATGTTGACATTCCGATCTGTTAGTAATTACTTTTAGTCTGTTAAGAAGCTAAGCTGTTCAAAGTTGGTAGTCCTTTTTAGTGTTATGTATCTACTGCTTCCGTTTGTTGAAAGTTATTAAGTTATCATTAGTTACTTCAATCTGCATTTTCACAAGTCTATGATTAAATTGCCAGGTGATGTTCTGATGTGCTGCTGGATTATTTAATTTAAAATCTGTGTATTTAGGCAGCAAGTTCTCTTTTAGGCATCATGTCTGCTTATTTTTATCATAATCCTTTCATATTCAAGAATATTTTTCCTTATATTATAATCAAATGACGCAAGAAATGCACTATAACAGTGAAAATCACTTTTATTTCCCAAATACTTTCCATCTCTTTCTGAGATCATCATTAGGAGTGCAACTAGTCAGGCAAAAACTATGTGTAGCTATCCATCACTGAATATTTCGATGGCGTTCCTTCGGGGGATTGGCGCGATTGCGTCTCAATTAAGGGACGAGCCTCGCGAATGGGAGTGGCTCTTGCAATGTGTCTCACTGGCGATGGTGCAAGGTTATGCTTTCTCCATCATTGCGGCTGGCAAGTAAATAAATTTCTTTATATAATTTTTTCTTTTGCGTTTAAATGCAACGGCTGACAGTTATGCTTTAGCGTTCATTAGAATGTGAAAAGTTATTCATTATGGAATTATGAAATGACATCTTGATATGTTGGAATGTTATAGTGGAGCGCACATTAAGGTAAGAATACTGTCCTTTCTAGAGGCATTTTGTTTTAAAATATTTAGAATCAGTTACAAATACTGTAATAATGTTTTATTATTACAGTATTTGTAACTGATTCTATTCAATGTAATTTTCTATTCAATGTCGGATTCAATTTTTTTTTCTATACTTTGATGTGGGCAGGAATGTTGGTGTAAATATTTCGCAATGTATGAATGGTCACACATGCATAGAGTAATACGTCTTGATAATGTACTTGAACAGCATAAATCTCAGAACCATAAATCCGGGAAATACTCAAGGCTGAATCTATAAAACACGAACATGACAAAAGGAAAATTTCATCTAAACACCTAAATAAATGACTAAAAATTACTGAAAAAGAATTACGCAACCAGCCAGAAATAGTAGTTAAAAAAAAATGATAGAGTTTTAAAGTTTTAAACAAGTCTGACTAGAAAACAACAATTGAACAGTTACTTGATGATGACAGCAAATTTAGAAACTTTACTCATACCTAGAAAATAATAGATTTAGAACCATCAAGAAACCCTACCTCTGCCTAAGATATGTAGGTGATATCAGTTATAGGTCAAACCTTCTGTAACTTCTACATGGCAAAACTAGAAAATAATAGATTTAGAAACATCAAGAAATCCTCCATCTTCCTAAGATGTGTAGATGATATCAGTTCTGGGTCCAACCATCAGTAACGTCTACATTGCCAAACTAGAAAATAATATATTTAGAACCATCAAGAAACCCTCCCTCTAATTAAGATATGGAGATGATATCTGTTCTGGGTCCAAACTTCAGTAACTTCTAAGTGGCCAAACTAGAAAATAATAGATTTAGAACCATCAAGAAACCCTCCCTATATCTCAGATGTATAGATGATATCAGTTCTTGGTCCAAACTTCAGTAACTTCAACATTGGCCAAACTAGACAATAATAAATTTAGAACAATTAAGAAAAACACACTCTACCTAAGATGTGTAGATTATATCAGTTCTGGGTCCAACCTTCAGTGACTTCTATATGGCCAAACTAGAAATTAATAGATTTAGAACCATCAAGAAACCCTCCCTATACCTAAGATATGTAGATGATATCAGTTCTGTGTCCAACCTTCAGCATCTTCTACATGGCCAAAGTAGAAAATAATAGATTTAGAACCATCAAGAAACCCTCCATCTATATAAGATATGTAGATGATATCTGTTCTGGGTCCAACCTTCAGTAATTATACATGGCCAAACTAGAAAATAATAGGTTTAGAACCACCAAGAAATCCTCGCTCTACCTAAGATATTGAGATGATAACAGTTCTGGGTCCAACCTTCAGTAACTTCTACATGGCCAAACTAGAAAATAATAGCTTTAGAACGATCAAGAAACCCTCCCTCTACCTAAGATCTGTAGGTTATATCAGTTCTGAGTTCAAACGTCATAAATTTCTACATGGACAAACTAGAAAATGATATATTTAGAATCATCAAGAAACCCTCCATATACATAAGATATGTAGATGATATCAGTTCTGGGTCCAACCTTCAGTAATATCTGCATGGACAAAGTAGAAAATAATAGATCAAGAACCATCATGAAACCCTCCCTCTACCTAAGATATGGAGATGATATCACTTCTGGGTCCAACCTTCAGTAATATCTACATGGACCAAGTAGAAAATAATAGATTTAGAACAATCATGAAACCCTCCCTCTACCTAAGATATGGAGATGATATCTCTTCTGGTTCCAACATTTAGTAATATCTACATGGACTAAGTAGAAAATAATATATTTAGAACAATCATGAAACCCTCCCTCTACCTAAGATATGGAAATGATATCACTTCTGGGTCCAACCTTCAGTAATATCTACATGGCCAAACTAGAAAATAATAGATTTTGAACGATCAAGAAAACCCCCCTCTAACTAAGATATGGAGATGATATCAGTTCTGGGTCCAACCTTCAGTAATATCTATATCGACAAAGTAGAAAATAATAGATTTAGGACCATCAAGAAAAACTCCCTTTACCTAAGATATGGAGATGATATCAGTTCTGGGTCCAACCTTCAGTAATATCTATATAGACAAAGTAGAAAATAATAGATTTAGGACCATCAAGAAAACCTCCCTCTACCTAATATATGGAGATTATATCAGTTCTGGGTCCAACCTTCAGTAATATCTACATAGACAAAGTAGAAAATAATGGATTTATCACCATCATGAACCCCTCCCTCTACCTAAGATATGGAGATGATATCATTTCTGGGTTCAACCTTCAGTAACTTCTAAATAGCCAAACTAGAAAATAATAGATTTAGGACCATCAAGAAAACCTCCCTCTACCTACGATATGGAGATGATATCAGTTCTGGATCCAACCTTCAGTAATATCTACATGGACAAAGTAGAAAATAATAGATTTATCACCATCATGAAACCCTCACTCTAACTAAGATATGTAGATGATATCAGCTCTGGGTACAATTTGCAATTTCTACATCCCCAAATTAGAAAATAGTAGTTTTATCACCATCAAAAGATCCTCCCTCTACCTAAGATATGTAGATGATACCAGTTCTGTGTCCAACCTACAGCAACTTCTACATAACCGAACTAGAAAATATTATGTTTAGAACCATTAAGAAACCCTCCCTCTACCAAAGATGTGTAGATGGTATCAGTTCTGGATCCAACCTTCTGCAATTTCAACATGTCCAAACTAGAAAATGATAGATTCATCACCATCAAGAAACCCTCATTCTAGCAAAGATATGTAGATGATATCAGTTCTGAGTCCAACCTTCAGTAACTTTTCACGATCAAGAAACCCTCACTCTAACTAAGATATGTAGATGATATCAGATCTGGGTAGAACCTATTGCAATTTCTACATGCCCAAATTAGAAAATAATAGTTTTATCACCATCAAAATACCCTCCATCTACTTAAGATATGGAGATGATATCAGTTCTGTGTCCAACCTTCTGCAATTTCTACATATCCAAACTAGAAAATAATAGAATTAGCACCATCATGAAACCCTGACTCTACCTAAGATATGTAGATAATATCAGTTCTGGGTTCAACCTTTTGCTATTTCTACATGGCCAAACTAGAAAATACTAGATTTATCTCCATCAAAAAATCCTCCATCTACCAAAGATATATAGATGATATCCGTTCTGGGTCCAAACTTCAGTAACTTCAACATGGACAAACTAGAAAATAATAGAAACCCTCCATTTACCTAAGATATGTAGATGATATCAGTTCTGGGTCCAACCTTCAGCAACTTCTACATGGACAAACTAGAAAATAATAGATTTAAAACCATCAAGAAATCCTCCATCTACCTATCTGGGTCGAACCTTCAGTAACCTAAGATATGTAGATGATATTCTTATTTTATTTACAAACATAAAAGAATACTTGAACTATAAAAAAAACTTTAAAAAATTCTGTCCTCAAGTTCAGATATGAACTAAACAAAATCCTTTTCTTTGACATTTTAATAGTCACAAATAATAACACATTTACACCCTTGCCATATACAAGACAACCAGCAAATACTCTTACATTCTCAACTATAAGAGTGAATATTCAGATTACTACAAAATAGCACTTTTACAAAATTTTTGATTAACCGCGTAAATTAATTCCTCCGCAAAAATATTTTCTACACCGAACTGAAAAATATTAAGCTAACTCTCATTAATAATGACTTCCCAAATCAGGTTTTATATGAATAATTAAGAGAATTTATCAAAAACCTCAACACATGTCAAATAGAAAATGTTACTTTCTCAAAGGACCCTAAATATATCAAAGTCTTATATTGTAACTAGATGCATGCTATATACAAATAGGATGAGAAAAGCATAAAAACACTTCATTTGTACCAATATATTTCCCGTGAATCCCAATAAAAAATGAAATTAATCATATATTATACAAAATACAAAACAACTGATTTAATTATTCCCAATAATTCCTCCGCCACAACTGATGTATTACGTAAAACCAACATTATATATCAATTCAAATGTCCCTTGGGAGAATGTAGCTCCCTCAGAAAAATAAATATATATGTTGGATATACAACAACTACACTATCAAGACGTCTTACTCTACATATGTCTGACCATTCGTCCATTGCAAGACATTTACACCAACATTTCTGTCCACATTCACAGTATAGAAAAATCTATCCTACATCAAGAAAATACAAATTTAAAACTACAGATCCTCGAAGCAACCTACATTAGAAACAATTGAACCCAACCCTGAATAGAATCAGCTACGAATGCTGTAATAATGTTCTAAAATGTCTCTAAAAAAATAGTCTTCACGTTTTAATGCGCGCTCGACCATGACATTCTAACATATAAGAGAAAATGCCATAATGTATGACATTTCACGTTCTATATCTGTCTACATCTTTGAGATGAGGTATTATTATTATTTACATTATTCGGACTGTTATCCTCATCTTCATTGCCATATTCACAACGGCCCAGTGAATAAAGGAGTTGGTTAGATGCAGTGACTAAACCCAAAGAGTTGTGAGTTCAATACCAGGCTACAGCAGCGGTGAACCAAAGAACTTGGAGAGTTGAGTTAAACGGAAATAACTGAGACATCCGGAAGAGGCATGGCACGTGGAACTAGAACAATCTATCCCAGTGGGCGAAATAAAGGCTTCGTTTCGAAATTCCAATCACCTAAACAAAGGCCGGAGCGTAAAACGGACGAAACGTTTTGAATATGGCAATGAAAATGTGGATGACAATTCGAATGATGTAAATGATGTAAATTTTGACGTTTTAATGAACGCTAAAGCATAAATGCCAGCCGTTGCATTTAAACGCAAAAGAAAAAAAACATCAGTAATGGATGACTACAAATAGTATTTTTGTCTTACCAGTTGCACCTCTAATGATGATCTCAGAAAGAAATGGAATGTACTTAGGAAATAAAACTGATTTTCACTGTTATAGTGTATTTCTTGCCTCCTGATATTCCTGAATATGAAAGGATTATGATAATAATAAGCAGACATAATGGTTGTAACTTATTCAATCAGGTCTGTCTAAAAGAGAATTTGCTGTTTACACACACACACACACACACCCATATATATATATATATATATATATATATATATATATATATAATGGGGTCTACTGAATGTTCTTGGGCTAAGCAAGAAAGGATTCCAGAAAATTCTTACGTCTGGTCATTTGGTGAGATTTTACTCATGAATAAGATAATGACAAAACATTGACTTACATAATAAAATCTGACATATCGTATGTTTGTCTATATTGTGTGAATGTAAAAACACGCCTACAAGTAGATCTTTATGCAAACGAAGGTGAGTCGCCTTTCACAATAAGTTAACCAATTAATTCAGTTTATTCATTGTCTTTCATGTTTGTTATTGAATTTATCCTCGATAAATTACGTTTTTCTCGTAAGTATATAGCCGTTTTTCTTTCTTAAACAATTTAGTTGTGCTATTTTATTTCTTTTAATACCCTCCTAATATCAAACAACTGTGTTGAATAAGATGGGATCAAATATTACTTTTAATTTCTGTATTACACATTTAGATTAAATAAAGAAAAAAGTAATGTTTAAGTAAATAACAATTTATGTTAGGCTGGGCGTTTTATGACAACCAACAGTAAAATCGAGATATGAGGACTTCAAAGCAACCCACCTACTGTTCACAAGTAGGGAAAAATGAAATAAATATAATTTTCAGATCATTGTACAATATCAAAAAACAAGAAGTCCGTTGTAATGTACAAATGGTGGTGGTAGGAGAAAGGTATTTGTCAGAAGTAAGACAGCCATGCTAAGAAATTAACAGAGGGGCAATTGGATTTCTCGTAGGCCGAATGGAAGATCTGGCTGGTTAATCTATCGTGAGAGAGAAAAAAAAAAGTAGTACCAATGGTGCTACTTACCTATTCCTGGACAACGCCAAGTGAATCAATGACTAATGAATCCAGTATATGACAAACAGGATTCGTGTTTATTTTTCTCGCTGTTGCAATGTTTCACACTCGGCTCATTTGTTGAACGTGCATTTGGACTTTACCAGTTTTTGTTCCGCATCGACACTAAATGGAATCTTAACCCAACGTGTCCAGTCGGTGAAAAATTGTACCGCGGTTGTAAATGAATTTCGTGTCTGAAATGTATGTTACTCGTTTTTATTAAATTGACCTGTGATAATTTGTGTAACTTTATATGATAAAAAACACAGGAATACTATTGTGAATAAGCCAAGAAATTCAAGTAATAATACTGATAAGCCGCGTGTTCATTCTAAAAGCTCACTTAAAACAAGGTGACCAGATTTGTCAGCTTGTTAACAACATATACATTTAATATTCACCTGATGTGTCAAAGTTTTTTGCAGTTAGTGAGGAGGACACATGAATTATGAATATTCGGAAATTTGCTGTTCACCTTCAAGTGAGAATCATAAAGAAAAAAAGCTAAGATATTCCAAGTGTTTTTTGCTGCCGCCCTTAAAACTGCGTTTTGCATTAGCACAGATGTAAACAAATGTATGAAAGTATCTGTCTATATTTCTGAGATGAGGTATTATGTACATTATTTACATTATTCGAACTATTGTCCTCATCTTTGTCGCCATATTTACTAAAATGCTTCGGCCGTTGTACGCTCCGGCCTTCTTCAGGTAGTTGGAATGCCGAACTGAACCCTTTATTTCGCTCACTGGAGTAGACTGTTCTAGTTCCACGTGCCATGTTTAATGGATGTCAGTTATCAGTTATCTCCTGTTAATTCCCCTCTGCAAGTTCTCCACTGCCTTGACCGGGTATTGAACTCACTCTCTTTGGGTCTTGTCACTGGATCTAACTAACTTGAGGACACATGGCACAGTGGATAAAGGCGTTAGTTCTGGTATGATACCATTAGCTATCGAGTTTGAAGATATGTTCTTCACAGATATAACAACAGACAATCTTGTAAATATACGTGGCCACAGAAATTGTATGACAGCCATGAGTGGCTTCCCCTACTTGTGTAGCATAGTGCAGAGTCCTGTTGCCAGACATAGGGTCTTCCAGCAGCCATCCTCTTGACTCAGGGCAGCACTACCTCCTTAAGCCATTTGATGTAGACCTTCGGGTTGAGTCGGAAGATGAATGGAGTTATAACGTCGGCATCACTAGTGATCACTCATTCGTAACGTATATCGATAATAGTCAATAGATAGGGATGACTATTTGCTTCAGATAATGATCCAATCATATTGATATGTAGGTTTGTGAACATACCATCTGGTCCGGCAAATTTACCAGGAGGCGGTTTCATATGTTGAGTTAACTTTGTATTTTTTGACAGTTTAAATATGTCTGAGCCCAGTTTCTCATGTTTGTGTTAGGCTAGACAAAATGACTTTTATCATCCTTATAGCAGTCATTATGAATCACTGGTAAAGGCACATAATTCAGATTTTTATTTTTGATTCTGATTTCTGATCTCCCATAGAATAAAAAGATCAAACAGTTTTAAAATTAAAAAAATAAATAAATAAAAATTATTTTTTTAGAAGTTCACACTCAATAGCAATATGAACTCTGGTAAAAAAAAAACAAAAAGAACACATAAATGATAACAGCAAAAATTGCAATATGAGCACTGGTAAAAAAAATGATGGCTGAAGATATTAAGTTTATAAGTACCAGAAATTCATACACACTCAATAGCATTAAAAGTTAGATTTTTCGATTCTTCAAACATTTCTTTATTTTATATTAAGTTTTCAGCAACGACTAAAATCTGAAAATATTTCAAAATCGTTCCTTAAAAATACATGTCAATTATTTGCAAACAAATAATTGATATGAGAGATGTTTCTTGAATATATATATATATATATATATATATATATATAAATTTTAGATTTTTTAATACTATATTCACCCTATACAAGGTCCGAGAGACTCTCGAAGTAGATGTTTACTGAAGGTTGTTGTTGATTGTCCGTTGGAGTTTTGCACCTGGTTTCTTAGGCAGCGCGAAGAATATGGAGCTACTTAAGACTTCCGGTATATCAATTCCAGTGCAAACGTGCTGGCTATGAACAAACATGTTTGCTGATCTGTTTGTCCTTTGTGAAATTGGCCTTCGTTCAAGTACAAAAAAACATTTGCCTTTTCTTAATTCCGTTGCTAAGTACATAAAACAAGATTACAACAATGGAAATTGTTATAATCTCGTTTTATGAAAACGTTTTAAAGACCGACGCATCTTAGGTACACAACAATTAGTGTTCATAAAACGTATTATGAAATTTTTCTGACTTTCGACTTTTTCATAAACGGCACTGACTAATACTTACAGAAAATAAATTATGTGATTATTAGCCATTAGCTGAGAAAGGAACGTTCATAATAAAATATTTATTAAAATACAACCATAATCTATAATTCTATTTCAAAGTAACCCCCTGGATATGACAATGAACTATATCAGCGTCCTGGGTATGAGGCTCAACTACGTCCAACAGCAAGGCCTTTGAAGTCTTTGAGGAGCGTGGAACCACCTCTTAATTGCTGGTGTTCCCAGCTCTACCCTGACCGGAGATGGTAGCACCTGTTATGGGTAAATAGTTAACCCCCAAATTGAGGTCAAAACACTATGTAAGTGTAAAAATAGGTTTTAATAACAGAAATACTTTGCAAACAATTATTACCACCAATAAATTTTTAAAGAAAAATTATTACCAGCAATACATTATTATCAGCAATACATGCTTTTTGAAAATACCATCAATACACTTTTGAAAAGAAAAAAAATCAATATTACCAGCAATACATGCTTTTTGAAAATACCATCAATACACTTTTGAAAAGAAAAAAAAATCAATATTACCATCAATACAATTTTGAAAAGAAATAAATCAATATTACCAGCAATACATGCTTTTTGAAAATACCATCAATACACTTTTGAAAAGAAAAAAAATCAATATTACCAGCAATACATGCTTTTTGAAAATACCATCAATACACGTTTGAAAAGAAAAAAATCAATATTACCAGCTATACATTATTATCAGCAATATATGCTTTTTGAAAATACCATCAATACACTTTTGGAAAGAAAAAATCAATATTACCATCAATACACTTTTGAAAAGAAAAAAAAATCGATATTACCATCAATACACTTTTGAAAAGAAAAAAAAATCAATATTACCATCAATACACTTTTGAAAAGAAAAAAAAATCAATATTACCATCAATACACTTTTGAAAAGAAAAAAAATCAATATTACCATCAATACACTTTTGAAAAGAAAAAAAAATCAATATTACCAGCTATACACTTTTGAAAAGAAAAAAAAATCAATATTACCATCAATACACTTTTGAAAAGAAAAAAAAAATCAATATTACCATCAATACACTTTTGAAAAGAAAAAAAAATCAATATTACCATCAATACACTTTTGAAAAGAAAAAAAATCAATATTACCATCAATACACTTTTGAAAAGAAAAAAAAATCAATATTACCAGCTATACACTTTTGAAAAGAAAAAAAAATCAATATTACCAGCTATACACTTTTGAAAAGAAAAAAAAAAATCAATATTACCATCAATACACTTTTGAAAAGAAAAAAAAATCAATATTACCATCAATACACTTTTGAAAAGAAAAAAAATCAATATTACCATCAATACACTTTTGAAAAGAAAAAAAAATCAATATTACCAGCTATACACTTTTGAAAAGAAAAAAAAATCAATATTACCAGCTATACACTTTTGAAAAGAAAAAAAAAAATCAATATTACCATCAATACACTTTTGAAAAGAAAAAAAAATCAATATTACCATCAATACACTTTTGAAAAGAAAAAAAAATCAATATTACCAGCTATACATTTTTTAAAAAAATATTACCAGCAATAGATTTTTGAAGAGAATAAAAATAAATATTGTTGGCATTAAATAACCCATTCAGGTTGATATGCCGTAAAACAAGACAAAATAAACCAAATCAAATTAATTTCTCTTTTGATTTTTCGGATAGCGTCGCTTTTACGACTCACCTTAGAGGCGCAAATGCTTCAAGTATCATTTCAAGAATCAGCAGATTCACCATAGCAACTTTTTCTTGCACTCCTTCAACCAAAACCAATTTTCTTCAATAAAGAACACCCCCACCCGCCAAAAAGAAACAATCTTTTATTTGCAGATATGGGTCAGCAGTGGGAACTGAAACATTTGATTAATCATTTTAGTTGAATGTAACTTGCTTCAGATACAAAATATGTTGAAGGAAAATGATTTTCATCTCATTTCATTCGGTAGATGTGTTTCGTTGTCTTCTTATTTAGATGCCACATTCTTTTCGATGATTAGAAAAGGCTTAGAGATTTGCAGTGTAAGAAGAGAGAGCGATTCATATCTCCTTCTCAGTGGCAAAGAAGTGTGAAAGTGAACGCAATAAATAGGACAACATTTGAATTCAACTCAACAATTCCACTTTCAGGGCCTGTAACTGTTCCGCTTCTCGCTCACAAACAAATCTGCGCGCAAAGACACTCACACACACTCACATATATATATATATATATGAAGAAATATAGTTTTAAGGTATGTTATATTTATGGGATAAAGTGTTCAATATCAGAGATAGAGCGTATGTAAATATGTTGTGGATTCCGGGTTGAAATCCGGTACCAATAAATAACAAACGCCAGGAATGAATATAGGAAAATAATGTATTAACGTAATAATACAAACTTGTAAAGCAGGTTAGTAGTTCCAGGAATACGGGTTAGTAGCAAAATATATATACAGTCTTTGGTATTGAAGTATCGCTGTATGACTTCTTACTGAGTCTACGTGCTCGCTCACTGTGACTCCTACAACGCTGTTACCTCACCCACACTCTTCCGGTTACCTACAACCTTTTACTCTGTCACTCTGGACTCGATTCTTCAAGTATTCACTGACAGTAGTATAAGTATACACTGGGTGAGTCCATGTGTATAAAAAGGGGTGGACCCCCCAACAAAATATAAAAGTGAACATTGAAGATTGTCACATGTGGCCTGACTAATGGGTTTAGCATTTAACAATCTGTCGTCTCTGAGCGTTGACTTCAATGCTCACTTTTATAATTATATATATATATATGTGTGTGTTTGCATGCATGCAAACACGTCTGTGTGTATGGCACATGTGTGTGTATTTGCATATATGCATTTATATACCTAATTACACATCTAAAAGGAGTGCCAATTTGCAACAATTTGGCTAGACTAAGAAGCTCCTCCCACGAAAATTGTGATGCTTGTTATTGATCCCTTGGTCATATATATATATATATATATATATATATATATATATATATATATATATATATATGTATATATTGATTTTTAAGCCTTGCTTAGATGTGGCACGAGTCCAAATGTATGGGGCACTCAGTGAGGATCGAAGTCACTATTCTGTCGTAAACGTTTGCTAACCATTACACCACACCACAAACATAAAATATAACAGACAACGAATTTCTATTATGTTTGATCATGAACCCTTCTATGCTTCGTATAGTTTAGAACGGGTCATGATCAAACATAATAGAAATTCGTTGTCTATTATATTTAACAATATATGTTTGAATAATGATCTGCTTCCCCCATATATTATATATATATATATATACATATATATACAATTTTCTTTCCATTCTTTGTCTTGTTTTCTCAATTCGTATACGTGTGTGCATATATGAGTGCGTGCATACACGTGTGTGCATATATGAGTGCGCGCATACACGTGTGTGCGTGTGTGTGTGCGCGCGCACGCGCCCGTGTGTGTCATTTTCCTGCCTAACATTTTCCTGCCTAACATTCGCTGCTAAATGTCAACAGCGATTACTCGAGACAATGGCAACATATCTCGGATTCTTCGAGTAAGTAGTCAGCTAACAGACATTGCATGTAAAATAGGCGCAACTTACGACGTATTGCAAACGGCATGAAACGAAACCTTTTCAATCAGATCCAACACTGGCAATTCTTAAGGTCATGAATATTTCTTCGTGTCTATTTCTTCGTGTGTCGCTGTGTTTCACAGCCTCTGTCTGCAGAACAATTGCACGTGCGTTGCGCGTGTGTGTATTTTGTGTGGGAGGAATAAAGCGGGAAACTAAAATAATTTAATTTTGATTCAAATAAAATAATTTCCTGTTGCGCAGGAATTAAATTTCAGTCGGACTAGACTCTCCAAATAGATATATTAATGATAATGTGTGATTTTGGAAACTTGCTTACGCGAACTTGGAATTTCAAACGCATCGACAACGCGATTGGCATAATGGCGAAAGGATTTCATATTTTTAAGCTTTTTCACTTTGGACATAGAACCTAAAAACGAAAAATACATATGAACTATTGATATATAAATATAAATAAATTAAGTGAAAATATATTTAAATAAATGCGAAATGAAAATATTCACATTGTGCATAAAAATGCAAACATACGTATATTAAATTATGCAATTTTATATATATATATATATATATATATATATATTCAGTTGTATGGATATGAATTTGTGACCCTGGGTTTCACGCTTTTGCGATCATCAGACAAACTGAGCGCTGTTTGTCTGATTGTCTGATGATCGCAAAAATGTGAATCCCAGGGTTTACAAACTCATATCCATACAAATGAATATGTTAGTTCTATCACTGCTATTGACCATTTTCCACCAAGTACTGTGAATATAGACATTGCATATATATATATATATATATATATATATATATATATATATATATATATATATATTCGTTCCGTTCGGCACCCGTCTGTCTCAGGAGACGATGGAGTAGCGCTTCGTGCGCTACGAGCCTGGGCGGTATGTATGGAGAACTAGGGCTGCCCGGACGTCTAGTTCCCCCCTCTCGGCCTTGCTAGCGGAGTCCAAAGGAGAGGATAAGCCAATACAGTTTGGTACCAATGCGGCTGCAGGAGTTGCCGGAAGGTAGCACAAAGTGCCGTCCGTCCGCCTTAGGGGCTCCAGTTTTGTGTAAGGTTTACTCCTTAGCCTTTCTTTCTCCCGAAGATTTCCACAGAGCAGCTGTTTAACCCATAGCTGGGGTTTGGTTCATGGGCAACAGGGTATGTCCACATAGCGGTGGGCCTGCAAACTTCTTCCCCCGTCACCTGTAGTTTAGCCCGAGTCCGCAAGGTGCTCAGTTACACGAGGAGGCACTACATAGGGCTTGCTGATGGAGAGGCTATATATTGGCAGGGGAAGACTTACGCACTCGGCTCCCCTTTTCGCATTTCTGCTAGCCAGCGGCGGTAATTGAAAGCGAGAAGCGACAAGCACTACCACTACATACTACCACACTAGACGCATCACATCAGCCATTGAAACACAAACACACATATATATATATATATAATATAAGAGTATATTTCTTCATATACATACATATATATATATATATATATATATATATATATATATATATATATATATATGTATATATATATATATATATATACATAGAGAGAGAGAGAGAGAGAGAGCGAGAGATTAGTTTTGATCAGAATAAAGATCGCGCCATACTTCCTTCAGAGAAACAGAAAAGTAAAAGCGTCATAGCTCATCAATGTAGCCCGCTTTCATGAACCAGTGATTAGATAACAGCATCAGAAGGAAAAGTTTGATTATGTTCGAAAGGACATGCCTACCAATGTTCCACAGAATTGAAAAGAAGGTGTAAACGTAATAAGAAAATCAGAAGCAATTATTGGTTATAAAACTACAGTAAAATCACCAACAGAGTTTATAATGATGAAATAGAGAAGATGTCACTAGTGAAAAAGAAAATCAGATTTGCTAATATCATCAAGAAATGATACAGAAAAAAATCCAAGTGAGATACCAACGGAGTCGATTATTGAAAAAGAATAGTGACGAAAACAAACAGCGAGAAATTGGTGAAAAATCAGAGGCATTGAAAATTTTCATCCCTGTAGTGAAGTGAGACGAAGGGCCGGTCATGGTTGCCATTTGTAATTCCGTCATGGCGCCCGTGCGAGACAAAGACTTAAAAGAAAAACTGTTGTTGATTTGCATGCGCGCGAGAATGTAACTGATATGAACGAAGTGCACTTTTTTTCAGGACGCTGTCTATTTTTTTAATCGGACGGTTTGAACGGCGAAGTCGATTGATAGTGGAAGGACGTGTTCTTGGATTTCTTGATATTGGACGTACGATTCTTGATTGCAACATCTCCTGCTGCACCCCACTCTTAGATTTTACAGTGTTTTTGATTATCAAACAGTTTGTCTTGCTTTGAACTTGAAATAATTCTTCAAATCAACTACAATCCCGAATCATAAATATTCGAAGCAGTAAAAATGTTAAATCAGAAGTTCGAGAATCAATTCGTCCAAGACAAAGATGGGAAACATATCACCAATCTTAAAGAACTACATAGAACAGAAGTAATTTCAAATACCATTTCTATAAGAATGTCCAATCAGTATCTAGTATCATCGGTCAACTAAAGGAATTTGTGAGACATATTACAGATGAAGAAGTCACAAAAGCTAGTGAAAAACTCAGCAAAGACAGAACAACAGGCCCTGATAAAAATACCAAGACCGTTAGTAAAACATGCTTTAAAAGAAGTGAAGGAATTCATATGAGAAATACTAAATGAAGTCCTTGAAAATCATCAACCTCAAGAACACTAGTCGCATTACAGAAATTATGCAAACCAAAAGGTTCTGTGAAAAACTTGAAGACCTGTAAATCTCTTGTAATTCAGTCGAAAAATAGTATCCAACATTACCCTCGAGAGAATTAAACCTAGATATGAAAGATATCTCGAAATTACAGTGCATACTGTGCAAATCGAAGTACAAGGATAGTTGGTTATCAGTTATAGTGAAGTGTATGAGTGTTGAAACAGATTAGTTTGATTTGGCCTTGTTAGTTAGATAGCCCACCCTAAGAGGGGTATAAAACAAGAAAATCAAATTGTAAAGTTAAACAACAAATTTATATACATATAAATCAATTAAGGTCTTTACCAATAAACTTAATGTTTTTTGGTTGATACAAGGTCGTCAAAATGTTCGTAGTAGTCCTTGCAAGAATGAGTTTATGTGTACGTAGGCAGGAACGTACGTGTGGATGTATATATGTATGTATGAGCGTTATCGAAGGATAGGAATGTCTTTGACGTAATCGCCCAGTCTTAAAATGTTCCGTTCTTTTATCAAGTATAAAAGTGGTGAGGGGAAAAGGTAGAGATAATAATAACGATCGCTTAACGTTTTTTCAAGGGACGTGTTAATACGCTCGTCTCCTTGTCTCTGGTGACAGGCGAACTTGCCCATCTTTTATTTTGTTTGTGGGGCTTGAAAATGTCATTTGGGAATTCAATCCCTGATATGATTCGAGCCTTTCCATTGGACGACGAACAAACTTTTTAAATGTTTCCTAGTTTCCTATTGGCTGAAAAACATTTCACATGAAGATGTGAAATTTCACGAGTTTTGTTTTGGATTCGCTTTTGCGTGTGTCTTCTTAAGCAAAGTTTGTAAATTCGAGTCTTTTTAATTTCTAACAGAATCAATGAGTCAGTGCTTAGCATTTGAATTTTAAATCTAGATCTTGTTTTGTTCACTACACATGCATCATTGTCTGGACTCATATATGGAATGCAGAGAAAGTACAGAATGAAAACATAAAGGTATTTATAACAGGACAATATAATTCGTAAAGAGCTCTTCAAAACGCTCGAAAGCTTTCTATGTAAAGATTAAGTCGGAATGGCGTGATTACTACCCAGTAATGCAAGTTTAGATATCAAAATTGGAGATGTTTAAAATATAAAGTTTGAGAATAACGTAGGATCTCTGCAAGTAGCGTTGTTTTCAATATATATTTTGGCGACAGTCTCATAAGAATGAGAAATGAAATCAAAAAGTATGTCCTCCACTCATAATACCAAATTGCTAAAACAAATCTATCTGGAAAAATAAGCAATGCATTCAATCAATGAAAGAACGAAGATTGTAGTTTTGAATGCAGATGAGGCTGTATTTCTGACTAGAAAGCTGAAGGTATACCAGGATCAAACAGATCGTACAATATTGGAGGGAGAAAACAGAAAGGTGGAGAAATATTAAGAAAGTAGGACATTTATTAGCAGAGGCTGAGAGCATCGTTAGACGCAAACAGTTATCAATCACTAGTATGAATACTTTGAAGAAGTTATCGATTAGACGAGACAGTGTTAGTGAAAAAGATAGAAATTGTACAACGTGATAGTAAAGCCAGTGTTGACATTGTGGAACATAGAGACTGATAAAGAAAGATAAAGAAAAAACTTGATTCATTCCATCGACGACAGTTAAAACATTTGGTAAAAGATACCCTGACATCATCCAACTTATAAAAGGGATACAAACTATACCCGATGTCATTTACCATCTCCAGATTATGATTGCAGTTCACTTTCAAGGAAGACCACGAACAACCATAGAATGCACGCTGCACAACGGCATTAAGAGAACTGTCATTAAAACTCCATCAGAGCCCGTAAAGCCTTGAAGTGCTTGGAAGACCTTGTAGCACTTTCGTGACTTAGCACAGCACATGTTTAGAGGGGATTGATAAAAAATTGTTTACAAAATCTCTGAAGATGATAAACCATAGTGATTTAATGTAAGCCTTCAAGTCGAAACAATTCTGATGAGGATGATGATGACGCCACGTATTTAACAAATAAATTTTAATTTCAAGATTCCACTTCAAAAAATTGAAGTTCGTTAAAAAAAACATCATATAATGAAATAAATAATTTAATAAATAAATAAAATAAATAATCAATACATTTTTATTAAGTATTTCTTAATAGTATTCAAAGAATATGTCTTGATATGTGGTGGCTGAATGTTGTCTCGTTTTTGTTGTAGAAATGTATTTCGTGTTGAGGGAGAAGCAATCATAAAAAATTATAAATTAAAAGTATAATTAACTAAGTATGATTGATAATTTTGAGTATTACAATCGAGTCCCAAAAACCTATATTACATATATGTAACTATGTATGGATACGTTTTTACATCATGTAAGTTTGTATATATATATATACATATATATATATATATATATATAATGAAAGTCCGACAATTATTTTTAACATAAAAATGTCTTAAAAATAATTGTCGGGCTTTGTCCATTCATAATGTGTGACGTCATTTGTTTACATTTGGATACACCATGAGGAAATATAAATGGAAGATTGTAGTTTAAAGACAGTAAAATCGACCATGTTAACCGAACGCTCCTCTGTGGCCAAATCGGTTAAAGGCACATCAGGTTATATGACTGTTCCGTATAGGATACAGGTTCGATTCCTGTCGGAGGACGAATATTTCCTATGAAAATTTCTCGGACATTCAGGCCAGTAAATGTTGTTTAATACTGTTTGTTTATTATAAACAGAGCATTTACTTAAATATCTATAAAAAGAATGTATAAACACAAAAATGTCTTTTTTATTTATATATATATATATATAGATGTGTGTGTGTGTGTGTGTGTGTGTGTGTGTTGCTTTGAATAATATAGACATATTGTGTTTACTTATTCGTATACTGATGATTTCCAGTTGTCTAATCAGTTTCTTGATGTTGAGATGAAATTAATCAGGGAAGGCACCGTAGTTTTTTTTTAAGCCACGTACTTTCGACCTTTTCTAAGATCATCTTCAGCGGTAAATTACAAAGACAAACATATTGCAACTGCGATAAAATCTGCATTCCATTGTCATAGTGATTTTTGAAAACACGCGCCAACACGCTCTGTTATTGTTACTTTAGAATTTTAAAATTTATCCTTTATAGTAATGGATATTTTTTTTTTTACAAAACAAAGGTTTCACTATAAGGGATCTAACTGGGAATTGATAGAAATCTAAAATATTATTAGTATATAGTTGTTATATGCACTTTAATATGTTGCTGCTATATTCGTAATAAATTTTCTTGAGTGTTGGTTGGTTGATTTTGATATAGAGGACCTCGATAATTTGAAGTTTTTGTTTATTATATTCGTGTTGCAGTATATTGGATTTGTCAACAAGTATTTTCCTGTATTGTTGAAGATGGACAAGAGTGTGTTTTTTAGATGTTGTGCAATAGAACATGTATCCGACAAACGAAGTTTAAGACGTTTTGATAATGTGGTCGTCAAGCCAACATATGTACTTCCCTGTACCATTACTATAAATATTTTTATGGCAGTTGTTCTGATGAGTTTTCCTCTTTGGTACCTCGAATTTACGAATTGAAGTGCAGTGATAGATTGGCAGTTAGGTCTCATCATTGTGCTGTTGAAATTGCTAGTTGTAACCGTAATTTCTATGCTAATAGTTTCTTCCCTCGCACATTTCGCTTTTGAAACTCTTTTCCGTCTTCTTGCTTTCCGATTAACTTTGATCTTCGAAAATTTAAACGCAAATTCAAATGCAATGTCAACCGTCATCTTCTGTCTCCTTGAGTCCGAGGTCATGACAGCTAGTATGGATGACCAGAATTGACATGAATTTACGAAATCTAAGTGAACGCATTTTGTTTTGTTTTTAACTCCCTAGTAAATTTTACAAATTAACATATTTTCAGCAATTATTTTATTGACTTTTAGTTATGTTTGTGTTATGGAGTGGTTTCAGAATGGAGGCTTGTACTTGTACGGTCGCTGATACTTTGGAATTCTGACTAACGGTCGTCCGGCATCGACTGACTGACCCACTGAGCGACTCCCTCGTTACTCTTACTACTCCTACATATTATAGGTGGGAGAGTCTATTAACTATAGAATAGTTGTGTTCCACTATAACAGTTTGAATATGCTTTATGAAAAAATAAAAAATATTAAACTACTATAAAATTTTCTTAAATTAATTTTAAAATTCAAGAATAGATGAAATTAAAATAAAAGGTAAGTAAGCAAGAAAATGAACACATTGATTTGGAATTTCTTTTATTATAATGAAAATATTATTTAATCATTAATAGTTGATAAACTTTAATTAACATTAGCTAAAAAATACTTTTCTACTTTCTTCAATCCAAGCACGTGACCTTTTCATAATAATGACATGTTTAGGCTATCATAAGTAAAAAAGGGAACAATTAAAATGAAAAAAATTAAAAAAATAATAATTTTTAAAATAGAATAGTAAAACGGCGTTATTTAATCTCTACAATTTTGAATTCATAAAATTTCGTTTGCACTTAATTACAATACCACATCCAGGACATAAAGTAAAACAGAATTTAAAACTTATTGCGCTTTCTCCTTAATAATGTTTTTCTCGTATTCTTTCACACTCAGTAACCACTTGCATCTTAGTGGCTATATCGCCTTGCTTGGGTTGAAAGCTTGAAAAATGATTAAAAAAAAGGAATAATAAGATGTAGGATTCCAAAATTTGCGTATTTCCACATCCTTAACATAATATTAGGTTGGTGCAAAATTAATGTCGTTTTCTCCTATGTGAGAAAACGACATTATTTTTGCACCAACCTAATACACTTGAATTTATGATTAGCTTTCAAAAACTAGAATAAGTAAAAAAAATTATTAAAATAATATATATATATATATATATATATATATATATATATATATATATATATATATATAAGCCGTGTCCCTTCAATGCGTTGGTTGTCGTGGCTCTCCACAATCTCCTGTCCTTTGTAGGTCTTAATAACCTTTGTCATTTTGCTCCCAAATCCTGTGCCTCCATCCATGCAGTCAAGCTCACCAAATAGGTTATGCGTTGCTGCCTCTATCTCTCTTGCCGTCGATCTGTCCTGTGAGTGTCAAATTTTTAAAACCTTCATTACGTGGCCCAGAGGTTTCAATTATCTCTTTCTGATGTTAAATATAAGTGTCCTTTTTTCCTTTTTGTTATCATTGTCTCCAGAACATCGTCGCTGCTCACATATTCGGTTTGTGGTGTTCTCGACATTCTTTTTTTGTTGCTTCGGTACATTTCTTCATCTATTGGGAGATTGTCCGTTGTTCACGCCATGTTGAGGAAGGGCGTTGATATTGCATATTGATATTGCATAGCAGTTCAGTACTCTTGCCTTTGTTTCTAATGAACATTTTCTGTTTCTTAATAATTTACCTTATCTTTTAGAAAGGCGTCCATTTCTGTCCTAATGCGCCTTCGGATTTCCGTGTGGCTCTTTCTGTTGATGCTCTTTCCAGATGTCTAAATTGTTGAACCCGTTGGATTTAGGCATATCTCCAATTTGTGATTTGCATGTTGGAAGACATTGGTCTGGTTTACACTAGAGTTGAAAAGGTAGACATATGTCTGCTTTGCACTAGGTTCAAAAAGGTAGACATCAGTTTGGTTTGCACCAGGGGTAAAAAGGAAGACGTCTGATTTTCACTAAGGTCTAAAAGGTAGACAAAGGTCCGGTTTGCACTAGCGTCAAAATGGTAGAGGTCTGATTTGCACATGAGTAAAAAAAAAAAAAAAAAAAACGTGCGGTTTGCTCTCGTTAAAAAAAGTTGAGAATTCATTTGGCTTATACTTTAATCTGCAAGTATCCCTTTTGGAGGAGAATCTTACTCTTCTGTAAGGCATGTATTAGGTTGGTGCAAAAATAATGACGTAATAATGTCGTTTTTTGACGTTAAAAAATACGTCAAAAAACGACATTATTACGTCATTATTTTTGCACCAACGTAATAGCAGCTGTACTTCAACCCCTGCTTACAGGGCTATCGCATTATTTGCGTCATATATCAGATATAATTATTGTGAAAACCACATTGATTTGGAAATCCTTGCATAAAATCAAATTGTCGGATTTTATTGAAATTTTCAGGTCTTATTCACAAATAAATGAAATTATTTGAAAAATATTTCTTTTTTAGAAAATCTTGGTAATGTTTTTTTTTTTAGATCTGTTACTCCCTGCTTATATGATGAAATTTCAAGTAATTAATTTTTGGACAGGTTCATGTTTATATTAGTTAAAAGCAGAACTAGTTGGGGAATTTAAATCAATTTCATTTGGTAAAACTGGACCCTCAGTTACCGAAATTCTGCTCTGAATCGTAAAATAAAAAATACCATAAAACTAAGACATTATTTAATTAGAAAATATGAGCGCTGGTAAAAATGGTTGCTGAGTGATTAGGTTTATAATACCCAGAAACTCATACGTCACGGACACATGGATAAAGGCGTTGGTTATATCCAATGGCAGGACCTAAAGAATGTGAGTTCAATACCCGGTTAAGGCAGTGGAGAACTTTCAGGGGGAAATTAACACAAGATAACTGATAACATCTATTAAACATGGCTCGTGGAACTAGAGTTTGACATTCCTACCACCTGAACGGCTGAAACTTTGTAATAAATATGGCGACAAAGATGAGGATAATAGTCTGAATAATGTACATAATACCTCATCTCAGAAATATAGACAGATATTAATTAGAAAAGTTTTTAATTGTTTATTAATAAAATATATTGTGGAAACTATTGTCTTAAGCTAAAAAAAATTCGATGAATAATGAATTTTTACAAGAACTGTTTTCATTTTAAATGAAATAATTTTTTCATTTTAAATGATAATAATTTTAATTATAATAATTTATTAAGTTTTAAATCTTTTAAAATTCTATCTTACTTTGTAAATGTTACGTGATACTGTTATTAATTAAAAACTATAATTACAAATTGTAAATGGAAAAGCTTAACACAATTTTAGCGATTAGGTATGGTGAATCTGTGGAGGAACCTATTTTGGGAATATAAAAGAATTTTCCCTAAGGAGAATGGGAGAAGAGAGAACGTTCTTATCCCGAATATTAAAAAAAGGCGAGTACAAAAATAAACAAAACTTGAAAATACTAAGCGAAACTTGAAAGGAACAAACATTTATTACATAAAACAATATTAGACAATGCAATTTTTACAGAAATAGGCTTGCACAAAAATGTCGTTTGTTGTGCTTTTTTTTTTTTTATTAAAGGTAGATAACAGATCAAAATATATAACGGTTCTTAAAAAGATTCACAATATAAATCTTCAAATACTGGAGAAAACCTTCAGAGGTAATAAAAAATTTTAAATACATATAGAAAGATCAAATTGTTAAAGAGAAAATCAAATTGTTATAGAGAAGATCAAATTGTTGGAATGCCACCTAAGAGTGACGCAATAAGACAAAAAGCTTTGTTATAAAGAAAGGCAATTGTTTCGTAATAGATTAAGAGTGAATTGTGAAAAATTTAAAAAACATATAAACTCGATACCAGACATGCGGAAATAAACATGGTCAGATAGATGACATACTAATTGCCAAGGTAAATATCTGTATGTCGGTACTGAATTTCTCTAGCTTATATTTCTCTCAACCTGATACTAGTAATTTATCTGCATCCATTATACCGTATTTAATTTTATTCTACACCAAAATGATAATAAGTAATAAACATTTACTATTTGTAATATTTAACACAATGTTAAATACTAAAAATTTATTAGTAAACTATCTTGGATGAGATCTGAAATACTGAATAAAGCCATGTACATATCTGCTACTAAATTGAAATCTGAAGAGTACGATGGCTAGAAAGTTCCATGGACTTTGGCGCTAATAATATAGCGAAGACACGAACAATGATTACAAAAGTCATAATGATCATGCCTTCAGAAAAGACATGGATTAAACTTACAACTATATAAATTAGCACATACACTCAAAAATAAACGCCCAAAAGTTAGAATTGCAGATAATTTTATATGCATGTAAGTTTGTGAAGATTCTTGTTTAACTCCCCTTAGACAGACACATATACACAATTACGAATACACATTACCATCCGATGCCCGCTTGGACATACAAGAATCTTCACGAACTTACATACATATAGGATTGTCTATGGTTTTAATGCAAGTGACGAGAACTGACCCTAAAAAATTGAAAGTACCAGAGATTCTGTCTTTTTTCTCTCAATCTCTGACGAAGTTTTAATAAAAATGAAACATGTTAGATTGATATACGTTTCTACTATTCATATATATATATATATATATATATATGTGTGTGTGTGTGTGTGTGTGTATATATATATATATATATATATATATATATATATATATAGTACACGTAATAATTCCGTTGGTATATAATCCAAATAGATCCTTGTAATATCAAATATTAAAACTGATCCACAAAAAGAGCTCAATATATTTATTATAACAGAGCATATAAATTACACAACAAAATTTAAAATTACATCATAGGTGAGGGGTAGATCTATTTCAGTTTTGTTTTAAAATTATATACAAATTTTATCGGGAAACGAATGTGGGAGGGGATGAACCCAAAGTAAAACTGTGTCAGCCTGGTCCGTCCAACCCACAAAAATTAGCGGTGCTGTGTTCTGCCGATAACCAGAAACAAGAAGCTCAAGTACTAATGGCGGGAGAGGAAAGAATTAATTTTGGAATTTGGGCTTTCATCTAAGCCATGATCACACCGGTGACAGTCGGACATTTCTACCAATCCACTCTGAAACGCATGTCATTGAGGGGCAGCGGGTTCCAGGTATGCGAAAAGTCAGGTTTCCTAAGGTAGTCCGCCGCTGGCACCAAGACCAGAAAGAGCGCAATTCTTCCGCCGACAATCGGTTTGCCCACAGACAGTGTCCGACGTGATCCCCCTCCATTAATTCCAGATACAAGGTCCTCCTACTCCATGAAAGGTCACTGGACAAAGGGGTAACACACAACACTCACCTCGGGGATGGAAAATGAGTGATAGTAAGGCTAGGCCACACTCTTCGTCCACAGTGGTCCCTCTGTCAATGTGCAGCGTAGAAATCTTTGAATCGACAAGTCCGGTATTCCAAGCGCCACCCTCATAACAGAGACGCTGGATACAGACCGAAACGCAAGACAGAACACTTGTTACGGTTAATCTTGGTCCCCCGTAAATTTCTCGTACCGTTCAAGCGCCTTCTGCACCAACCTCAATGTCGTTGCGGCACGACACGAAAATGGATACACCATCGGCGTACACAAAAACCCTGGCTCAAACGCCTCCGGAGACATCGATTCTGCGTAGGGCCGGACTGTACACCCTGTCCTTCATATGGCCCAGGAGAGGCTTCAGCGGACAAAGTGTAAAGTAGGGGCGACAGCGAACAACCCGGAAGAAACAATCGTGGCAGGGCAAAAGCGCCCGACCGCTTCCCATTCACCTGTACTACCGCACTGGGGAACGATACAGCAGGTTAATCCAGTTACAGAGAGGCGCCAGATGCTGATGGTCAGCTCTATCGAATGCCTCGGACTGATCCAAATTAATTAGTGCAGCTTATTTACTTCTACGTCTTTTATGATCGTATGGATCAGATGCAGGTTGTATCTGAATTGTCCGGCCCATCACAGTACAAGTTTGCTCCAGTCCTAACAGAATTTTGGCAACGGACTGCAAACGCTCCGTCTAAATCTTGGCCCAAATCTTTAACTGTGTTTAGCAGAATTAGTCGTCTAATTCCCGACCACCAAGCTTGTCCTTTTTCGACAGCGCGATCACATTTCTGGAGATCCGATCGAGTACGAACCCCTGACGGAACCATTTGTTGAATACTGCACTCAAGATGAGTACAATGTACAATTCGTAGGGCAGATCATCAAGTTCCGGAGACTTCGCACTACTGACCCTCTTCAATGCCTCGTGGATGTCGCCCACTGTGACCTCACCCTCATTCAGTCGCTTCACTTGAGGAAAGTCAGCAAACATAGCTGTGAAACTCTTCTTGGTAAATCGGTTCTGGAAATGCTGTTGAAACACCTCGTACATGTTGACCGACTGAAGGTTGCGTCCATCCGGGGTGTCGACCTGACGAATGTAACGATTGGAACATCGATGTATTTCCACCTTGCGCAATTCTGCGCCCATGTTCATTGAACATTTTAGTCAACTTAACCCTAACTAACTAGCCTCGGTAGCGCTCGCTAGCGCTCGCTAGCGCTCGCTAGCCGAATGCTCCAAAGCATACCCAGCTAAGACTATCTCTAGGGGATCCCCCCAGTCACCGTCCAGGCCAAACTATTGTTTAATGACTTAGCCTTATCTAAAGCGAGTCGTTAGCTATATTCAGTGGTGAAAGATCTAACCTTATTCTTAAGGTTCTCCCACCACTTATGTCCAATAACTGTCCTACTAATTCCTGCTTCACTAATCCAGTCAGTTGTAGCCGGAAGTCCTTAATGTCCAGTAAGAACACCTTGAACTTCTAGTGTTCAGACATTCTAGGCTTAGCGTCTAACGTCATCCATGCCCAAACGAGATTGTAGTCCGAATAGCCTAACTAGTGGGACGTGGGACAATCTCGCTTCTCACTAACATTCTATCCAGATAGTGACCACATGGCTAGACAGCCAGTTAAAAGTCTACGTCCACCGGTCAGGGTAATCGACCCGTATCTATCGAGGAGACCAAATTCGTCGATCAGATCACGCAAGCTGCGATCATCCCACCTCTCACTAGCTCTCCGCCCCCTGTCTAGCTTGGGTTCAGGATGGAATTCCAGTCCGCCATTAAAACTAGACGTGCCGGATCCACCGTGGAGGGCCCCCAACTGACAGAAGAACGAGCAACGCTCCCTCTGATTATTGGGTGCATAAAATGCAACATCTCGAAACGAGCAACATTTCACGGTAATATCAGCCACGACCAACGTGTACCCCGTGCCGACGTGGACAAAGTCCAACCTTGCGTCCAGTAAAGCACCTATTATGACTTGCTATTCCTACTAACTAGGTTTTTCTGTTTGGCCCAAGAACTTAGATTTAGAAAGGAATAATAACTTCTGACATTATAATCTCCAAGGATATTGAATGTATAGATTTAAAACTTGGAGCCAATATTTACTGTAGATATAATCAACGTAGGTGCGTCTTTTGTACTTAAATTTCATAAGTACCTGAAATGAATGAAATATTAAAATTTAAAAAGACACCTGTCTACTTTGAGAGTTTCTCATTTACAGAATCTAAATTAGTTTTCCTATCATTTATGACCTAAAATATTATTTCTATGATATAATCATAATCAATCCTATTATAGTAATGTCAGTACGAAGAGAGGGATGTGTAAACATACGACGGGAAACGCGCCCAAGTTTTCTACCGACAGGCAAATGGTTACTCTACGTTGCATTTTTATTCTCGATATCATCGGTGTGTGTCGAAAGTTGGGCAAGGACCCGCTGCATGCTCTCAAAGTAACAAGAGAAAACACAGTTACACCGAATAATGATAACATGAACCCTGTTTCTTATATTAATAGATGTTTTATTCAGTGCTTCCTTTTCTCGCTTGTGTATATTGTTAGATGACACTAGACAAACTCTTCTATAACTCTTCCGACTCAACCCCCTCGCGCATCTACTCATCCCGACATGTGTCTGGTAATACGAATGGATGACATCAGAACAGCGCAACGCACAACAGACTGCGATCCCAAGTATGATTGTTAATATAGACTAATACTTGGATAGATCCTATTTCAGGTGTTGTTGTAACTTTATCCTCCCAAACCCCTCATCCACTCCTTTACTTTCCCGTTCCTTTTCGGTCAAAGTATTTTCCACTTAGAAAACAAAGGTTCAAAAGGAACCACCTATAAATCAGGAACACATGAGATCGAGATGAAAGCACATCTCCCTTGTCTACGTGGGCATCACACGAGGGAAATAAAGAAACGTCGACGCGACATATACGGCAAGACGTAATGACTTTTAGAGTTTCTGAAGTCGACAATGCCCTCCTTCAACAATAAGAACTCGAAAGAAAACGGGCGAAGCAAAATACGCAACATGCGTGACGTAATCTTTCCACATGTTGTTTCGATGACCAAAAATACCCACGCTGCTGTCCTTTCTTCTTCTTGGAATAGTAAGTACAATGAGCTATGGTAATTTTTTAGCCACCCTTGATTACAGCAATTTTGGCTTGTCTAATAACGTATTTTCTTGTTTTTTTTTCAGACAGTACCGTGTTAGTATCAAGCTACTCTCATCTATGAACAATAGTTGACTTATATCTTACAATGAAAGTAAGGAAATTAGTGAATTTCAACAAGAACAAATAATAGGATGGAATGAGTGTGGCAAGTCAAATAGAGTAATTGATAGGTTTTTCCAGGTTAATTATCAAACGGTTAATAATATTGTCAAGAAATTTAATGAAGAAGGCCATTGTCGTGTGGAACAACGTTCAGGAAGACTAAGCATCGTGTGTGAGCGAACGAAAAGGGCACTGAAGAGGGAAGTCATCAGAAACCGTCGTCAGAGCGTCAAAGATGTCGCCAACAGCATGGATATGTTGCCATATGCAGTGTGAAAGTCTTTGAAAGAGCTAGGCTATCAAAGAAGTGTTGCAAGCAAGAATCCCTTGATTTCAGAGGTTAACAGGAACAGGCTTATGGACTGGGCGAGAGAATTTGAGAGCAAAGATTATGAATTTTGGCAGTCTGTAATTTGGTTAAGATGAAAGTAGATGCAGCAATATACGAATTCGAGATAGGTTTATGTTTGGAGAAATCAGAATGAGACTTGGAACACTGGATGTCTGCAGGCGACCGTGAAACATGGTGGGATTGGAGTAATGGTGTAATGCACTGTCTGGTTTGGAGGGAAATCTGAGATGATTCTTGTTGACGAGCGGTTGAATGGTCCAAAATACTGTCAAATATTACTACTATTTGAAACTAATCAGATTGACAAGAATGTCTACCTTTTTCATACGAGCGAGGTAGCAAAGGCCTGGAAGGAATTGCAAGGAAGGAAGTCACTGCTATGGGTAGCCCAAAATCCAGACATTAATCCAATAGAGCACTCTTGACCGAAGACTTCGAGAGCGTGCGAGCAAAATCACGTACCTTAAAATAACATTGCTAAAGTAATGACAAAATATGGCTCAGAAAATTGTTGATAACTTTGGTCAAATCCAAATTGAATGTAGTTTATTTCTCCTGGCAAAAAACTTTTCTTAAGCCACCGTATAGGCAATTTACAATTATTATCGAATGAACTAATCAATTTATATAGCAATGACGAACTAATTGCAAACGAATTCAACAAGGATAATGGACAATAAAACATATTCAGATGGGCCCTCAAGGCAGCGTAGAAATGAGTATGATGACACTATAGAGTAATGGAGTTCAAGGTGAGATTATTTGAATTTGGGAAAACCTCCTCCTCCTCCTCCTTATTATTATTTCTTCTCTGTCCCTCTTGCTTCCAATCTGTCCTGTGAGTATCAAATTTTCCAAGCCTTCTTTCTTCATCATGTGCACTAGAAATGTCAACTGTCTCTTCCTGATATTAAGTTTAAGTATCCTTCGCATTATCAGAAATTTAAGTTAAATGACGTCAAGTTTTCAGAGATGAACAGATGCTGTGATGGGCTCTTGCTTAAGTTTTAAATTTCAAAAATATTTATCGTAGATTCTGATTAGTAGTAAAACAGAAGCGTTTGTACTACTAAGTGCGAACCAATGAAACAAATAAATGAGCGAACCCCTGTGAAGGTTACCGATTTAGTCGTGCAAAACAGTATATCACTAAGTTAAAAGTAAACTTACACGAATTGAATAATTCTTTCAACCTAGATTTTTTAGAGGAAGCTTCACCTGGAAACAGATAATTAAGTTATATCGTATTTAATGAATTACCAAATTTTTTTTTTAAAGGAAATATTTCATGTTAACGGTACAAATAATCCTTTACTACAAGAAAGTTTCAATACATTTAGTGAGACGATAAATACATTACAATTTGAATTAACTAAAGTAAAATTTAGCATCAGTAGTAGAAATATAGAGAAAACGAAAGGGTTTAATATCCTCCCCACCAAAAAATCTAACTACACCGCGCTAGAAAAATTTAGTACTAGTACTAAAAACTGTTATCACACGTGTAATTTTTGCAGAACAGATGTGCACTATGTCAGTTAGTTTTAAAATTCCCCTTGTTTAAGTTAGAAAGTTATAAGGAGACTTAATACTAACCCTAATCATATATTGCTAATGAATGCGCTTCTAGTAAAAATAATTTGAAATATAAATGTAGAATTTATAGTTTGAAGCCTCATGTACAACTGTGACACCCACCGGTGGTCGCGAACGCAGCGCCAATATATTTCGTCCACTGGTCGCGACGTCAATATGTGACACTATGCCGTCGGCGGGTGGTCAACTTCTAGTTGCGGTGCGAAGCTGTAAGGTTTCTTCCACCAGCGTTTTGGGGTTGACTCCGGTCGATCTGGTCGTTCCCGGTTCGATATCAGCTTTGTCGTTCCCAGCTCGCCTCCAACGTCTGGTAACCGAAGTAACTGCTTTGATCTCAAGTCTAACCTACATTGTGACTTTGATCTTAGATAGACGAAATCAATCAGGCGTCGGGCCGTAGTGTAAGCTGAATCCGGGGTAAAAGTGATACCGCACAAGCGTAATTAAAAAAAATAATAAAACAAACTCAAGAGGTTCAAATATGGGGAGAAATAACAATTATCTTTATCTGTCTGTTGAATGCAGGAGTGTGTTTCTCTCCCAGCCCGTTTCTATGGATTTGTGATACTTTTGGCGTTTCTTAAGCGAGTTATGGTATCTTAAATCATTCTTCAATAAAAACTTGCTTTTGGTAGGATGACTAAGTCGAGAGGACGTGGAAATCTTTCGGTCAGCTTCTGCGAGGCTGGTCTCCAACTACAACTCAACTCTCCAACTTCTCGAACAAACTCCAAACTGAAAACTAATCAGCTGCCTCGAGACGTTCGTTTATACGGATACCGACCAAAACCCAGTGTGGGGGACCTGACGTGGTTTGGGTTCCCGATAATTCTCGATTCCCAGCAAGAATTCTCTTTGTTCTTAGGCCAGGAAAATTAATTACTTCCCATTTTTGGAAGATTAATCACTTTCCATTTCGGGGGTTTCTCCCTCGTCCGCGAGGGAAGGTCGGAGGAGAGTTATCCTCCTAGACTCTTCCTCTCTCACATTGGTACCAATCCCCTCAGTGACTATAACAACTTCTCCGTCTTTCTCATACTTTCACCTCCGCCTATCATCCATGCGACCACTTGACCAATGATCTCTCGGCAGTGTTGGTGTGGCTAGACTGGCCCTCTTAAAATTATTATCCAGAATTTTGTTTACAAAATCCTTTTTTTTCTTTTTTTTTTCTTCGGCCAAAACATTTACAAATCTCAGATTGCCAAATAATTCTTATCACATCTTTCTTTCGGGGACACCCAAAATTCACTTAGTCGGGTTTCTCTACCGACTCATCAATCACTGTCAAAACCCGACACCTGGTTTCTCCGCCATTCAACTTTTAACTGGGTGGTCGTGTTTACCTGAGAATCAAATTCTTTATTTTTCTCATGCCTTAAAATTCTTTTATCACCAGATGCTCATTTTCGAAACGCTCTGTCTGTAGTCAACAGTTTGAATAAGCAATAATAATGATAATTTTCCTTCTCATGCCAAGATTCGTGCATATCCCACATGGCTTTCTTCGCTGGAACCAGGAATTAAAATTAAATGATATCTCTGAAAGATAATTAATATCTATTCTCCGTGGTGGCCTCAAGCCGAATTTTTTTTTTTTATGGCCGCATGCGTCGGTTGGCTTTGTTTTTCTTTCAGAATTCTGTTTCTCTTGGTGCGTAACTCCCTTAACATGACATTAATCAGTTTTGACAAAATCTCATATCTCGCTTTTTCTTACAGATTTTCTGTCTCGTGTGAAAAGTATCTTTCTTCGTAAATAAAATAAAATATTTTTTTAACGTCGATCAGTCTATCTTTCGATATAGCTCTTTCTCGCCTTAAGTATTTCCCGTTTTTAATTTCTATGGTTAATTAGTTAGCCAATTACCATAGCTAAATAGTGTCACACAACATTTATATCCAAAAGGTGGGAAAACCCAATTGAATACTAAAAAATACATTGAATGTTGGACTGGAAAAGTAAATTGTCTACTCCCTATTGTTAAAGTGTCTGTCGCCAAGGAAAGCAGAGTAGTTTTCTTTAATAATTGTCTGCTTGATACTGAAAGTCAAACATCATATTTTTCGGACATAGTCATCAAAAAGTTAAATTATAATGAGATAAATCCTTCCATTAGAGAGTATGAAGACATTTCTCTGTTCATGAAGGAAGTTTTTACAGCAAATGTTAAATTCAGTGATTATTATGAAACATAACCGATTTTACTCGATAATGAATTTAATATAAATTTTTAATTTTGACAGTTTGGGAAAAGTAATAAATAATTTAAAAAAAAACTCAACTATAGACTAAATGGCGGCTTTTCTAGTTTGGATAATAATGATATTTGCCTGAGAATTATTAGGGGCAGATAGCATTCAATTCACGAGGCAAATGCCTTCAATAAATTACATAGAGAGATCTGTATGGGAAATTCCTACTGACATAATTACTTTCGGAAATATATTTTATTTCTTATTTTCAGAGAAATACCGTAAGTTGGAATTAAAGAGGAATGGCGGCGATAGTAACTTTTATACCATCATATGGTAGTGTTCTTCCTGTACGATTCCTCGCTTGGATTTTGTTCCGTCTATCAAATCGGATTTCAACCCTAATTGTGACAGGTTTGAAGATAAAGAAATCTGGATAAAATGTTCAGTCTAGAGTCTTTAGGGTTACAAGATGAAAATACCTTGGGATTTAGATAAAGAACAAATAGAACAATTCAAATGTTAAATTCAGTGATTATTAGGAAACATTACCGATTTTAAATGATAATGAATTTAATATAAAATTTAATTAGTTTTAAAAATTGTTGATTTTATACACAAATGGACTCACCCAGACCAACAAGATAAATAAAAAGATAAAATTGCAACTAGACTCAGGGTCAGATCTGACGATAATTAACCTACAAGCGGAAAACTAACTGGACGAACTTCGACCGCTCTGCTAGAAATGGATGCAAAGGACAGCAAGATTCAAATTAACAGTGGACATAGATGCGAGCCTATTGATACTCCCTTTGTCAAATGTGAATGGATTTAGACACGACATAGAAATTGGAATCCCCAGCCTTAGGAGGACATTCCAGTGGACATTCGTAATATCCAACGTCACCAATGCACTACTCGGATTCGACCTCCTGTATTACTACGAATTGGGTTATAGACTGCAAAAAGAGAATATTAAACCCCGTTACGTATAGAAGAAAAAACAACTGCTACCATTAACAAAATAATTAAGAATATAGGACAACCCCAACAAATGAAAAACTAATTGATAATATCCACACATTGTTTCATCTCATACATTCAAATAACACATATTATGGTGTATATCTACAAGAAGCTATACCCCAATATTTGTAAAACCAGGGAAACTATTGTATGAAAAACAGCGTGACACAAGAAGAATTTCAAAAACTACAAAAGTGGGGATTAGTATAACCACCAAACAGTGAATTGGTCAGCCCACTTCATTTGGTACCAAAAGAGGGCGGTAGCTACCGATGTTGCAGAGACTATCCAACCTTAAATAGGATTACCAAAGTTGATTACTATCCTGTTCTGAACCTGCAAGCATTCTCTACCAAGCTAGCAAATAAAACCCGTTTTATAAGGTCGGCTTATTTTCCAATTATAAACAAATTAAGACACTCTCAGACGACATAAGAAAGACTACAGTAGACTACTACCCCCCCCCCATTAGGACTTTATGAATACAATTACATTACATGCAATTTTGGATTTTACAAAACGCAGCAGCGAAATTTTTTTTGCGATTCATGGACAAAATATTTGACAACCTAATCTGTGTTTTCATCTATATAGACGACATACTAACTTTCAGTGAAAATGAACAATCAAACATGCTGCTTTCAGCATCTTAAGCAAAAATAAGTTAAATGTGAATTTAACGTTGAGTGTCTAAACTTTCTAGGTCATGATATTGTGACAAAGTGGGTCTGGCGAAAGAGAGTTAAACGTAAGAAATATAAGCTGGAAACGGTCTAAAAAGGATAGAACGATAGATGTACCTAGAAAAGCAGCGAAAATTTTCAAAAAGAAAGAAAGAAAAGCCTATTTTTTCTTCTTTTTTTTTCTTTCTTCCTCGAAGCAAGGGCAGCCGATAAAAAACGAATGAGGATATTTTTCTTTGTGACGGCCACCTGGATAAGTTCCACTTTGCCATTGTTGAAAAGTATGAGGAATTATTTTGGATTTCTTACGATAAAAGCCTAAAGATAACTTAAGGATTTGTTTAATGACCAGTCGGGGAGGGAGAGAGGACAATGGAACATGGAAAATGTACTTCAGTTATTTTAAGGAGAGCGCGGGTCGGACGTGGTTAAAGAAACATGAATTATGCATCTGCTTGGTGCCGAAAGAGGTCACGTGATGGAAATAAAAATGAATTTTAAAAATTTCCCAATCGATAAAAAATAAAAATACAGCAGATGTGAGATTGTTGACAATCCTAAAGAGGCGGAATGTGTGCGTAAACAAACCACGAAATTGAGATTTTCACTTTCGCTGGGAAAGACGAATAATTTAAAGATTTCTCCAACTGATAAAGATCACAGATGTGAAATTGTAGACATTGAAAGTGAAGTTACGACGGATGACCGCCAAAGCGTGTCCTGGAGGGTTAGGAGAAAGGAGAAGTTAACACCACCCAGTCCGGTGGTGGTGTAAGCAACAGTTCAATGAAAGTGGCAGATATAAGGAGGCCAGAAGATCTCAGGTGAAAGACAGAGAATCTCCGCCCGATCAAAGCACTCGTGAGAGAGATGGCTCTGAGGAAGTTGGTGCAACAGGGAGAGGCATATCCTGTGCCCACTCCCTGCAGGACGAGGTGATTCCCAAATATGGAAATCATAATACCTCGCTAGAAAATGCTAAAGAGGCTTTGTTAGTATTGGATTAATTAATTAATTAAGACAATGGGGAAAACACCGAAAACCTCACCTAACTTCAGCTCGAATTTAGAGTCCATAAAAGCAAGACGCTTGGGGCGTTTTAACAGTTGGGCAGGCACAGTGACAACAGACGGGAGACAGCCAGAACAGCTGGGCAGGATGAGAGCAGTTGGGGACAAGCAGAACAGTTAGGAATAGTGAAAACGGTTAGAGAGTTGAACAGTAGTTGCAGTGAGAGTTGACGCCCGAGGGACGACCAGCCAGACCCGGATCACAGCTGAAAATTACAAGACTGGAGAACAAGTACCAACAAGTACTTTATTACCAAAACGTACACCCGATCTAGAGATAGATTGTTTACAGGCAAGTGAAAGCGTGCGAGACTGGATTGAACTCTAATTGTATTTTAAATTTGTATAAAATTGTTGAAAAGACCAGTGAGCTCTCGTCGTCATTCCTGTTTGCAGGAGTAATTATTTTTCATTTGTGTAACCAGCATCGTGGTGATTTGATACATCTTGTTCCTGCGGGGTTCAATTTGTTGCGGGATATAGACGAAGTGTAATATATCAGAAGGCAAAATTAAGTAAGATGAAGGTTATGCGTGCTTATATCGTCCGTGTCCCACAAAATATAGGTTATACAAACAATTTAAGAACACATTGCATGGCAAGAAACTACTAAATACTGTTGTTAAAGATTTAACATTAAAGAAATTTTTATATCAGCAATAAAATATACATGAAACAACAATTACAATGTTTGCTGTTGTGATAATTAAGACAATGTCATAAGGAATGTTTGTGCAGGAATGTTGTTAAGAAATGTCGGTACTTTTTAATTGTTAAGAAATTTAAAATCATTTGGTTTCTGCAATGAAAAAAATTATATGTGTTCGTTCATTTATCAGTGTGTGTACGTGTGTAATTTACAAGTAAGAATAAATCTTATCAAGAGTTGCTTGCCTTTGTCTATGTAGGTTAAGTTGGTGAAATATACAATTACTTTTAGTAGTGAAACTGTTTCATTGTCCAAGTCAACTATAGATGTTGGTTAACACGCGGACAATGGTTGATGAATGTTTGTTGAGATTTCAATGTGGTGTGTGAGCCAGTGAATTGTCACGCGTGGAGTTTGGTAGCATCTCGTTGGAATCCCGTGGCTGAATTGAGTCATGCGGTTAATTTATAGATTTTTGTGTAGCGAAATAGGCTCCAAAGAGTTTGGCGGGAAATAGGATTCGTTTGGAATTTTGCTCCACTTTGGTGCTTATTAACTAATAAAAAGATTGGATTTGCAAAAACGGAAAAGGTCAAGAATGAGGATATGGATGTTTCAAATACGGAAAAGGTCAAGAATGAGGATATGGA
The DNA here is from genome assembly GCA_963932145.1 of Acanthosepion lycidas. Lineage (NCBI taxonomy): Eukaryota > Metazoa > Mollusca > Cephalopoda > Sepiida > Sepiidae > Acanthosepion > Acanthosepion lycidas. Next base: position 109,121,761 of record OZ010589.1, on the reverse strand, counting down.
TGTTTCAAATACGGAAAAGGCCGAGAATGAGGATATGGATGTTTCAAACACGGAAAAGGCCGGGAATGAGGATATGGTTACTTCAAGCACGGAAAAAGCCGAGAATGAGGATATGGTTGATTCAAACAGGGAGAAGGCCGAGAATGAAGATATGGTTGCTTCAAGCAAAAAAAAGGCCGACAATGAGGAAATGGTTGCTTTAAGCACGGAAAAGGCCGTGAATGAGGGTATGGTTGCTTCAAGCACGGAAAAGGCCGAGAATGAGGATATGGTTGCTTCAAGCACAGAAAAGGCCGAGAATGAGGAAATGGCTGCTTTAAGCATGGAAAAGGTTGAGAATGACGATATGGTTGCTTCAAGCAAGGAAAAAGGCTAGAATGAGAATATGGTTGCTTTAAGCACGGAAAAGGCTGACAATGAGGATATGGTTGCTTCAAGTAGGGAAAAGGCTGAGAATGAAGATATGGTCGCTTCAAGCAAGGAAAAAGCCGAGAATGAGAATATGGTTGCTTCAAGCACGGAAAAGGCTGACAATGAGGAATGTTGGCTTCAAGCACGGAAAAGGCCGAGAATGAGGAAATGGCTGCTTTAAGCACGCAAAAGGCTGAGAATGAGTATATGGTTGCATCAAGCAAGGAAAAAGCCGAGAATGAGAATATGGTTGCTTCAAGCACGGAAAAGGCTGACAATGAGGAAATGTTGGCTTCAAGCACGAAAAAGGCCGAGAATGAGGAAATGGCTGCTTTAAGCACGGAAAAAGCTGAGAATGAGGATATGGTTGCTTCAAGTAAGGAAAAAGCCGAGAATGAGAATATGGTTGCTTCAGGCACGGAAAAGGCTGACAATGAGAATATGGTTGCTTCAAGCAAGGAAAAGGCTGAGAATGAGGATATGGTTGCTTCAAGCAAGGAAAAAGTCGAGAATAAGGAAATGTTGCCTTCAAGCACGAAAAAGGTCGAGAATGAGGAAATGGCTGCTTTAAGCACGGAAAAGGCTGACAATGAGGATATGGTTGCTTCAAGCACGGAAAAGGCCGAGAATGAGTAAATGGCTGCTTTAAGTACGGAAAAGGCTGACAATGAGGATATGGTTGCTTCAAACAAGGAAAAAGCCGAGAATGAGAATATGGTTGCTTCAAGCATGGAAATGGCTGAGAATGAGGATATGGTTGCTTCAAGCAGGGAAAGGGCCGAGAATGAGGAAATGGCTGCTTCAAACAAAGATGAACATGGTTTTATGACTAGTGATGATGAGGTAAACGACTACTATGAAATGGACAATAATGAAAACCTATTAACTGATAAACAAATGAGAATGATGTTTGACAGCGATGATAGTGAAGAAGAATTCTTGGGATTCAGTTATGAATGAATTTTAAAACTGTAACTTGATATATAAATAGATAAACACTTTTTTCTAAATGTATCGTAACATTTTTTCTGCAGTTATTACTTTTTTATGTCGAGTTGACTCGATATAAAAATTACATGCAGTAAATATAAAATTGACGAAATGTATTTTAACTGCAAAAGTGTATTAATAACTGTAAGTTTTGAAATAAAGGTAGATATCTGATAATTCTTACGTTTAAAAAAGGTTGTGTAACCCCCCACCCCCACCCCAGATTATAGTGCGACTTATCTGCGAGTCAACAGTAGATCATCAATTATTTACGGTGGGGTGACTTATCCGCGACTATATACGGTATATTTTGTGTTTCTCCATTCCCCAAACGCATTAGTATATCGGTGATAGATTAACACCTTAAGACGACGGAAGGAACCACGAGAATAAATCAAATAAATTAATGTCCTTAGGAAATATTTAATGTCCTTAGGAAATATTTGATGAAATAGAAAAATGGTGGTTGATAAACCTGTTGAGTAAATAAGTTCAAGGAGCATAATTCTAGCATAAAATGTATTGTTGTTCAAATATCGTATGAGATCATGTCGCTCAAAGGCTAGCTACTCAAGTTCAAAATTCTATTTACAGCTTTCAAGCCGTTCAGAAACGATTGTTTCGTTGAGTCTGATTTACTGATTTTTCATTGGGTGAAAAATATTGCTTGGTATGCGTTGATTTTGTTTTTATTGTTGGCGCCCAGAATGTTTTGATGTTTTGAACATACTTATTTTAAAAAAAAGTGATTGTGTAGCTTATACTCTGAGGGGGGGGGGCTCAAATATAAAGAGAAGAAATATTTTGCGTTTCTCCATTCTCCAAACGCCACATGAGGCATTAGTATATCGGTGATAGATTAACACCTTAAGACGACGGAAGGAAACACGAGAATAAATCAAATAAATTAATTCGAAAAGTAAGTTTTGTTTGAAAACATTTTATATACAAACATGTAATTAAAAATGTTATATAAGGATATATATATATATATATATATATATATATACACACACACACACACACTCCTGGTCAAAATCTTAATCCTTACAAAAGAGTTAAAGAATATAAAATACGGTTACTTTAGTCAAAATATATTTGCGAAACATTTACATTTAATCAGAAAATGTAGTTTATCAACAAACAAGTAAAAACTTTAATCTTTTAATTGATTAATTTGAATAAACATTGATAAAGTATTCTTTCTTAATTAATCTGATTTGAAACAAATAGTACGTACTTTTAGTTTAAAATATCACAGAAATGCATTTTTTAACACTGAAGTAGGTGTTTATTTAAGGTGTTGACAGCTTGACGGACAACCGGAAATTTATTAATTTTTTTACGAGGGACATATCTGTAAAAATTATTTGAGGAATATAACATGAGCATCCATTTCATATATTTTTTTTAACTATTCAGTAATTAAAAAAATAAGGAAAATATTTTCTGAAATCTAATGTTTTATTGAATTTTAGATACTTTAGCCTTAAACTTACTCTAGTTATCGCTCTTATTTTTTGATAATGTCGTGTATGGACATCCGTATTTACAAAAGTCGACACGTTTATGCACACAGACACAAAAGATTTAAAACTCTTTTTAAAATATTGGGGATCTCTGTATTATAGTAAGCTTTTCCATTTATCATTATTAAATATAGTTTTTAATTAATAACAATATCACCTAACTGGTACAAACTAAGACAGAAATTTAAAAGTTTCAGTCGTAATTGATTTGTGGAACTATTTGACACTGGTAAATGGAAAGATAGGAGTTAAATTAAAAACATAGCTCGAAACGACTCGAAAAGGGTTAACGAATAGAACGATAGCCAGACCGAGAGAAAGATGTTTTGTTTTTTTTTCCAAGGAAAACAGGAAAAGTTACTTAAAGAAATGCGATATTACCGCAAGAAGCCATGTGGCGATCTTGAAGCTGACAGCTGATTAATAAGGCAGCTCGAAATGCAAGGAATCGAAGCGGCCTAGACAGTTGTTGCAGACACTGAGACGAGAAACGACTGCGTTGCCTGGTATCACGTGACTGCCTGCCCGAGGAGAACCTTCGACATAAGCCTTGTGTCAGACTTAACCAAACTAGCCGAAGTGTCACGTTCAACTTACGAAGCGAGTTGGGTCGATAATTTTCTGCATGAAGAAATGATAAATTCTAACGTCAACACAGCACGATACAAAATAACGTATATAAAAGTATTTATCTTCATTCAAGTTATTTTTTTATCACTTGCATCCTTATTCTGCCTGGATCAATCTATAGGATACAAATCCTATATCATTCCAACAAATAACTGAAAAACACAAAGTAGATTTGCACACCCGCAAAATCGGATCAAAACGACTAAAAACAGATTTCGCAATAAGGTGTGAAATTAATTTTCTGACCAATGAATGGAGGCGATTTGCTAAACTAATAAAAAAAGATAACGATCCAGTGTGAAAAAAAAAAGTCAGTAGTTCAAGTCGATCTCGGTCGACCGGCTGATCGGTTGAACTTTCTGCCTTCGGGCGGGGAGGAACCCGAAGGGGGCTACGCCGAAGGGCGGATTCTCTTTCGGGGAGGTAAACTGACCCTGAACCCGTTCATACGGGTTCAATGGGCATATTTTTGGCCGAGCCCACGGGCTCGGAGATCCCACGTTAAACCGGCCTTGTGCCACATGATGCCCACGTGTGTGTGGGGGGGGGTGACTAAATATAGTCAGAAGGGCGCAGAGATCATAGAGGACAGAAGACTGACAGTCACGTCCGTCACTGACTCAACCCGACACTAAGAGCAGAAAGTGGGGTAGGAAAGGAAAACAACAACAACAACAAATTTACAACTGACTCCAAAACAATTCAACCCGATAAGTACATTTTCCTCTTATCTTTTATTTCTCATTCACTCTCTCTTTTTCAACTTAAATTGATCGCCCCTTTTTCCTTTCCATCTACTCGGCGGATACACAAAAACAAGAGAAACAGACATTACTCTATTCTGTTGAAAGACAGCGAACACATAGACATTTTTTTGTTCAAATCACATTTGCTTAAACGAACTAAAAGCATTAATCTTTTTTACTCTATTCAAACAAGATATAAAATATACAAATTTGTTTATTCTGCATGAATGACATTAAATATACAATGTTCTATTTTCTACAAACGTTCCTTATCGTGGTGTCTTTTCTTGAAATTTGCGTTGTATTTTGTGGGCCGGGTATCCCGTATTAAATTCTCCTTTTAATCCGGGTACGCTGTACCCCACAAACCCAATACGACAATTCCTGAAGACAATTCGACCTTTTCCAGCCTTATGATCAAAATTAAACACAGCGTGGAATAAGGCAAGGTTTGGATCGAAGCGATCATCTCATCGATCAACCGCAAGGATTGGACATATCGAACGGACCGGTAGAGAAGGAGGCGACAAATTTAGCGAGACAAGCTTGCTACCCATTAATCTAGGTATCTTCATGAGATCGCTAAAAACAGAGCATAGCATGATGAAAAGACGCCAAACTTAACGAAACCAAATTTTATCGTCTAAATGCTTATGTTATTATTGAGAGGAAAGATCAAAGTATTTTTTAATCATTTTTACAAATTTTTCCTTCTTTTTAGAACATTCTAAATTTTGATTTAAAAAACCTTGTTTCTCTTTGTATCACCGGAACTAGTAAAATAACATTAAATTTTAGCACTTTTTTTTCTGTATGACACATTAATTTGGAAAATCTTGCAAAAATAAAAATAATTGTCGCATTTAATGAAAATTTCAGAAGCTATTCACAAATGATTGAACTTATTATAAATACTTTTTTTTTTTTATTAAAGTCATGGCAGAAATTTTTTATTCATATGTATTACCCCCCACCTAACTGTACGAAGACTCTATAATTTCAATTTTGGGAAGATTAGTGATTATATCAGTTATGTCGAAGTGCCCCGCCTCACCTGCACGGGACTACATTGTGAAATAGGATCTGACTGGCCTGCTACGAAATTTTACGCTTCGTTCTCACGAATAAACATCCAGATTAACTCCTTCCCGTCCTCGCTCGCTGATTTGAGACACTAACAAATGTATGTCGTAGTAACACATTTTAATGCTGTTTTTATTATCTTCTTTCATAGGTTTACATTCTATTCGGTGACGAATACTACTTAACCATAACAATCCGACGTCTATATTCGAACGCATGCAACTTAAGATAAGCACACTCCTCTCCCACTCTCTTTCTCAACACATATGGTCAGGTAACACTGTTGAGAATGTTGGGGGTGTTGACTTTCTCAGGAGCAGTTTATGGAACTAGTTGTCTTAATGGGAGCAGAAAGTGTTTGGCAAACTCGTATAAGATAGTGGCAGCGATTTTTAATTATTCTGGGTGCTGTCCGGAATAAAGAAAACTTAACCCAAAATACAACACAATGATTAAGCAAGGCATTTTAAACAAGGGAATGTAAAATGAACAAGAAGATAAAGACTTGTTCATCAACAAATTTGGATATTTTATACATCGTGTGGTGAATATAATAAGAAAAGAAGGGTAAATTCACATTAAAACATTTAAAAGGGAAAAGATAAAATACACACATTTAGCTGTGTTCAATAAAAACCCTTTGAAAGGGAAAAGTTATGTACACAGATTTAGTTGTGTTTAAATAAATCCTAAATGGAAATGTACAAAGACACACCTTGAGGTGTGTTAATTAAATCCATGAAAATGGAAACGTTCCAAGACAAAACACACATCGAGGTGTGTTTAATAAAATCCCTGGAAAAGGGGAAAATTTATAGACAAGACACATATTGAGGCGTGTTTAATAAAACCCCTTGAATCTACATCAGAGAAGCGTGAAATGTTTCAGTGGATCAGTAAATCGGTTGAGTTGACAACGCGTAATCCATTCGCTAACTGTCTCTTCTTTGCTTATGGTCTGTATTTATAGCTTCCCTTAAGCGGGTGCTGGCTCAATAAAAAGTCAGTCGAAAATGCGAGGGGAACGTTGTCAGTGGTCGATTAATAATATTATATTTTGAATGTTTTCAATGCTACAGGAAGTTCAACACGGAGCCCATGTGTAAATAACTGATTTTGGTAATTCGACTCCTAACTCTTGAGATGGAAACTTCCGGTCGACCGACAAGGCTGTTAATGGATAACAGAAACGCTAGTTTAACACAACAGCTTTTGACAAAATCATTGCGCAGAATTGTAAAATATTTATCCGCTCGGGCACACACGACGAAGGGATCATTATAACATGACGCTATGGTTTCTTGACAAAATCATTGCGTACAAAAACTTTTCGCAATTGTGCATATCTTTTGGGATATAAATTTGTGTAGGGGGAGGCACGGTGGAGTAATGGATAGTGGCTCGGATTGAGGAATCGGAGAGCCGAGTTCAAATTCCAATTGGATCCATTACATTCACGTGTAAATACCCCTGGGAAAGGGTATGAATCCTCTTCTTCTCCCCCACCAGCTACAGATAAAATAACAGGACAGACCGGTTTCTAACCCCATAAAGAAATGGCAACCTACTGCGGGAAAAAAATCGGCCCTGTCAGTCAATGTATCGAAAGATACATGATCGCCTAAGCATGTATCACGCATGGGACATAACAGACTGAACCTTGTCTGGTTGGTGAAAATTGCAATCGTAACTGAGGACCACAATCTGTCGTGGTTGGCACGCCAAATTGTTAAATCTATTTGTCGAGGGACGTGGTAACAACCTTTTCTGTACTCGTATCTTCGATCAGATATGCTGCCAGACAACGTGTGTAGCGATCGACAGCAGTGAGAATATATTGATAATCTGAGGTGTCGCACTGATGTCGTCATTTGTAAGTCGGAAATAGCATTAACTTTTTCTTGAACAGATGTAATTCCTTCCTGAGAGATAGTATGCTCTAAAAAGTTAAATTGCCGAACTTCGATCAGTTCTGGATTGATTCATAATTCATATTTTGTTAGTCTTTCAAAAACTTGTCGCAAATGTGAAGAATGTTCTAATTTGTTTTTACTAACAGTAAATCATCCACATATGCGAGAAGGAAATATATGGTTGATTTACTAATAGCTAGTAGACTGCGACCGGATAAATACATATTTGCCAAACAAGAGTTTCAGAACCTAATGGAATATGCAACGTAATTGGCCCTGATGTGGCATCTCGTCTGCAGTCGCTCTGTCACAGACGTGTCGTTGCCTCCGTCTGTCTTTTTTTACAAATAATTTCATGGTAACTGCTCCGAGGAGATGCTTTCGCTGGTTCCCAAACTTCATGAATTTAAGCGTTCTACTAGGCTGGTATCTCACTCACACCCTTTCATTGTAGAAACTGTTAAATGCAACCGTCTCTTCTACTCTAATAGGTTCATGTCTCGCACCTCTCGCCTGTGGAACTCCCTCTCCTCTTTCTGTTTCCCTGATAGCTATAATCTCCAACTATTCAAATGTAATGTCAATCGACGTCTCCAGATGTCCTGATCTATCCCCTATCTTTCTCTTCATCCTTTCCTCTATCACTCCTATTTGCTCTTGCTCCAACACTCTGTAACCCCTTGCATGCTAGTGGCTTCCCGCCTTGCTTGGGGAGAAACACTTAAAAAAAAAAAAATCCACCTTTCTAAAAACTCTTGGGCGTCTCTAATTCATTTGGTTCCTAAATTATGTGGTAATTTCAAACGGATCAATTCTGATTCGACCCCTGATCGCTATCCTTTACCATTCGTTAGCAATCTCCCTACGTTTCTGCAGGGAGCGACAATTATCTCTAAAATAGATTTGGTTAAGGCTTGAAAAGAAAGGTAAGTTCACATTTAAAAGGAAAAAGATAACATACACACATTTAGATGTGTTTAGCAAAAACTCACTGAAAAGGGAAAGTTATGTACACACATTTAGGTGTTTTTAAATAAATCCCTGAAAATGGCAAGGTACAAAGACACACATTGAGGTGTGTTTAATAAAACCATGAAAATGGAAAAGTACCAAGACAAAACACATATTGAGGTGCATTTAATAAAATCCCTGGAAAGAGGGAAAGTTCATGGACAAGACACATATTGAGGTGCATTTAATAAAACACCTTGAAAGAGGGAAGGTTCATACCTTGGATTCATTGTTGAATCTACATCAAAGAAGCGTGAAATGTTTCAGTGGATTAGTAAATCGGTTGAGTTAACGCGTAATCCATTCGCCAATTGCGAATGTTTGCTTTATGGTCTCTATTTATATCTTCCCTTAAGCAGATGCTGGCTCAATAAAAAGTCCCTCTAAAATGCGAGAGAAACGATGTCAGTAATCGATTAATAATTTGTATTATATTTTGAATGTTTTCAACGCTACTGGAAGTGCTACTCGGAGCCTATGTGTAAATAACTGATTTTGGTGATTCGACTCCTGACTCTAGAGATGGAAACTTCCAGTGAACCCGGCAAGGCTGTTAATGGATAACATAGACGCTAGTTTAGCATAAACTTTTGGAAAACTAGTATTAAAGAATAAATCATTTCTATAATTGTATAAAAAATCCTTTGTATAATGATCCCGCCTCAATCTGTACATGTGTGACAATATATTCGATAGACATAAGTGAACCGTTATAGTTTTGTCAAAACTATAATTTGTAGTAACAACTGATCGTAAACACAGATATTCCTGGGTTACAAATTAAAATAAAACTTTATTTAACATTAAATACTCGAAAACGGACCCTAAATCTCTACGAAGTGCCGCTTAAAGAGTCAGAATAAATCCACACATATTGTTAGATTTTAAAAGTGAATGAAAATGCAAGTTGCCAAAATAAAAAAAATATTTCAAGGACAGAATTCAACAGTGTGCGTTTCGTACTCACTCATCCTTCCATGTGAAATTGCAAAGAAATTTACATTCATTAAATGGCACAAAATAAAATAAAACAGAATACAAATTAACAATACAAGTTTGCACAAAATGTTCCTCTGTGCGCCTTACAATTAGGCAGAATAACAAGTTCTAAAATCACAATATGTTAGGCTCACTTTTGTTACGGGTGTTTAGGTGAAAAACACGTGTCTCCTGGAATGCTTATCCCACAACAAAAATAGCGGACTTACATGTGTGTCCAGGTAATAAACTACAAAGAAACAACTAAAACCAATGTATATACAAACAAACGATAATGTATTAATTACACAACAAAAGGTTCCATTGTTGCGAGCGACAAAGACAATGATATTATATGTATGTGACGAAACAATGAACATTCATGTAAACCTTTAAAGATTAGTAAATTGTTCGGGTATGTAAAATGTGTTTAGAAGTCCAAGGGAAAATGAAATAAAGTTGCGTACGTACGTGTATGTGTGTGATTGTGTATGCGTTTCCCAATGTGAAACGCGTTTTCACGACAGACCTACAACCTACTATGTCTAAGTAAAATAGGAAAAAGAAAATGATAGAAAATATTACAGTCTATTTATAGGTTTAGTAAGCATCCCCTAGTGGTGGTTTTTGTTAGGAAAGTAATTCTCTCCACTAGATGGCTAAAATTTTATTTTAGCCATATGTACATAAAGTTTGAGTAGGTTTGTTTTGTCCCTCGTAGGCTGAAAAGAAAAGGTGTCGGACATTGTGTTTTTCACGTGTGTGTGTTTGTGTGTGTGTTTAAACATGTCGACGAAAATGTACTTGTGTAAAATGCTGTGTCATCAGGGCCATATGTATAATGTAGCTCGCTCTGGAAGATGCGTTAGTGGTGTAAAAAGAAAGTTCAACGTTTGGTATTAAAATTTTGTTTTCCAGTGCCCCATATTGGATTGGTTTTGTTTGGAAGGCCTTATTTGTTTGCTGTGCGTGAATGTTGGTGTACAAAATTTTAATAGAAGCAATGATAAGTGGAGTTGTTGAGCTGATGTTGTTGAATTGTTACCGCGAGTCGAATACATATTTGCGAAAACTTTCAGATATCTGCTGTTATTGTCGATTTTTCACAGAAATGCTTTTATCTCCGTGTATTATTAAATCGTACTTGCAGATTTATTCGTTTTGTTTAAGTTACATCCTTGAAGAGTGAAAAAGGTCAGTGAGTCGCCTTTGGAGTCATTTCATGTTTTATGTTTAGCCCAGAAGAAATAGTGTTGTTTAAAATTGAAAATGGAGTTTTCGTTTTGGCGAAAAAAAAATGTCTGCCAGTTGAGGTAAAGTCAAGCATGATGATACCTGAGATAAGGAAAGGGTCAAGCAAAAAACAGTAGGGATGAGGTGTGGTTTGTCTGCATACTGAATAGACTATTGTAGGGGTGATTGCAAAGGCGATTAGGGATTTTTTGATGGGGTGTGGTCACACGTGATGCAAAAAGTCCATTTCCTGACTTGGAGAACATCTTATCGCACCTGGCCGGAAGTTACTGCCGGCTACTCAAACGTGCTGGGATAGACTTTTCGTCCTTTGACAGTTGTGTAAGAACGCAGCTTAGTAGTCCTTAAAAGGACTATCGCATATAACGTAGCCAAGTAGTCACCGCGGAAAACAGAAAAATTGCCGTTAATTTCCGGTGACTCAGCGTTTTTCAGAGAACGATACGCAAAAAGCAGAACAAATGAAACATAAACATACACAAGTCCTCCTAACTAAAAAATAATGACCAGAAACTACTTTATATACACATGGTGTCCAAGTGAAACCCATGTGTACAGTCAAAATGCGGAAGGTAATTTTCAGTCATCAACCAAAAGACTTTGCCAACCGGCAACGATGCTAACCGCAGCCGACATAAACACAGCCGATTTCTTCCACCAAATAACTCGGCCAACTTGGCTGACCTGGCCTCGGGGTAGAGCCACGTGCTCCCCCTCTCACCTTCACCTGGCCAACCCTCGTCGCTGACCGCACGAAGCAGCAAACCTCAGCAGTAGCAGCGGGCCAACTTCAGCAGCAGCAGCAGCGGGCCAAGCCAGCAGCAGCAGCGAGCCAAGCCAACCTCAGCAGCAACAGCAGCTGGCAGAACCAACTTCAGCAGCAGCCGAACATTATATGCGATAGTCATTTTAAGGACTACTTAGGCCACATGATATGCGATAGTCCTTTTAAGGACTACCCTGGCCACATGATATGCAATGGTCCTTTTAGGGACTACTTGGCTACGTTATATGTTGTTGATTTTTTACACAGTCCCTAATGTAAATAAAGCGTTCACCTCGTGCGTGTGTTAAGTAAAACATGTCTATGTGGTTTTTATTAAATTTGTCTTCCAGTCTGAAATATGAAGTCTAATCAAAACAAGGTATTTTTCGATCTGATTGATTCTTGACTTTATAATTTTCCTTTTCAATAGTTATGGGCCCAGGCGACATCTCGAAGATAATAAGCCACGTGGGACCTTTATTTCGGCCATCTTGAATTCTCGGTTGTGGTAGAAGTTTTTGTATCGCTTTATAACGTGTAATGGCGATGGAAACAAAACTTAGTAACCTCGTGCCACTGAATGGTACAAATTATGCCACTTGGAAAGTACGATGCAAAATGGCATTAATTAAAGATGACTTGTGGAGGATTGTGAACGAAACGGAGGTTGTTCCCAAAAGAAGGACAGATGCGACAACACACGAGAAATATTTATCGAGGAGGGATCGTGCCTTAGCGACGATTGTGCTCTCAATGGAACCGTCACTGTTGTATCTAATTGGAGACCCTGATGATCCTGCAGTTGTGAGGAAGAAATTGGCTGATCAATTTCAAAAGAAAACGTGCGCTAACAAATTAGCGTTGAGGAGAAAATTATATTCCCTTAAATTAAAAGAAGGTGACTCTGTTCACGAACACATCAAAACGATGATGGAAATATTTGATGAGTTAGCAATTATTGGCGATTAAATTGATGAGGAGGATAGAGTTGTACATCTCTTAGTTACTCTCCCAGTTTCTTATAACATGTTGGTGACAGCACTCGAAGCAAGTCAGGATGTTCCCAAATGGGTGTTAGTGACTGAACGATTGCTGTACGAAGAAACCAAGGTTAAAGAAAGGGAAATTAATGGTGCCGAATTGAAAGCCCTGACGTCAAAACATCACGTCAACAAAAGGGGACCCAAGTGTTATCACTGTGGAAAAAATGGACACATTAAGCGTGACTGTCGATTGCTTGGTGAAGATACAAAAGGGAGGGTCAAGTGGAACCATCCGAAAAAGAAAGCTTGCTTCACTAAGAAAATGCAGGATGACTCAAGCGATTCTAACGATTAAGTTGTTGGACTTTTTGTACATCATGCGTTATTGCCTAATGATAAAAAGAGCAACTGGATTGTGGACTCTGGAGCAACATGTCACATGTGTTATGATGTGAGGAAATTCATTAATTTGGATGTAGCAGAGGAACTAACCCTTGGTGACGGATTCTCAATTGAGGCATTAAGAATAGGAACAATAGAACAATGAGTGTACCAGAGGGGAAACACCAAAGATGCAGGTTGTATGAGATTCTATATGTTCCCAAATTATCTTAGAGCTACTAAATCTGGAAAGACATGCATATTTACTGAATCAAGTTGTCAACTTTTGGATGACAAGCAGAAAGTGGTGGCTACAGATTCAAAAATTGGGAACATGTACTATTTAAACTGCAGTGAAGTACATGAAGCAGCCCATACAGTAACTACCTGCTTAGGTAGTAACACAAAAGAGGAGATTTGGTATAGATGTTTTGGCCACCTTGGAGCAAATAATTTACAGAAACTAGTAAGGGACCAACTTGTAACTGGCCTTGACTATGATGTAATCAAGGATATCAACTTTTGTGAGCCATGCTTGGATAGAAAACATCATCGTTCCTCGTTTCCAAAATCTGGTGGAAGGCGAGACACGCAACTTCTCGGAATTGTACATAGCGATGTTTGTGGAAGGATAGAGGCAAAATCGCTTGGTGGAGCTGAATATTTTGTCACATTTATTGACGATAAATCAAGATTTGTGCGGATATACGTGCTCAAGCACAAGAGAGATGTCTTCAAAAGATTCATGGAATGGAAAACCATGGTGGAGAAATCCACTGGACATAATGTTAAGACTCTACACACTGATAATGGTGGAGAGTACACTTCAAGAGAATTTGAAGATTATTTAAAGAAGGAAGGTATACGACATGAATATACTGTTCCTAAAACTCCAGAGCAAAATGGAGCAGCTGAAAGAATGAACCAAACATTGGTGGAAACATTGCGAGCAATGTTGTTGGATTCAAAGCTGCCTAAGAAATTTTGGGCAGAGGCTTTATCCATTGCTTCATATGTTCGAAACCGGAGCCCAACAAATGCTGTACAAGGTATGACACCATATGAAGTATGGAAGGGTTACAAACCTAACGTGAACCATTTACGCATTTTTTAATGTGATGCTTTTGCCCACGTACCAATGGATGAAAGATTTAAAATGGATTCCAAAGCAAAGAAAAGTATATTCCTCGGATATGGTATTGGTGTTAAGGGGTATAGACTATGATACAATAAAATCAAGAGTATTCCATAGCAGAGATGTCATCTACAACGAATCAGATTCAATAGCTGAACAGGGGAGAAAGGAAGTTGTAAACCGATCTCCAGTAGTAATTGAATATCAAGACAACTGTGATGATGATGACAACTCGCAGGAGGTGACAGGACCCCGAAGATCACCAAGGATTAAGAAAGCTCCAGATCAGTATGGTGAATGGACCTACATGGCTCATAATTTAAATGACCCATTGACAATGAAAGAAGCACTTTCAAGTCCTGAGAAAAATGAATGGATGAAAGCAATGGAAAGTGAAATTTCTTCCTTACTAATAAAGTATGGGACCTTACGGAATTGCCCAGTGGACGAAAAGCTATTGGTAGCAAGTGGGTGTTTAAACGAAAGTATGATGCTGACAGAGACATAGAACACCATAAAGCTCGACTGGTAGCTCAAGATTTTCTTCAGAACTACGGAATTGACTATGACGAGACCTGCCCTGTTGTCAGATTTGAATCGGTGCGAACTGTTATTGCCTTTGCAGCACAGATTGACCTGAGGCTACATCAATTAGACATATCCACTGCATTCTTAAATGGTGAGCTAAAGGAAGAAATTTATATGAAGCAACCAGAAGGATTTAAAGTTAAAAACAAGGAACATCTTGTCTGTAAACTGAAGCGAAGCATCTATGGTTTCGAACAATCGCCAAGATGTTGGAATGAATCACTGGATTGCCAGCTGAAAAAGATGAACCAAGCAGTTAGAGAATGGTCTTTGCATCTACATACAACCTTCAGGAGGAGAAATCTTTATAGCTGCTGTTTATGTAAACGATATTATTCTGGCTAGCAAGTCTCTGACACGTATCCAAGAATTTGTTAAAACAATATCGAAAATTTTCAACGTCAAGGATTTGGTGAAACTACATCATTTCTTGGGTGTTAAGATTGCTTATCCCGAATCAGGGAAAATATGGATTGGACAACCGGCATATACAGCAGAAGTTTTGAAAAGATTCCAAATGGAAAATTCAAAACCCACGTCAATTCCAATTGATGTTGGAGCAAGATTAACCAAAGCACTAAAGAAAGCAAACTGGTCAACCAAGAGTTGTATCAATCAGCAGTTGGAAGCCTACTGTATCTGTCAACAAGGACACGACCTGACAGTGCCTATGCTGTCGGAAATGTTGCAAGATTCTGCTCCCAGCCTACAATGGAACACTGGAAGTCTGTGAAACATATCTTGCGTTACCTAAACGATACACGAGGGTACCAATCTCCTGGGGTACTCAGATGCAGACTGGGCTGGTAATTTAGATGATCGCAGACTAAACTACAATTTTCCATGATTTTCTCATGTACATTCATATCTGCTCGATGCGTATCCAAATGTAAACAAATGACGTCACACATTATGAAATGGACAAAGTCCGACGATTATTTTAAGACATTTTTATGTTTATACGTAATCATGGAAGATTGTAGTTTAAAGACAGTAAAATCGACCTTGCTAACCGGAACGCTCCTCTGTGGCGAAATCGGTAAAAGCACGTCAGGCTATATGACAGTTCCGTATAGGATACAGGTTCGATTCCTGTCGGAGGACGCATATTTTCTATGAAAATTTCTCGGACATTCAGACCGGTAAATGTTGTTAATACTGTTTATATTATAAACAGAGTATTTACTTAAATATTTGTATCTATAAAAAAAAGAATGTATAAACATAAAAATGTCTTACAAAGCATTGTAAATATCACAATAGTTTGTTTAAAGAAAAGAAACTGAAATTTATTGTTTGTGATGGTATTTAATCACAACTTCATTCGAGCTAATTTTCTCATCTGTTAACACAACATTTCTGCTCCCATATTCTCCATCCTTCCTAGATTTAGGGTGTCTATCTGATGTTTTGCACAAAACAACAAAAAATCGAGAAAATGAGTCCAAATTAAATCAACCAATATCTATCTTCGATCTTCTTAATTATTATTCTTTTATTATCATCTTTCCTTAATAGTAGTTTTCTCACATTCTCTAACACTTAGTAAACTCTTATGTCTTAGTGGCTTTATGGCCTTACTTAGGATGAAATGATTAAAAGAAATAATTCTGTATTTAAAGAAAATAAGACAAAAAATCCGCTGAATTTAAAGTCTAAGGGAAATAACTCATTTTGAAAGTATTGATAATTCAAGAGAGGTAACTTTAATTTTCTTAGCGCAAAATATGACTAAGCATTTAAAGACAGTTAAAGACAGTTTTGATTTTTTTTTTTTTTTTACAAGACTCTTCTTTTTTACGTTTAGGTATATTTTGATGATACTGATTTATGAATGATAGATTTAAAAAAAAAAGCTTGTCACACTTTCTTCAGGCCTCTTGGTTTCCTCTTGCTTTGATCTTCTTATTGTTCTCTCTCCTTAATAATATTTTAATTTTCTCATAATTTTTCATACACAGTAACTCCTTGAATCTTAGTGGCTTTAATGCCTTGTTTTTGATGAAATGAATAAAAGAAATATATACGAGTGTTGTTCAAAAAGTTCTAAGCCTCATCCAGAAAGAAGTGTTATAGCTGAACATTTTTGTTGTAGCAATACACCACCACTTCTTATAAAACTAGAAAAACAATTCCAGAACAAAGTAACTATAAAAAAAAAAATTTTAATTTTATTTTTTTATTTTCTCTTCATCTACCGGTACCCTTCTAGATGATGAGTGCACTCGGGTCGGAGTCGCGATCCGTCTTGGACTCAAATTATGTGAGCGTCACAGATTCAGATGTGAAGCCTCCATCAATGAGTTTGGTTTGCATCCTCTCTCCTGTCGTCATAGTGCCGGCCGCTTTCCACGGCATGAAGCAATAAACAACATCATCAAAAAAGGTTTGGAAGCAGCCGGTTTCCCTTTCCAAATGGAACACGTAGGCCTCGACTGTGGTGATGGAAAGCGGACGGATGGCATTACCATTTTCCTTTTTAAAATAAGGAAGTCGTTTGATTTGGGATGCGACTTGTGGATATACATTTTCGGCCGGTAATTTGATCAGGTCCGCGGTTGAGCCAGGGTCCGTCGCCCAGGACGCAGAGATAAAAAAAATAGTTAAATATTCTTCTCTTGCTGATAGATTTTTTTTTTTTTACTCCTGTAGCAGTGGAGACTTCTGTGGTTATTGACCCTCGTTCGATGGCGTCCCGATTAAGGGATGAGCCTTGCCAAATAAAGTAGCTCTTGCAGTGTTGTCTCACTGGCGATGGTTCGAGGTTATGCTTTCTCCCTCATTGCGGCTGGCAGAGGATAGAAAAAAATTGTTTATAGTTATTTTGTACTAGAAAAACTAATTCAGATTTCTGTGCTGGTTCAAAGGTGAGAGGCATGCAACAAATCTAAAAATGGACAAAAAAACAGAGGCCTGAGCAGTCATATATATATATATCTGCAAAAGAAAAGCATGACACCCAAGAAAATCCATGAGGATATGGTAAAGGCACTTGCTGAAGACTTTGCAACTGTAAAGAAATGGGTTGCGGAATTCAAGCAGGGTAGAGAGAGCACAGATAACCGTCGGTCACATTATCCAAAAACCTCAATCACTGATAAACAATTTGATGCCATTCACCATATGGTTTTGGATGACAGACATCTTACTGTCCAGCAGATAGCCAAGTCCATAGGCATTAGTTCTGGTTTGATCTACATTGTTTTAACGGAGATCTTGAGGATGAGCAAGCTGTCTACAAAATGAATCCCAAGAATGATGATACCAGACTAGAAGCTGATTGACATTTATAAGCCACTTCTGAATCACTTCCAGGCTAACCCTGAGAATTTCCATAGCAGATTAGTAACTCAAGATGAAACCTGGGTTAACCACTTCGAACCTGAATCAAAGATTCAAAGCAAACAGTAGAAACGCTCTGGTTCTTCACCCCAGAAGTTCAAGCCGGCAGTGTCTGTTGGCAAGGTGATGGTTTCTGTTTTTTGTTTTTTGTTGTTTTTTTTTTGGGGGGGGTTCGGAATATGTAATCACAATAGAAAACATGAAAACTATTAATAGACAGTACTATTAATAGACAGTTCTATGCATCAGACTTAAGACAGTTGAAGAGGAAGCAATCAAGTTGAAATACAGTGGGAAGCTGACGGCAAGTGTGCACTTGCTCCAGCATAATGTACCCATTCACACTGCTCAGGTTACAATAGCTGAAGCAACCAACTGTGGCTTTAAATTGGGACCCAATACCCTTTACTCACCAGACTTAGATCCATGTGACTTCTTGTTTCTTAAACTCCTCTTTGCAATTACTCGGCCTCACAATGATTGCTGACCTGAGATGGAACAAATACATTGAGTCAATAGCTTCATCCACCGCAAGGTTGTTGGGCCTCTTCTTAAACATTACAAAAATATTAGGGTTGAGATAATATTGTAGACTCGTCCTTTTCTACCTATCACCCCTAGTAACAGAACAGTCTATACCTTACGCCTACATACGGAAAAACTTTGACCAATAAAAAACCGTACTAGGCGAATTAACAAATCTCATTGGTTAACGACACAATAATCTGAAAGTTTCACGTGCAAAACAAAATTGCGCCAAAACTTCTTTGAGCCGATTTTGGACTTTCAAAACATATAAAAGAAAACACCGACTGACCAAAGCAATCAGAGACGAACATCCATGGAGAAATTGCCATCATACTCCAATGTCACACGAAATCACGACTTTACCATGCAAAAGTACATCAACGCTGACTCACTTGCAATTTAAACTCGACCAACTCTGTGGACATCAAATCGCAAACCTAAAACAACTTTGCTTATCCAAAGTGAACTATATTTACTACATTAAGTAAAAATCAACGTTCGAACGATTCAGAAATATTACAGTCAAAGGTAGACCACTCTATAAGAACTCATTCCTAAAAACACTTAACATCGACATTTTTAATATTAATTAACACAATTCTAGAAAGACTGTAACTGAACATACAAATACAAAAAGAGACATACCGAAACCTCAAATATCATGCACACTTTGCCATAGTAACATATACCAAAATATCCTGTATATATATTACTTTGAATTGTATAAAAATGTTTTGTTGGTTTCTAAATTGAATATGTCTTGTTTTTGATTGTATTTAAAATTCGTTTATTTGTTTGTGGATGCAGAAAGTCACGCAACCTACACAAATTCCTTCCGATTCACTCAATTACAATTCTGCACATCCCTAACAATATCAAGAGAAACTGAAACCGCTGACAAAAGCCTCATCAGAAAAATCCTATAAGAACAATTTTAAAAATAAATTGTTTGAACAATCAAAAATAGATCAAATTACTGCACACAAAACCTTGAATAAAAGTGCAGTTATTTTGCTATCAAAATGCATCTTTTATGAAAGTATTTTCATAAAAGTGTTGGGAGGCAAATTACAAAAAGTTAGGATTTAATTTTTAGTCAGTTTTTGTGTATCCATTGAAAATTCAAAAGAAAACTCTTAGATAAAACAGGAAAGGAAAACATGAAGAAAAGACTATTAACTCTTCAAAGACATAATGCATTGCTGTCTGCCAAAAAACAGACCAAAATATTAGTTGTATTGGGGATAAAGAGAGAACAAGTGATTTCATTTCACATGACCAAAATTTATATATATTCTGAAAGGTTACATGTCTATCTGACTCATGTGTGGAGTGGAAATTTTAAATGTTTTACAAAACTGAAAATGGAGAAAAATGAGATTCTTTTTTTTTTTTTCATTTGATTCTCTATTTCCAGAAATCAACAACAAAAAAGATGTGTGCCATTTATTGAGAAGGTACCATAGCTGAGAGTACTGTTTGTATGTGATTTGGTAGGTTCAGAAGTGGAAATTTTGATCAGTAAGACAATGTTCTGGCATGTGTGCAGTCATTGAGGATGACCAAATTGAAATGCCGATTAAGAATAATCCAAGTCTTATGTCATACAGGACATTGCAGTTATACCCCAACCACATCTACGTCTTGTAAAGCATTTGAAAATACTTGGATATGGGAATTGTTTCAATGTTTGTGTGCCACATGATTTAATGGAAAAAAATTTAACAGGCTGCATTGCAAATACCTCCAAATGAAAAACCCCATAAACTTCTATTCCAACCCAGTCATACATTTGCAGTCATACATGAGAACTAATTTCAGACTTTAACAGTTGTTTACTTTGGTTTTTCAAAACTTGCATGAGACATTGCAGACATTTTTTTAAAAATGTCACTATAATATACTCCTAATATACTGATGAATTAATAGTTTACCTGGTCAATAGTAATAAGTTTCAAGAGTTACATAAAATATTAACACCTTTATATGACGATGACTTGATATAATAAGAGTAAAAACAACAAAACTTTTAAACAATCTTATTTTATTTCATCAAAATATCACAGATTTATAAACATTTACATTTGTACAAGTCACATATATTTTCTATTTTGTGACACATAAAGCAGAAATAAAAATAATAAAAAAAAAACTTCTGAAGAAGATTGAACATGTTTCTATCATGAAGCAAACATTTTTATTAAACTTGAACCAAACAAAAATTTTTGTTACTTTTCTTTTATTCGGTTGACTTCAACTGAGACTTTTATTATGCAGACTGAAATGTAGCCAGGTGAACTAATGCCCCCTGAAATGTAACCAGGTGAACTAATGCTCCTTGAAATATAGCCAGGTGAACCTCAACTTAGCAGAAGAGTAATTTATGAATTATTTTTAAGCTAGACATTAAGTACATGGCTTCCACATCTAATTCAAGTCTTTGTCATTTTAAACTGGATGCTAAATTCCTTAATTTTTAAGGAGTCGATAATCCTTTCCCTATTTGCCTTCTTCAAGGGATTTTAAATCAGTCATTATTAACCACTTTAAAAAAAATATATCAGATACTTCATAAATCAGCATAATTTCAAATTTCATGCTCCAGAGTTTTAGTTATTCAACAAGTGTGCCCTGAAGAAGAAAAAAAGTTGAGCAACACTGGAATAAAGCATTCAGTTTAAAATTAGCTGGTTACCTGAGACATCTGAAGAACGTCAGAGGGCACAATTACCAAAATACTAATATCAACATCAATTAAAAGATTTAGTCCTAATGTAAATAATAATAACAGCTCTTCATCCTAGAAATTTGGACAGATAACTATTTGTTCATTATTTATTTTGAATCTAAAAATCTTTCATGAAATAATACCTTTATTAATTTCTCTATTTAAAAATCATTGAGGAATGAAAGGTAGAATCTATATCAACTTTTATTTCACCTTTAGAGTCAGTCAGTCATATGGCATGCGTGATACACGTTTAGGCGATCATGTATCTTTCAATATATGAGTGATGAGGCAGATTTTTTTTCTGCAGTAGTTTGCTATTTCTTTCTGTGGTAGTCAAGTTGCCATCCAAAGCTATAGAACCCGGTCTGTCCTGCTATTTACCCATAGCTGGGGGAGACGAAGAGGATTCATACCTATCCCAAGGGTATTAGCACGTAAGTGAATGTAATGGTTTCGACTGGAATTTGAACTTGGCTCTCTGATTTCCCAATCCGAGCCGCTATTCATTACTCCACCGTGCCTCCAACCTCCACCATGCCTCCTCATCTTTAGAGGCAAAGATTAAAAGGGGTTATAGACATTATATTCCAATTGAGTTCTTTATCGGTCGAAAAATGTTTTAGTTCAGCTTTTATCAGTTGAATTACCTGGTTTCATAGCTGACAAGGTTGAAAATGATCATCATCTAACAATTTTGGGAAGCAAAAAATATCAATAATATTCTTATCATAAAAAAACATTTCTCTCAAAGAATTTCAAGAAAATTGTTTGAAAAAAATATTTTGGTGTAATTCCTTGAACCGTTTTCTGTATTGCAAATATGACAACTTCTATAAACAACTGGAAATAGCAATCAACCATTCAACGTTTCCTTCTTTTTATACTGAATAGAAACTAATGTTATTTTCTTTTGACCTTAATTTCAACAATAATTATTAAATATAGTGATCATCATAAAATCACTAAAGTTAAGCAATGTCAAGCCTGGTCAGTACCTAGAGGGGTGACTGCTTGAGAATACCAGGTGCTGTAAGCTTGAATGTACAAGTGATATAATGAATAATGGCTTGAAATTGGAGAGCTGAGATTCAATTCCAGTCAGGCTTGTTATATTCACTTAAACACAAATACCCTTGGGAAAGAAATGAAAATACCTCTTCTCCCCTCAGCCTATGGGTTAATTAGTAAGACCTGTGTCAGTAAATCATTATTATCTCCAAAAATTCTTAAAATCCAAAAATAATTTATGTCTTTAAATAACCTGCAAAAGGTTGATAAGCCATAAAAAATAAATCAATTCTCAGAGATTATAGATTGATGCTTTTGTTATTTTTTCTTTCTTGCTCAATGTCAAAATTGTTTAACACAAATTCTAGGCAAAATAAAAAGATTTATTGACACTTCTGCAAGAAGAAAAAAATTCAAATAATTTTCTCAAACATTTTCCAAAGTCACAGCAAAATATGTTCAAATACAAAAACTGAAAGTTAAAATAAGAATCAGAATTTTTTGGAAACCTCTTTAGAGAAAATGTTATATGCCATAAAATATTAACTAACCAGGAAACTTTTAAAAAAATATATCTGTTGTTTGTTCAGATTTTGGAAAGTGTGTTTGGGCTGAGAAATTTTCACCCTCCACTCATAGATATATACCCAATTATAGTATATACATACATACATACATATATAGAGAGAGAGACAGACACACAAATAAAAATAGATACATTCACTTGTGCATTACATGTAAAAATGATTTTGCAAATAAATATTACTTTTTTCACAATAAATATCTTGAAACAGCAATCTGATTTTCTTTCATGTTAAAGATTCTAATCAAAGTGAACAAGACTGTCCTTTACTACCTTTCATAAAACTGCTGCATTCCATGTATAAATAAAATCACAGTTAACATATATATATATATATATACATTCATTTATTAAATAACAACAAAGTAAGAAAACTTACATAAGATAATGATGTAGTTTTTCATTTTTATAATTAATGTGTCCATTCTCAAATATGCAGTTTAACAATAGAATGAGTGCACTTAAAAAATACTTCTTCTAATGATAAAACTCTGATCAAGACTTCCTGGTAACTTTAATGGTGTTTATCATTTCTAATTGCTTGAATTTCTTTTTCAAACTTTCCCTGGTCAAGTCTATTATTTCCAGTTATTAAAGCATAGTTTTGAATTTCAATTTTAAAAGTACAATTCCAAAATTACATAAATCAAGAAGAAAGATAAAAAGGTTGTGGGTTGATCATACAACTGATAAACCTGGCCCAAATGTCACTTAAGGAATTGCCTTCAATCTTTGTACTTATAAAATCTGTAATAACTAAATAGCATTATTGAAAATATGACAAAATATTAAGCTGGAAGTCCAATGGACAAAAGTACTGTATACATTACTCCAAGCAATATAACAACAACAATTATATTAATCTTTATGAATATTTCTATTTTTAAGAAAATTACTTTAGTTATTGGTATTATGATAACTTGCATTATTTACATTATTCAGACTGTTATCCTCATCTTCATTGTCATGAGGATAACAGTTCGATAAATGTAAATAATGCAAGTAAACTCTAAATGTGTTTTAATTTCTTCAATTAAGGCTAAAAAGTCAGAAAAACTATTAAAAAGAACAGATATGAATTTTATAACATGAAAAACTGTTTCTGTGCTTGCAAAAATTTATAACAGAAAAGATGAGATGTTTAAAAAAAAAAAAGAAAAAAAAAAGACAACATTCATTTGTAAAAGAGTCAAGACTTGCCGCCATATTGCTTCAGCACAATATTTAGTGCTGTTTCCCCAGCATTGGTTTGATTTTTCATCTGACTTGAAACCAGATTAATTTTTGGCCAAACAGCAGTCTACATTGTCTATGATTATTAATGCACTCAAAGCATTTGAATAATTTAGATACGTATAAAAAAAACATGAAGAACATAACAGTTGCATGTTTAGATAACCATTTTCAGTTCACTCTTTTGATTCCTTTAATAATAGTTACGTTCTTCTCTTCTAAATAAAATATAATTAAGAGTTAAAAATCATTATTTTCATAATATTGGAGTATTTTCCAATTCAGGTACATATCAACATTAATTTAAATAACAATTAAGTTAAGCAAAAGAACTAGAAGAAAAAGTTTCAACATTGCTAAAATTATTTTGAATAAATTATCAAGAAAGTGGCATTATCACCAAATCCTCATTTATTGGATGCAAATAATAAGAAAGTATTTCACATCAATCCTTTCTCAGAAATGTAAAGAAACTCTTAATGAAAACGCGACTCTTTTCCATGCTAATGAGTATAATTTTGAAATAAGATATTCATTGAGATATTTTCATAAGTTTTTTGCATCCAGCAATAAAGAGAAGTCAGTAGAATTTGCTTCCTTAGAAGAGATTCATTATTTGGTTTATTTAACAATAAATTTTGGAGAGATGATAAAGAATATAAATAGTTAAGATAAGTAAAAAGCTTATTCAATTCCACTTAGTGAAGAATAATAATAATAATAATAATGAAAGACTGACAGAATTTATTTTAAAAATAACAATGAAAATGTCTAACTTCTCATTATTGATGGCTCAATTAGAAATGTTTTGAGCCAAAGAAACAAAATTATAAGAAATTCTTTTTTTTTCCTTCTTCTTCCATCCGTCTCTTTAATTTCTTCAAATTAATTTTTGGAATTTCCTAAAAATAAAAAATAAAAATAAATTTCCAGCAAATTCATTTATATAAACAAATCAATTTATACTTCTGTGAATTTACTTCAAAATACATTGATATTGTGTGCATTCCTGAATAAATCCATTTGGAACATTCTCATCTTTTCTAGCACTAAATTTAAAGAATTAAACTTTAGATATCTGTTCATATATCTGAGATGAGGTATTATGATTACTTGCATTATTTACATTATTCAGACTGTTATCCTCATCTTCATTGTCATTTTCACAACATTTCAGCCATTGTATGCTCCAGACTTCTTCAGGTGATTGGAATTTTGAACTGAACCCTTTATTTCGTCCACCGGGGTAGATTGTTCTAGTTCCACACGACATGCCTCTTCCGGATGTCTCCCTTATTTCCCTTTAACTCAACTCTCCAAGTTTTTTGGTTCGCCACTGCTGTAATCTAGTATTGAACTCACAACTCTTTGAGTCTAGTCACTGGTTCTAACCAATGTCTTTATCGAATCACCTGAAGAAGGCCGGAGTGTACAATGGCCGAAACGTTGTGAAAATGGCAATGAAGATGAGGATAACAGTTCGATAAATGTAAATAATGCAAGTAAACTCTAGATGTGTTTTAATTCCTTAAATTAAGGCTAAAATGTCAGAAAAACTTAAAAAAAGAACAGATATGGATTTTATAGCATTTTCATAGCAATTTTACTGTAAATTGACAACTTAGACAACTTTATTAGAAACTATTCAACAGTCATAATTTGAGAGTGCAAGTCAATAAGATCACTTGATAAATAAAGGCCAATATATGGACATGAAATTGTCAAAAGTTATTTTAAAGTATTTAAAATAAATATGTTTCTTCTTGTCAATTATATAATTTTAAAGAGTTATAATAAGCAAAGATGTTCAAGAATGTGGGCTCTGTAAAATTCTAAGCCTGATCCACTTTTCCAAATCTGAGCAAATGGCCAGAATTTTGGTAGGAAGTTCTTCTTAGTTGCACCAAGAACTTTTCAGTATTTCCATCTACCTTACAAGTTTATGCAGAGTTGGCATTATATTTAAAACTTTTTGTGATACCAGCATTGTTTGCAGTAATATCATTTTTTAAATCTTTAACCAGTCAAATAAAAAGAAATTAAATTAAATCTGTATCATTAATGTACATTATTAGGAATTATATACCATTTTTCTTTTTCCATATTATGTAAACCCTCATTAGAAAAAAGAAAGTTTATTACTTATTGAAATTGACTGGCTTATAAGATATACACTCTTTTGCTTTATATGTTGTTGATCAATTCAATCTATAAAGAAAATTCTTTTTTTATATTTGATGTTTTTAAAGAATAGATTTTGGCTCTTACAAAGTGTAATTAGATAGCCAATACAACATTCTTGATAGAAAATCTCAGTTCAAAGCTGATGTCAACAAAAATGTCCGTTTCATCATCTCAGACAGTTTATTATCTTATTAGAGTAGGTATCGCCATTAATCTGCCGATAAAACAGCATAGCATGATGGAAAGAGGCCCCAAACTTAATAAAAGCAAAGTTTTATCGTAAAATGATTGTTATTATTAAGAAAAAAAAAACAAAGTATTTATTGATTATTTTATGAAACTTTTCATCATTTCTAGCACATTTGAAATTTTGGTTAAAAATCTTGTTTTCTTTTACATTAGAAGTCATATAACATTTATCATTAGTGTTTTAGCAACTATTTTTAGCTGAAAAACACATTGATTTGGAAATTCTTACAAAAATTAAATAATTGTTGGAATTAATGAAACTTTCAGAACTTATTCACAAATGAATGAAATTATTTTAGACACGTTTTTCTTTTTAGAAAGTCATGAAAAAAATATTTTTTTATATCTGTTACCCACCCACCTTACTTAATGTCATGAAAACTCAAAAAGTTTCACGGCATAACTTTTATTAATTATATTAGTTAAAAGCAAAAGACGTTGAAGAATATAAATCATCAATTTTTTTGTAAAACTGAATTGCACAGTTAATGAAAATTCAGCTCTGAATTGTAACATACAAAACCCAATAAAACTAAGACATTATTTAATTAGAAAAGCTTTTAATGGCTTTTATGAATAATATGTCTTAAGGACAATATTGTCAAAAGCCAAAATATTTTTCTGATGAAAAATGAATTTTTACAAGAATTGTTTTCTTTTATTTTTTTTCAATTTTAAATACAAAATGTGATAAAGTTGTTAAATATTTTAAAATTAAGTTTCAATCCATAAATTTTAGGGAATGCTGTTATTAAGTAGATCTATCTTTACAAATCATAAATATGAAAGCTTATAACAATCTGTGAAACACATGTATTTTAAAAAAGAATTTTACACTGTTTTTGAGTCTGCATAAAACTTTTTTCCAAATATATGGATGATGATAAGTGACCTTAATGTCATGTGTTTTAAGAGTTGCTTTTCCTGACGGCAATAAACTGGCCTCAGAAAATGTTAGTTCTTCGTACTGCGAACATGTGTCGAATAATCTGACTTTGACCATCATCATTACATTTTCAAAAGTTTTATTTTTTTTACGTCCTATTTCAATAAATATTTTGATTTAATTTTTTAAATATAATTAATTTGTTTTTCAGTGAGAAACATACTGCAATTATTAATTATTTTCTTTTTTAGTTTCACTTCTAAGGACAGAAACAAAACAATATTAAACATAAGGAAAATTAAAAATTAACACATTAAAAAAAATAACATTTCATAAAAATGAGAGAGATACCTATGTTATTTATGAAATGTTATATTATTTTTAATTATTAATTTTTATAATATCTAAGTTGCAAAATATTTTCATAACTGAGATATAAAAATTAATAATAAATAAAAATAATAGCATAAAATTTCATAAGAGATCAATGTAAAAGTTAGGTTACCTGTCTCATGAAATTTTATCTCACTCTCAGTTATAAAATTTTCAATTTATTTTATCATTTGTATTTTAAATTTTATTTTTTCAGAAATCATCTTCGAATGTCTGTCGGATAACTTCCCCTGACCTAAGTTGTCAATACATTGTTTAACTGTTAGTTAATACCTCCAAAACTAGTCACCATGGTTAAGACAAGATTTTTAATGGTATTCCACTGATGCAAAAAAAACAAAAAAAAAAACCGATTTTAATCAAAATTTCCAATGTTCTAAAAAGGATAAAAAAAAATTTAATGAAATAATCAAAAATACTTTGGCCTTTCCTCTTAATAATAACATAAACATTTAGACAATAACAAATTTTTTCATCACATTTGGGGCCTTTGTTCATCATGTTATGATCTTTTTCAGTGAATTAGTGTTAGAACTATAAATTATTTTTAGTGCTACCATAAATCATCAATATAAAGACATTTTTTATAAGTAAAATTATTGATGAAATATTTATACAAAATTTTAACTCTCAACAAAGTCACTGACACGTCTTAAAATGATTCATTTCATATTTTTCACAATTGTTTATATTCAATAAAAAAATTTAGTAGTTAAAACAAAATCTGATTTTAAAATGTAAACATTTACACACCAATTTTCTCAGACTACTATCTTTATCTTGTTATAATAATTGTTGTTATAATTACAATATTTCAGCTGTTATATGCTCCAGCCTTCTTGAGGTAACATTTTAAGCTGGACATGTTATTCACTCTATACAGATAGATTGTTCTTATTCTACTATCTATGAGAGGCTATCTTGTAAGTTTCTCGTTAATTTTCCCCTTCCACCAAGTCAGAGTATATGACATAACTTAAGAATTGGATTAATCTGGATCAGTTGAAGAGGCAGGTAAATGACATTAAGTTTAAGGCTCCAAAGTCTCTATTATGAAAAAAAACATTAATTAAATAGATCTTGGTAGTAGTGAGTTCAATCCCTGGGTTAGGTATTACTATTAGTCAGTGTCCTAAACATATTTATTCAGTGGAAGAAAAGAGTAAATCAGTGAATATTTTCTTAAAAATTCAAATAAAAAAAAAATTAAATTGAACATTGTATAATTAATGTAGCTTATTATTTTTTTCTTAAACTTTAAGAAAGCCTAAAAACATTTTATAAGCAGAGTATATTTTTAAATTATTTCATCTTATTCCATTTTGGGAATAATTACCATGCCTCACCATAACAACCTAAGCACCAATTTGAATCTCAAGTTCAAAATTCCTTCTTCAATTATATTTCAAAGTCTCAAGAAACTGTACCATCCAAACTTACTGGTTTTGTTAAGATTCGTTTCAAATGTTCAAAGTTGAGGAGAGGAACAACCGAAGGACGACCATGAGCACACTGAAATGGTAGCTTGCATTTCAGTAACATTTTGAGTAAGTTTTGGCATTCCACCAAAGTCAAAGGGTCATTGAATTTAATGGCACCTAAAGAGAAAATTGAGAGATAATTAGCTGATCACTAATAAATTAATAGATAATTAGAGAAATACTTTTATTCTTATCTTTCAAATTTGTATGGCTAAGATATTTTATGTTTTATAATTTCCCAAGACCACAAAGATATTGTCATACCCTGTCACAATTGTAAGTTTTTAACTTAAACTCAAGTGCTCACTTTGACATCCACAGCTCATACGGCATAAACAGACCTTAATTTTGTCTGGCTCTGTGTATCCACTTCTAGAATACTACCCAAAATAGCAAGGTCATAAAACATCCTGACCAATCAGAAAAGGACACATTTTGTTTTCTTAACAGCAATTTCTTCATGCTATGGTCCCCAAATTATAATGACTGCTGTGAAAACTGATTCAAATTGGCCAAAAAAGATGTTTTAGGAGCATTGGTATTTTGGGATGGTATTCTGGAAGTGGGGGCATGGAATTGGATGAATTTATAAAGGTTTGTTTTTGTCATTATGAACAGTGGATGTCAAATTGAGCACTTCAGTTTGAGTTCAAGATATGGAGTTCTGACAGGGTTCAATAATATATATTTCTTACAGATTCACATGATCAAAAAATGCATAAAGTAAATTAAATATGACAAGTCAGAACAATACAAAGAAAATACTTTTATGTTTTGTGTTAATATTTCTTACATTAAGTTATATTAAGTTTGTTATATTAATATTTTTGATCAGAAATTTGAATATATGGAATTGTTGCAGTAAAAAGTTTCTAAAAGAATTGTTCATTGAATTATCTGTCTTTCTCTAAATTCTTAAATGCTATTTTATTTATTTTAACATTTGAAAACATCTATAATTATAGAAATAAATCATTGATTTTATTGATGAAAACAGAAAACAATACAGCAAATTATGTAAAAGTCAAGCAGGAAAAATAAAAAACAAAAAAAATGAATGTTTATGTGTAATTGTAAAGTCGATTACAGTTTGTTCTTTAGTAAATTTGTTAAATGCCATATGGATATATAAAATAAATAATTAGTGATCACTAAATTCATGCTTACCATGACAAGCCTGAGAACACAACAAATTATGAATAGTCTTAGGAATAGTAGAGTGGGCTCCACGAGTATCATGAAGAAGCTGAAGGATGCAAAAATATGACAGGTTCAGTTAAGTGACAGTATTTTGAAATATCAAGGAATAAAGGTCAATAGCTGAATTTCCTGTTTGAGTTTATGAAAAAGAATTTATTTAGCATTTGTTTAAATAGAGCCATATTTCTTGAACCCTTTCTAAGGATCAAGTTTTACTCTCAATGGTTTGTGAAGTTAGACTCTGCTTACAACTGGATTTGAAAAATGCTTCTTGAAACATTTCTTAATTGTATTAGTCAACTTTGGTAGAAGGCAGTCTTTTGATGAGAGTATTTTGTCACGACTGCTCACCCTCAAGTCTTATGAACAGTACATTAACTATCATAAATGATCAATTCATTTACTAAATGATGTTCTTTAAAAGAAGAAAAGGTCACAAGATTTTATACTTCACAGCTATAAGTATCAGTAAGCCTGTTATGTTGGGTATATCTCTCTCTGTAGTAGCAGTCTTAGCACAATTCTCCGTGCTACATTAAGCAAACGGGTTCACTGAGTAATGCTGTCTTGTTCACCAGTTGCTTTCCTTTTATACTTGTCCTATCTCATTTACATTTGATACTACAAAGCCTTTCATTAAAAATATAAAATAAGATAAAATTCCTATATTCATTTTTTTCTAGACTTTTGAAAATTTAAATAGGTTTGGAATGATGATGCCAACTTTCATAATATACCTTACAACATTAAATATTCTTGTGCATTTGCAAAAGATGGTATCTATATGCAGAGACTGGATAGAATTTATGTACAACTAATGTCTGCAAAATCGGCGTACTGCAACTACACGTAACCTCCACATAAAGATATAAGCTTAATCAAACACAAATGATCAATTATTAAATAATGCTCTTTGAAAGTTGGAGGTAAGAACAATGTGTTATACCAATCTTGCAAATAGAAAAACTCTGCTTACCTAAAAAATCAGCATTCAAAATGAGGTTCTTTTAGTTTGAACACTGACCACTGGCGCAAAACATGAAATTACACGAAACCATCAAGGGAGGTAACTCTAGATACAGATCTGTATGTTTGTGTAACTGGTTCATTAACCTACTGTATTCATGTGACAATTAGAAACAAGTCTTGTTTAATCAGAAATGTCTGGAAATCACCTGACTGAACTATCCTCCAAAAGGAAAGACACACATGACTTAAAGCTGTAAATTTTGGTTTCTGAAAATATAAATAGACAGCAGCCATTTTACCAAGATCATCTTTGTAGAGGGGCAGCCATGCTGTTATTGACTTTGATTCCTTTCAGGATGAAACATTTGCAAGAGTAAGAAAATGCTGTTTTGTTGAATGAAGTACTTTACTACCATGAAAATAATATTTACTAAACAACAACAAAATCCTAATTGCCGTACCAGAGAATGGAGATAGTACACCAACTGATAATTCAATATTAACTGGTAGTCAATTGGAAACTCGGCTTTATGTTAATATAAGATGAAGACAAACTATAAATTGTAATATGATATTACAACAATAAAGTGGAAATGACATCCCTTGAACATTGTCAAGTCCTATTTCAAATAATCAGGTGATATTTGAGAATGATACATCTTCATTAAAAGTAAAATAAATTTTCTTTCACTTTTATAGATACCTTATCAGCAAGTTCTAAATAATTTTTTCTGAACTCATGGACATACCTCAATTTTCTCTTTAATCACAGCCTGAAAGAAAAAGAAATTGTTAATGAAAATTGGAATAAAATCTTCCAAATATTTCTAAAAAATAAAAATGATATGCATACATACAAAGAAGCAGAGAACATCAATTGTTTTTCAACAATGAAACTTTGTGAATCATTTTTTTATTAGATGCAATATAACTATTGCACATAAATAATTAAAAAAATAATGAAGACAGGCTAAACTTGCATATTGCAATCAGTTATTATTGAAACAGAATTGAGAAGAAAAACAAATGTGCTTTTTAAAGACTTATATCATTTTTGCCAAGGATTCAAATGTTTATCAATAAACTGGATAGAACACATCCAGTTCTAATTTCTATGGCTGTTCAACAAATGAGTCATAAAAATATTTTCAATCTTTAAGAAATATCATTTCTCATATGAGATCTCAGTGAAATGGAATATAAAAATATGCAAAAAATATATCATTGTATTTCCTGAAATGTTAGATGAACAAGCATAACGTTATTTACAACTTCTCCCTAACGTCTTTGTGCCACAGCCTCACCACACCAAGTACAACTGCAGATGTTTCCAGAGAAAGTAGGTTTTTATAGAGTGGAACAGTCAATGCCAAATTAGTTTTGAGTTGTCCTTCTTCATACCTTTGCCCCAAAGGGAGATTTGTGCAAAAGTGAAATTAACT
Source organism: Acanthosepion lycidas (assembly GCA_963932145.1). Lineage (NCBI taxonomy): Eukaryota > Metazoa > Mollusca > Cephalopoda > Sepiida > Sepiidae > Acanthosepion > Acanthosepion lycidas. The sequence goes on along the minus strand of OZ010589.1, from coordinate 109,089,134 downwards.
CATCTAGAATTTGAATGCAGTATGTTGATTCCACTTTTCGCTATGTGTACACCGATATATTTACAACTTAGATAATAAATAATTTATCTCTAAAGACTGTTACTACATAATATATATGAAGTATATGTGAAGAAGAACAATTTTCGTCAAAATCTTACTTGAACAAGATCAACAGCCACAGTGTTACGATTATGTTTACGCTCACTTGCTTCTCGTGTCATGATGCATGATGGGGCAGTGTGTATTTCAATGATGTTGCTCTCCTGATGCACTTTCAATTGTAAACCTGACAATACGAGAAGAATCAATATAAAACTTCAATACATTTATCAAGAAGAAAGTAATAACAAAAGAAATAGTCAACATTTTTAAAATGTTACATTATAAAAATATCCAATCTACGGGTCATGACCTATTTATGAAAAATAATTTTTTAATTTTTGCTTCTTCGCTTAGTTTAAATTTAACATAGGTCATATTCAATTGGTTGATCTGAGTAAGGCCCACAAACCTTATAAACACGCTTATTTTTTCTTTTATAAAAAGCGATTGTATTTTGCTTTTTAATCTAAATAAATCATTCACTTGCCAGTAATTTACAATTGCCTGACGAGATGCGTTGTATACGCATTGAAATACCACTGCAATTGTGTAGCAATTTTGATGTGTTTTCGATGTAATATCCTAAAATAAACAATATCAATAATCTATATAAATAAAGTATAGTGTATGCATGTCCATCAATTTTTCAATCTTGATGAATCATAAGCAACCTGAAGTAACAAATAGTAACTACTTTAGTTACACGTGATTAAGGATTAATAATTAATTAATTTAAAGTTAAATTTAAATATCAAAAGGTAAAAAGCTGAAAAAGATGCTCTGTTCAAGATATTAGTACATCCAGGACAACAGTCCAAATAATGTAAATAATCATAATACCTCATCTCAGAGATATAGACAGATATTTCACTTTATTGTGCAATATTGTTTTTAATACGGCTCCTGTTTATATTCCACAACCATTTGCATGGTTGTGAGAAATTAATATGATAATACTTAAAGTATAATAATAATAATAACTGATTAACTGTTTTCTTAGTGTCAATTATCATCTAATTTAGGTACCTCCATGAAATCGCTAAAAAAAGAGCATAGCTTGATGAAAAAGACGCCAACCTTGCCGAAAACAAAATTTTATTGTCTAAATGCTTATGCTATTAAGAGGAAAGACCAAAGTTTTTTTTAATTATTTTTATAAATTTTTCCTTCTTTTTAGAACATTCTAAATTTTGATTAAAAAAACCTTGTTTTTATTTGTATCAGCGGAACTAGTAAATAACATAGACAATTTTTAGCACGTTTTTTTGGTATGACACACATTAATTTGAAAAATCGTGCAAAAATAGAAATAATTGTCGGATGTTAATGAAACTTTCAGGAACGATTCACAGATGATCGAAATTATTATAAATATGTTTTATTTTATTAAAGTCATGGTAGAAATATTTTTAAATATTTATTACACCCCCCCCCATAACTAATTTTATGAAAACGCTAGAAATTCGATCGCATCGGGTTTAGTGATTACAATAATTAAAAGCTCAGGGCTTTGAGGAATGCAAATCATGTTTTTTTTTGTTTTTAATTGGAGCCAACATACCTGAAAATCAGCTCTGAATTGTAACATACAAAACTCAATAAAACAAAGATATTATTTAATTTCAAATGCTTTTATTTGCTTTTAGTCATTTTTATGAATATGGACAATATTTTCTGAAAGCAAAAAATTTTTTTCGATGAAAAATGAATTTTTAATACAATTATTTGTTATTTCTTTAATTATAATAGATTTTACATTTAAGTTGTTAAAATATCATAAAATTAGTTAAAAGCCCCATCGGCTTTCCTAAGTGTCCTTATGAGATAGATCTTTTTCAGCGCGTTGTAAATTGTATCATTTTGACTAATCAGAAGATCCACAGTAATTAAGAAATGTAATTTTGTGCTTGTAAACGGGCTGTAATTATAAAGCACGGAAGACCAACCAGAATATAATTAAAGTGTGTTATTTGAGTTAAGCATTGTTCATCGCTGTTAAGGCCTTTACTTTTGCGAAACACATGTGGAGAAGTTAATTTGATTTTTCAATTTCAACTGAAAAGGGTACCTACAAGTATCAGTATCATCTTATGAAATTTATATGATCTTATTTTTATATTAATCTTAGTTATGACATTTTTCCATAAATGAAATATCAAAATTAATAATAAAATGAATGCAAATACAAATAACAGTAAAATGTAATAAATGTACATAAAATTATAGTATTTTATGTACAGTTCTGATAAAATTTCATAAGAAAGGTACCTATAAATTAATTAGATACATTTCTTAGGAAATATGAAATTTAATGTCACTCTTAACAGTCTTATTTTAATTTCTTTAGAATATTTTTTCCATAAAGCATCATAAACGTAAAAGTGAAAGCTACGTACAAAAAAAAAAAAAAAAAAAAAAAAAAAAATTAGACCGCTGAAAGTTTTTGTTAAAAATAACGAGGTAAATAATTTGTTCACTTAAATGTAAATTATTTTACTTTTCTCCTTCCGTAGAACAAATTAGCCTCATGGAATTCGTAAATATGTCATTCATCACCTGTCAAGAGACGCAAAAGTTTATGACCTGCTTTGTTTTATTTTCAGATTACATCTTTTTGTCACAAAAGTTTCTCAGTTAAGTTTGTTTCAAAATAGTTTAAATAAACATTATAATTTCTGATTTTCTTAAAATAAGTTTTGAAAAAATGATAATTGATATTTAAAAGAATTTCAAAGTGAGATTTCCAGTTTTTTATTTAAATGGAAAAAAATGGTCAATTTTGCTGACTCAAAAAAAACTAGAGTTTTAACAAAAATTTCAGACGTGCTAGGAACGATTAAAAAATGGAAAAAAAATACCCCAAAAATACTTTGATCTTTCCTCTTAATAATAACAAACATTTAGACGATAAAATTTTGTTTTCGTCAAGTTTGGCGTCTTTTTCATCATGCTATACTCTTTTTTTAGCGATCTCGTGGAGGTACCTAATCTAATTAGTTTCAATTAAACAAGAACCGTTGGACCATCTAAAGTAAATGTGGTGGTATAATTGAGAATTGACCTTTGTGGGATTTGTGAAATGTTCTTTTTTTGGTCTTTTTACAATTAGTAATTTTTTTTATAACTGAGGAAGAATTTATCAAGTGGAAGATGATCGTAATGTTACCAATTTTTGAGAATTCATCCAAGAAGGAACTGACAATTCTCATTTCCTTGTCAGACAAGCTGAGTGTCCAAGGAGGACATATCCAGGAAAATTTCACAGACAACTTTTCCTTTTCCTCATTGTTCTCTGATTGGTACATATCTACAACAAGAAAAAAACATTTTATCTACAACAAGAATAAAACATTTTATTACATGTTCAAAACCACAAAAAAGAAGAGAGAAAATATTTAATCAGTGCAAAAGTTCCATTTTTTAATCTTGTGAAACTGTTATGGCATAAATTCAGATAAACTGGAAACTTGAACTGTATGAATTGTTTTGCAAAGAAAAGAATACTGAGCTGTTACGTGACATCTGTCCTTCTTTACGGCAGCGAATGTTGGACGATTTCCTCAAAGATGAAGAAGAGACTCAAGGCAACAGAGATGTGGTTCTACAAGAGGATATAGTGTAGACTGAGTGTTTAAGCAACAATGAGGTCTTAGAGAGGTTGCAAACAGAGAAGAGGCTAATAAATAACATCAGGAAGAGGCAGGTGAAGTTTCTGGGACACATAATGAAGAAGGAGGTCCTGGAGAATGTGATACTCATGGGTCGAATACAGGGAAAGAGAGACAAGGGAAAAGAATGTGTGAGAAACCTGGCAGATTTAAGCAAGTGGATGACAGAATGTGGTCTGGGGGAGGAAACAGAGGGAAAGAACTTGTTGAGAGCTGTAAAGGATAGAGGGAGGTGGAGAGCCATGATCGCCTACGTCCTGAAAGGACATCGCACATAAAAAGAAAGATTAAGTTGTACATTTTGTAAGGAAAGGGGGGGAACTCAGCAGAAAGTAAATTAAAGAGCATCCTTGGCTAATAATCTGTTACATTAGTGTTGAGAATCACACCAAAACTGGTCATTTTTTCTATAGTAAAGCGATTCCTTACAAACTGTATGCATGAAGCCATGAAGCCTGTAGAAAAGATTTTGGTGAAACCGTTGTGCTCACAACAAAAGTAAAACAAACATCCAAATGGCTAATAAAATGAAAACAACTATTTTCAAAATCTTCAAGACAGCAATCACATAGGAACAAAATAACAAAAATCCAAAAAATCTTAAACTATGGCAAAAACATTGGGCCCCCTTTACAAATTTTCATTATTACAGTAATTTTCTAAAGAAATAATGGATTTTTTATTTATTAATCCAACAGATTTTTATCACTGTAAATGTTAGTTTTAGTGGTTAGTCTTCTCAAATATGAGTATCCGCTAAAAATAATGTTTAAACTGATAAGTATAAACAGTGTAATAGGGAAATGAAAGACAATGAAAAATATAATTACCATAAAAGGAAAGAGAGGTAAATTGAAAAAAGAAATGAAAAAATGTATAAAAGGCAAACAACATTCAGGCTCAAAAAAAAAACACTCCACATTCTGCTTACAGGAGGAAGGCTGTAGCTGGAGGGAGAGCTGATCTAAAACTTTCAAATCGAACCCCGAATAAATCTTACTCAACGGAGCAAATGACTTTTTGCTATCAGATTAAATACTTAGAGAGGGTTCAGCTATTGTATCATGACTATGTAACCAAATTTAAAAAAATTGTATTGTAATTAATTTATTCCTAAAGTAAAAAAGTCACAATAATTTTATGAATAGTTTTACAATTTACATTTACAGAAATTAAAATAAATTTTATATTATTATATAAAGGTGACTGAAACTTGATTAGATTTAAATGGCTTTTAAAATCATTAACAATTTTTGTATAATTTTTTTAGATCCACTTTTAATGCAACAGAATAAGAAGTAAATAAATAAAAGATATAATAGAATGCTTTGGATTAGAAAAGAATTTTTTTTCCTCTGCTACAGGCATGCATTTCATGAAGTCAAGTGTATTGTTGATGAATGGTATGATGTAAATTACCTTTTTATAATGTGATCAGATGACAATAAAAAGAGAACTAATCACTGAGTAGAGAAAACTGTAAGAGAATAAAGAATCTAAATCATATTTCATGAGAAACAGGATTAGAACTTTTATGAAAATAAGTTGTTTCTTGTATAACAATGAATCTGTGTTAATGCATTTGTTATAGCAAAAGAGGGTCTGATTAGTACTTGGATGGGGTACTACTTGGGAACACAAGGTACTGTAAACAACCTCCTACAATATGAAATATGTTTCAGCTTTAAATAACACATAAAGGGTTGATAAACCATAAAAAAAACAAATCCATGTAGTAAGAGAAATCAGGAAGATAATGTAAAGAGATAAACGCCTGCACTAAGAAGAAGGAATGATGAGAATGTCATCAAAAATACAAATGACTTTAATTGCACTAATAAATGAAATGCATCTGCAGATGTCCAGAATTCAGGGGTGTTAACAAAAGCCCATACTGGTGTAAAACACCCAAATTGTAAGAATTCTGCACCTGACCCTCATCTGTATGGAATAATATAACCAACAAGCTTTAAACCACTTATTATAATTTTAAGTTCATAAAGTCAACTTGGTTATGCTCACTCTGGGGGTTCTTTTTCTTATACTACTTCTGTCCCATAATAGCTGTTACATTTTGTGTAAGAAAGGTTTATGCAAATGTAGCATTCATTCTGGGACAGAAGTAGTAGTTGTTATCTGGGATCTTGAAAAAAGATTTTTAATTGTGATGAAAAAGCACAAGATGATGAGCCAATTCATTCATCAATTTTGGCATTGTTGGTACTAAAATAGCTTATTTTTTATTTTCAGATTTTACGATGGGATCAGATTGGCTCTAACGGAGAAATAGCAGGCTTGAAGACTGTTGTTTTTTGTCTAATTTTGAAAGTTTTCTCATGCAAAGTTTTTAACACTATTGAACATTTTTAAAGTGATTATGTAAAAAACATTGTGATAAAATAATACCTTTAAGATCATGTGATATAGACAAGATGAAGATTCTAAATTTACATTAAATGCAAATCAAAAGTATAGTGGGATAAAATGTGTTTTGAATTACCTGCAGTAAGCTGTTCAAGTCGAACTCGCTCATGAGCTGCATGTTGGTCAATCATCAACAAATGGTCAGGAACTGAAAAAAAATAGGATATCAGGAATCTTAGTGACAAGCGACACTTGGGGTAGGGGCATAAATTTGGTGACAATCCTCAATAAAGTACAATTTTTGATGTGAGTAATGAAATTTTTTTTCTGGGCAGTAAGATTTTATTTTCAACTAATGTGAAAGAAAGAGGCAAAAAGAAACATCAAAATAAGAATAGACAAATTAATATGTCACAATAATTCACCAAGAAAGCATAAAATGTTCAATCACTTTTACAAGTTTCTATCAAAAGATAATACCTGTTCTTTTTTAATTACAAAAGATTGGAGAAGTACATGAAACCTACCAAAATGAACACAACAAATACCTCAACATATCTAGTCATCAACATAGTCTTTTCTCAATTGTGGTATTTCACTTATGAATGAGAGTGTGTATAGCCACCTCATAGAAACTTCTTGCCTGATTTCTTAGTCTTGTGCAAGTTGTCTCTTTCACCTTTAAGATTGTTGGAGAACCTATTTAATGGGTACTGTGTTGTGCAGCTTCAGATCTCAAGCAGTAAACACCCTTTATTCCTTCATAGAGCCTGTGAATAATCTAGGAATGTATTTCGCACAGAAAATTGAGTAACAAAGAGACTGAACTCAAATGAAAGTTTAGCATCTCGCTACTACTTTCTTATCAATGTTGAATTTTGTACAATTTTGTGCAAAAAATGGATTTAGAAGTTTATTCAGCCTGATACAGATTTTCAGTAAATATCAGCTTCTAATTGGTCAATAAACACACAAATGGGCATTGCAATCCGCCCATGCACAATATATTTTTCCAGCGCTTGACCAAGTTTCTCGCCAATTTGCTGCGATCCTGTCACGTGATTACATTAATTATAAATAGCAGACATGAGTTTGCTCTTTCTCACTCTTTTCCTGCAAAGATGTAGCCTTGAAGGATTCTCATCTCAACCATGGGTGGTCAGATGTTAAAAGCATGCACATACGTACAAAATTTTCCAAACTACATTACAAACATACAAAGCATTTTCAAACAAGCCACAAGAACTTTTCTCTTTGAAATAATCTTCTAAAGCTAAAGTTTATTCAGCATTTCTCAGCTTTGTAATTCATTCAACTTTTGTGAGCTCAGATAAAAAATATTTCACAGTCAAAGGGACATAACACAAATCTCTATGTATGTACATCATGACATAGAAATAAATATAAATGTTGTTTGTTATAAAACCTTTTGTTCCTTCTTGTATTTCATATTTTGTGGTATTTTATGTTAAAAATATAAATTATGTGGTCATGTTATTCATGCAGCAATAAACAGACATCTACAAATGGTCCATTCTTATTAACATACCACAGCAAAAGTACTGCTATGGTTCACCTGAAAGCTTTCACAGACTTTTGTAATTCTGACAGCTGTAATGAGAGCGTCAGCTTGCTTGGCCTTGTGCACAATTCTCAGCAAGCAAAGGTCCCTATCACAATGAGATTTGTCACCAAGATCAGTTTCTCTTGTCTCATTAGCTCTACTTAACTCATCTCCTGTGTTTACATCAAATGCAACCTTACTACAGGCATTCACTAAACTTGTATGAACGCTTACAGCACTTTCACTTTTCTCCTACGACTTTTTATGTGCATCTAGATTGGCAGCCATTTCGAAAAAGGATTGTATTTAAGAAAAGAAACAATAACTCCACAAAAAATTCCCAGCCTTGGACTTCAAGATACTTTCTTATTTACAAAAATAAACAACCTTGAGTAGACTGACTTTACTTTTTGAATAACTCTCATTTAATCATCTTACTCAAACATGCAAAAAAATTGTTCCTTGAATTAAAAATATAATTTAATAGGTTTAGACTAAACTAATGATATGTTCTGTTAGGATGTATTATTTTTTATATAATTTACTATCAAAAGTACTGATATAAATATTTTTTTTTCAATTATTATTGCTGTACTCCTTCATGGAGAGAGTTTTTTCATTTCCAAGTTTCATAAACATCTTGAAACAGTTCACTACTTATGTAATTACACTGCTAACTAGAAGTCCTAGTTCAAGGGCGATAACTCTAGTACAGCAAAAATGTAAGTACAAGAGAAAATACTATTTTATACAGCAAAATTACAAACAAAATATATTTGTTATATTATGTAGCAAGATGTTAGATTCTTTGCTATTTGTACCAGCATGTTCAGTTTCATACTAACCCCTTTATTCCAAGACACACAACCTAGTGACTTAAAGAATTGGTTAAATCATATCAGGTTCCTTTGTGAGTTTAATGTCTCAATAGTGTTGAAAAATCAGTGGAAACAACAGACAAATGACACAAAAGTGAGTAATGTTGATGAGTATTAACTGAAATTAAATATTCCTAGACATGGAAAGTGGAATGAGAACAATCTATCTCTATGGATTGAATAAAGAATTTAATTTGAAATTCCAGGAAGGTTACCAAGTATAAACAAAGTGGAAGATATAATAGCCAAAATGTGAGTAGAAAACCAAGATGAGCATGCTGATCCAAATAACAAAACAAATAATAACAATAAAAATTCTCATCTCTTAGGAAATTCATTGATTAAAGCTTATGATAAAAATAAATATTTACTGATTTTCATCCCAATAAATGAAATCTTTGCAGACAACCCACTACTCATCAAGAATAGCACCTTGAAACCCTTCAAGACAAAGCAAAATGGCGTTATAACTGTTGATCCGTATCATAAAGAGGTTTATTCATAAATGGCCTTTGCATCACTTGTTATATGTTAATGATTGCTGGAAAAGAAAACACATTGGACTTGCAATGTTTGTGCTTTAGAATTGGCCTAAAAAAATTCTGACACTTACACCCTTGAGCAAATTAATTGAAACAAAACGAATAATTCAGTTATTATTTACTTTTTTTCATATTTTCCCAATGAAACAAGACCAAGTGCACATGTTAGTATTTTTTATGTCCATTCCACAAAGTCTTTCCTTGCAGATTCACCACAGATTCTCGATTGGATTTAAATCAAGAGAGTTTCTGGGCCAATCTATAGTACTTTGATTTGCTCACTAGTAAGGCTTGCCAGTGTGCTCATGCACTTTTCATATGCTTCCTTGGAGTAATGTCCCATAGGACAACTAATCGACAGTCAAGACAATAGTGGCTGAGCGTGATAAAAATCTGATGCAATCACAGATAGCGCAATATTTTTCAAGACCAAACAAATTTTGTCATATACGCCGAAAATAGATTTATATTACTGCCCGCCACTGCAAATGACCTAATCTGAGGCAAAAACAGAAATCAATTACACCCTGTCACTCCAGGTGGTCTAAAACTGGCCATATGGTGAAAGAAAGGAAACTAAGGCGGTTGTTTCAATTAATTTGCACAAGGGTGCATCACTCATCAACAGTACATATTGCTGCTACTGCAACTATTACAAAACAAGGTGAATGAATTCAGAATTAAATTAGTTCTATTGTTGTGTAAACAAATGTATTATGTGCCTGGAGGTTTACCAAAATGAAACAGGGCAGACAGTTGAATAGCAAATAAAAAATTATAATTAGGCAAAGTGATTAAAAATTCATTTGAAAAATATACTTACTTGCAGACCTTCCATCTTGCGATTTTGATTTCACAATGCATGCAATGAATTTATTATCCACCTGACCAATTGTCTGTAAAATTAGCAAAATAAAATTAACTCCCTAATGAATCATTCAAAGAGTTTCAGGAAATCTGTAAACATTAGTCAGTCTCTCACCAACTGGTCAGCTTCAACCAACAATATATTTCAATTCCCATCTGTGTCGGTATAAACAAAAACTGGCAAAGACCCAGTGTATGTTTAACAAAGGTATGCAAAGAGCAGTAAGAAAAGAAATATATTAGATTCTTTATTCATAGCTTCACCTTAGAAGAGTCTGGTAGTAGGTGATACTTGGGACATTTTTGTCAATATTTCTTTCTTCTCTTATGACAAACTAATGAACAAGTTCTCTCATTTAACCAGTAACAACTTTGACTACTACTCTGAGTGTAACTTTCTATGTCTACGGTTTGTGACTGCCCCTCTGACTACCAACTCTCTCCTACTACCCCTTTTCCCAACTCTACATCATGAAATCTTTACACTATCCATGGTTTTGGTTTGTTTTGTTTTACGGCATATCAACCTCAATGGGTTATTTAATGCCAACAAGATTTTTATTGCTGGTAATATTATTTCCTTCAAAAATGTATTGTTGGTAATGATATTTTTTTTTTTCAAAAATGTATTGCTGGTATTAAAACATATTTTTAAACTTTCATTGTGTTTTCACCACTTTGGGAGTGTTAGCTATTTGCCCATAGCTGGGACCCCGACAGGTGCTACCACTCGGGGTCAGGGTGGACCGGGGAACACCAGCAATTAAGAAGTTGTTCCATGCTCCTCAAAACCTCCTGATCAGAGGCCTTGCTGTTGGATGTAGTTTATTGTCATACTCAGGACGGACACTCTCCATGGGATACCTTGCTAGAATGTGGTCTGATTATATAAACCCACAACCAAAAATATCCTACCTTCTGGCTGAGTGGTACTTGAACATGAAAGCTTTCATTTGTTTGTTTCTTTCTTTTTTACCTGCTTGTAGACAGTTTTGAAGTTCTCACATTTCAATTTTACTGGCAGTCATAAAACACCAGTCATTTCAGACCTAGTTGAAATCATTTACAATCTGCTGAACAATGTGGGTGGCCTGAGCCAAGCAAGCAAAGACCCATTATGTCACACATCAATTATAATAAAAAATAAAATTATTCAAAAGAAATGAAATAAGCAAGAAACAGTTTATAGCCCTAATATTAACCCCTTGAAATCATTGATCATTGAACAAAAATATTGTCAAAATGAGTTTTGAGTTTAATAAAGCATTAAATATGACAAAAGAAAATGATAGGGACATTAATAGTAATACCTTAGAATTTCAAAGAAAACTTTATGATTTCTGAGAGCACAAACAAGCTAGAATTTGAGTAAATAGTAATTTACTCAAACTGGTTCAGAGTTTATAATTCTAGATAGCTACTTCAAAACTTGGATCAAAGTCAGTTGTTCACCAAAATGGCTAACAGACTGGATTAAAAATATCCAAGCTCATCTATGAAACTATAACTCACCTCCATTTGTGAAAGCATTGCCTTTGTGAACTGACAAGAATGAGTGATTCGATGGAGTTTTCGTTGCACTGAATGATTTGTCCAAATATCAAGAACATCCTGTAAAAAAAAAAAAATAGTGGAAAGATTAACATACAAAAATCAGATGAATTAGAATTCAATATTACACCAATAATTTGGATAAGTTTTAAGCTGAAAAAAATGTTAGTTTTACGATTATCAAATATGTAAGGAAAAAAAATCTCCAGGAAATAGATTATTATTGAATTCACTCACACAAAATCTTACAGATTAATCTGTCTGTTTCCTATCATGTACAATACTGAATCCCCTGAATGAAGATTTAAACTAAGAAAACTACTTTTAACAAAATTAGTGCTCAAAATTGATTAAAAAGGCTGTCACATATTTTTTTATTTTTTTTTTTTAATCCAGTGATGAGATAAAATAAGTGATTTTATACTTGGGAAATTCACTCAAGAGTGAAATCAATTGTAAATGTACAAATATTTAAGCTACATTAGATTTATGCACAATGTGATTATAACAGAGTTGATAAAAAATACAAGATAAATGAAACAAAATTCTTTTATCAATGTATGTTTATTGTTCAATGTTCATCTGTATGTATGATTAAAAATCAAAACAAATCTGTTACATAAAAATTTCTATTTTTTAAAAGCAGAAAATTATTCTGACTGACAATAAAATAATCAGGTGTCTATATTATTAGCATTGTTTACATTTAATTCTACTTAAACATCTTTTTTCAGTCTATAATATATAAAATTCTGAGATCATACCATTGAGACCTTTATAATAATACTGGTCATAAACATTAAGGGATAATATTTGATAAACAAATAGAATTGAAATGTTCCACTCTCTCTGGTAAGAGATAATGAATAATGCCAACATTTGTCCTAACACTTTAATTTTAAATGAATATACTAAAACATTTTACTTGCACTATACAATTACTTACTCATCCTGAACAATTTACAACAATGATTCGTAAAGATTTCCTGCTGAGTTTGGAATAAATTTTTCTTCTTCTTTTGAAGTGATTTCACTTTAAATGTACTCTTTTTTTGAAGAGCCAAAATGCAAATGAATGCGATGAGAAAAGTAGGATTTAGCTTCTTTTTGTTGTCATTTAAGGGCATATTTTCCATTAGCCTATTTACATATCTACAGCTTATAAAACGTCAAAATTCGATAATTCTAAACTGAGAGAAAGACGACTCAGAATAACTAATCAATTTTCAGATCTGAATGCATATTGGTTGCATAGAAGTAGATTCCAACAACATTTTGAGAAAAGCATCAGAACTTAATTAAACCATTGTCTTTGGTCAAAATCATAAGATTTGTCATAGTCATAACTTTGCTATCAGCTAAGCAGCCGTAAATATATAAAGCAGAATAAAGAATATCCTAAATATTTGAATTTGCATAACAAAAGTATGGTTGTTATTTGAGAATTTTGAGTATTCTCTGACCTTATAGAAGTTCTAATTGTAACTGCAGAAGTATTAGATATTATTTTATGGGCATTACTTGATATAAATGGAGACGATATGAAACTTGGAGATCTGATCAGAGTTTTGGTGCTTACAATGGTTAACTTAAATGAGATCATTCCCATTTGACATTTGGGTCACTGTTTGTAGATGGTGACCTAAGAGAGAGCAAATGTTGTTTTTGCGTTTGTTTTATCAGAGAAGGAGAGAAATCATCATCTGTTTTTCTCTTATGGGAATCCATACAAACTCCTATAGATGTCTCAAAAGTGGAAGAAACTTCCTCCGACTTTGAAAATACAGACAGTTCTGGGAGAACTAAAGTTTTGGGGTCTTTTATGCCTGAAGAATTCATTAAGGCTAAACTGGAAGTGTCTGATGATTTTTCAACATCCTGATTGAAATTGACTTCTTCAGAGAAAGATTGTTGCATATCTGTTTCAGTTTGAATCCACAAGTTTCTAGAATTTTCACTGGCATACTGGATTTTCCTAACTGGTTCTTGAGATAAAATCTTAGACATACATTCAGCATCTAAATTTTGGGAGCTCTGATCAGAGTCTTGGTGCTTACAATGGTTAACTTTAATGAGATCATTCCCATTTGACACAGGGTCACTGTTTGTAGATGGTGACCTAAGAGAGAGCAAATGTTGTTTTTGTGTTTGTTTTATCAGAGAAGGAGAGAAATCATCATCTGTTTTTCTCAGAAGGAAATCTTGATTTTCACCGAATAATGTTTCCCTTTGTGGACTAGTTTTATGGCTAGAAGTCTCTAAAAATAAAGGAGATGATAATTTATCAGAGATCAAAGTAGAGGAATTTGGTGAATTATTTGCCTTGTCAGTTAAATCTAGTTTTAGAGCAGATTCTCCATTAAGGAGAGATATGTCAGGAACAGATTTTGATGGATTAGTTGTTGCTTCCAAAGAAGCAGTATTGCTATGTCTACTTGTTAATTGAGAATTTTCAGTATTCTCTGATTTTATAGAAGTCCTAATTGTAACTTCAGAAGTATTAGATATTATTTTAGGAGCATTAGATGATATAATTGGAGAAGGTATGAAACTTGTAAGCATATCATTTGCCACTTCAAATGTATCATTCAGTGTTTTATGAGTGTCACTAAGAGTAACAGAAATATCACTCAATGTTTCAGGAGTAGGACTTGTAATGTCAGGAGTTCCATTTGATATTTGACAAAACTCTTCTAAATTTTCACAAGTATCACTCAACATTTCACAAGTCTTACTTAACATTTGAGGGCAATCACTTGATACTTCACTCATCTCGGCTAACATTTTAAAAGATATGCTTGAGATTTCAGGATTCTTACTCAACATTTTGGAAATATCACTTTTAGGAGCTTCATCCAAGTACGGACAAATATCACCTGACCTCTGCTCTGGTCTCTCACTGTACTTTGAATATATTTATAATTTTTCAGTGATTACAGTTAACTGCTTATTATTTCTCTAAGAAAAACAAGCAGATACACCAGAAGCAGGAATCTGTAACACCTGCTTCACCGGTCTTGCTGCATAAAAGACACATTATCAACTACATCTTTTTTCATCAAATATGTATGTGTATACACACTTAAATCCCATGCAATTATCTAACCTTTTTCTAAAGTTCTCTGTATTCTATATTCTGTAGATATATTAAGACAATGAACTATTCTTTAAATATCTCTACAAATTGATCCACTTTAATATCAGCTTAGTTGCTGTTCATAATTTTGTTGATGATGGTGACACTCACAGTTTCACTTATTTGAAAGACTGGATTCTTCCAATTTCTCCAAAGTTTTAAAGTGAAATCTGAAAAACAAAACAGAAAATAGTGTGAGAAGCATATTGCATTTGTTTTAGGTCTTAATAAAATCATTTTTCACTTTAATATCTTTTTAATTAATCCAAAATGATCACATATCATTTATTTGAAAATCTGTTCCATCTGAAGAGACCCTGTGAAACTAGAGAATGGAAGCTGACTTTAAAGAACATATAAATGTAAATAATTCATATTTTATTAACAGAATTTGGTTGATTTTGTTAGCAATATTTTGAGATTTATTTACATAAACCTGGAAACATTGTGACTGAAATTAATACACATTGCTTCTCTATACGCAGTACAAATAAATTAAGTATAAAAAAAGATATAAAATGAACTGTATTATCCCATTTGTATGTTCTTCACTATTAAAATTGTTGTTTCCTTTTTAAATTGTGTCATTAATAAGTTTTTTGTTAGCAGAAAGGACATTTTCACTAAAAAAAAGTGTTTTTCTTATCAAGAGTTTGTAATAAGAATTCTAGTTAATAACTGGAATCCTTATTACAAAGAATGATTTGGTCAAGAAGTTTGTACTAAGAATAAGATCAAAGTCAATTTAAATTATAATTTCTTATATAATATTAAATATTTTAACAAACACTAATAGTGTATATATTAATAAACCTTAAACCCAGCACTTCAAATTGCTAAGTCAACAACATTAAAAATGATAAATGACATATTTTTTATGAAAATTATCCTTAATATGGCACCATCCTACAATCTTTTTGACCAAATCATTAATTTTAATTTGAAAATTTTTTTGAATAGTTTTCTTGAGTAATCATCTGAGAGACCCCTTGCTGCCTTCCATCAGCATGGCTGATGCTAGCCTCCAAGAAAGTGACTTGTGCCTTTTTGAGCTCACGTTCCCACCTGACATGAAGTGGAAAGACTATTAAATCCATCGCTAGATCAGCAGCTAAGAAAGTCGGTTCACTATGTTGGGCAAGACAATTTTTCACTCCACAATCTATCTTGCATATCTATGTCTGCCATTCATCCATGCTTAGAATATTGCTGCCACATATGGTCCAGTGCCCCTGCTGTTTAATTTGAGCTCCTTGATAAGATCCAAAGAAGAATCGGCAATATTATTGGCACTGATCTGGCAGCTCAGCTCCAGTAACCTTCCCACTATCGTAAGGTTGCCTCTCTGTGTCTATTCTATAGATACTTTCATAGTAATTTTTCGGATAAGCTCTTCGCTATAGTACCTAGAATTTTTTAATTTAAATGCAGCACTAGACTGGTGTTGAGATCTCATCAATTTACAGTTGGGTAGATGTAGCCATAAATTCTATGCTAACAGTTTCTTCTCTTACACTTCTTGCTCGTGAAACTCCCTTCCAGCTCCATGCTTTCCAGCCAATATTAATCTTCAAAAATTCAAATGCAATGTCAATCGCTATCTACAGTCCTCCTGATTACTCTTTTCTCTTTCTGCTTATTATTATTGTTTCTGTTCCTAATTCTTCTATACCCTGTAACCCCTTGCATTTTAGTGGCTTTACTGCCTTGCTTGGGATAATTTTATTAAAAAAAAAAGTATGAAAGTTTAAAAAAAGTTTTTTTTAAATTTGCACATGCTTGTCACATTTTTTTAATTAATGTTATTATCCACAGAATTAAACTTTTGTATTTACTGTGTCACAATACTTAAGATAAATGTTAATGGAAGAGCTATTTTTTATTGGCTCTTTACATAATTTAAATCATTATTTTTCCTGGGTTCAATGTTAATATCCAAAAGATGATCAGGAAGAGTTTTGGAAAACAATGACTCATCCTCAGATTGGAAAAAGGAAAAAATAAAAAAAACAATATCTGTCTCTATTTCTGAGATGAGGTATTATGTACACTATTTACATTATTCGGACTATTGTCCTCATCTTTGTTGCCATGTTTATCACAGTGAATAAAAGCGTTATTTAGATCCAGTGACAGGACCTAAAGAGTGCGAGTTCAATACCTGTTTAAGGCAGTGGAGAATTTTCGAAGGGGAATTAACAGGAGATAACCGACATCCATTAGATATGGCAAGTGGAACTAGAACAGTCTACCCCAGTGAGCAAAATAAAGGGTTCAGTTCAACATTCCAACCATCTGGAGTGTACAACGGCCGAAATGTTGTGATAAATATGGCAACAAAGATGAGAACAACAGTTTGAATAATGTAAATAGTGTAAAAAAAAAAAAAACAAAAAAAAAACAATTTTCTTTATTTATGATTTACAATGAAAGCTATTTTTCTTGACCAAAATGTATGATGGAAAAGTGAAATAGCATCAAGTATTGGAAATGCGTTTGATTAATGATTTATGTTGTAACGAATAGCACGATAAAATTAGTTACATCATTTTCACAGTTCCTAACCCAGCTTGTTTAGTAGAATGGTGAGAAATTAGTTGGGAGACAGCTCTTGAGGAAGCAGGCTTCAATGTTAATATTTGATTGATAGACAAGAAATATAATTGATTTAGTGAACAAAAGTATTGGCACAAACACAATTCTTGCTTGTTTTATTTAAAAATTGACTGTTTAAAAATATTATTTTAAAAATTTTACATCTTAAATCTCAAGCTAAGTAAACAAACAAGAAAATCATGCTAGAACTGCATTCTCTACTCACCTGTTTCACTCTCATCAACAATGTTTAACTCATTTTCCTTTTCATCATCATTATCATCACATTCAGTATTAAGGTTTTGTGAATAACTTTCATCAGTTTTCACATTGGGATTTTGAATGCATTCCTTTTCTAAGCTTTCATTTGGTTTTATGATGGATTCTAACAAACTGTCATCACTTTGTTGGCATTTATTCAAATCTAAATCAGTACTTGTGATAGGTTGAAAAATAGTTTCTTTTTCAGAAACCAAATCTTGAGACAACATCGTTTCTGAATTCTCCAAATCATCAACATTTGTTTTAAGATGAATCTTACGGGAATCCATACAAACTCCTATAGATGTCTCAAAAGTGGAAGAAACTTCCTCCGACTTTGAAAATACAGACAGTTCTGGGAGAACTAAAGTTTTGGGGTCTTTTATGCCTGAAGAATTCATTAAGGCTAAACTGGAAGTGTCTGATGATTTTTCAACATCCTGATTGAAATTGACTTCTTCAGAGAAAGATTGTTGCATATCTGTTTCAGTTTGAATCCACAAGTTTCTAGAATTTTCACTGGCATACTGGATTTTCCTAACTGGTTCTTGAGATAAAATCTTAGACATACATTCAGCATCTAAATTTTGGGAGCTCTGATCAGAGTCTTGGTGCTTACAATGGTTAACTTTAATGAGATCATTCCCATTTGACACAGGGTCACTGTTTGTAGATGGTGACCTAAGAGAGAGCAAATGTTGTTTTTGTGTTTGTTTTATCAGAGAAGGAGAGAAATCATCATCTGTTTTTCTCAGAAGGAAATCTTGATTTTCACCGAATAATGTTTCCCTTTGTGGACTAGTTTTATGGCTAGAAGTCTCTAAAAATAAAGGAGATGATAATTTATCAGAGATCAAAGTAGAGGAATTTGGTGAATTATTTGCCTTGTCAGTTAAATCTAGTTTTAGAGCAGATTCTCCATTAAGGAGAGATATGTCAGGAACAGATTTTGATGGATTAGTTGTTGCTTCCAAAGAAGCAGTATTGCTTTGTCTACTTGTTAATTGAGAATTTTCAGTATTCTCTGATTTTATAGAAGTCCTAATTGTAACTTCAGAAGTATTAGATATTATTTTAGGAGCATTAGATGATATAATTGGAGAAGGTATGAAACTTGTAAGCATATCATTTGCCACTTCAAATGTATCATTCAGTGTTTTATGAGTGTCACTAAGAGTAACAGAAATATCACTCAATGTTTCAGGAGTAGGACTTGTAATGTCAGGAGTTCCATTTGATATTTGACAAAACTCTTCTAAATTTTCACAAGTATCACTCAACATTTCACAAGTCTTACTTGACATTTGAGGGCAATCACTTGATACTTCACTCATCTCGGCTAACATTTTAAAAGATTTGCTTGAGATTTCAGGATTCTTATTCAACATTTTGGAAATATCACTTTTAGGAGTTTCATCCAAGCATTGCCAAGTATCCTCTGATTTCTTCTTTGGTGTCTTTTCTTGATTGAACTTTGAACATGTTTCTCCCTTATATGTTATTGTTTTTTCTTTGTTAGAAACAGGATTAATTTGGTTTCTTTGTGGGAGAATCTTTTCCTCAGGTTCTATCTTATTTACTAGGGTTTTAACCATAGAACATGATTTTTCAGCTTCATAATTGTTCTCTATTGGAACTGTCTCCACAAATCTTGTATCACTATTTTCTTTCCATTTACAATCGAGAGTTCCATCATTAAAATTCCTATTCAGAATATCTTGTCCACAATTAATATGTGCTGTGTCCTGTGAATTTGGGGGAGATGTAGAATCTTTGTCTGTACTAAAATTCAAAGACTGTATTGACTTCTCAACAGAATTCTTCATGGAGAGTGACTGGGCTAATTGCAAAGATTCTGTAGATATCTGTTCAGAAGAACAGGTATTTTTATCTTTTGAGTATAGTTGATTAGATGAATTTTTATTCTTAGAAAACAGAATTGATTTTGATGAATTGTCACAAAATTCACTATTAGTTTCATCCTTGGAGCAAGATGGAAGACAAACACTTCCATGCAACTGATAATGTCCAGTTCTATAGCAGTCTCTACTGCTGCTTAAATGTTTATCACCATCATGCCTCTCTCCAGGGAAATACTGGATACAACCCGAGTCAAAAGTCTTGGAACATTTTTTTTGACTCTCTTTTTCGTGGCTTGCTTCTTTCTTTAGATTCTGTAGATTAATGCTGTCCAAAGTTTGCAGAAAAGTAGATGAACAGAGAAATGGTCTTTTCTTTCCAACAACATTTTCTGACTTTTCTAAATTTTGCTTGCAGATCAAAACATCAGGATTCTCACTCTTGTCTACTACAGATCCAAAGTTCAATAAAGGATTTGCAACTTCCAAAGATGACACTGATTTGCTAATATTATCACTGTGTTCTTTTAAAGCAGTAAACCCATCATCAATCTCTATTGTTCTAGAATCTTTAACACAACACATTTCCATTATAGGGTTCAGCTTACTAAGAGCCTGGTTTGTTTTTTCATTTTCTAAATGATCTTCACTGCACTCCTTTTCCTTATTCTCATAAAATTTGTATTTCTCATTCTGGCCAGTATAAATAGATGTGAGTGATATTTCAGTTTCAGAAGGACTGCAATTCTTCATGCCATCATTTTTATACAGTTTGGACAGCTTGGAAGCAACTGAATTTCTTGATGATCCCTGCACCAATAATTTTTTTAGCATGTCATTCTCTTCTACCGAGAAATTTTCATATTGCGGATGCATCTTCACTTTTAGCTGATGACTTCTCAAAGATATTTGCTGTTCTTCTGAATTATTATCTTTTTCAGAATTTATAGCCTTTACGCAATCTTTTTCCAAATCTAAATTTACATTTCTCTTCTCCAGACAAGAGAAAGATTTCATATCAGGTTTTATCCTCTTCACAGCAGATTGTATTGTTTCTCTTTTATGTTGAGGAGCTCGAAATTGATCCAAAATTGATCTTGTTGATTGAGTAATTTTCACAGTAGGTAATTCTTTTGAATTTCTCTTGGCACTCCTGAATACAGAAAGAACATTTTTCTTAGAAGGTAAACCAAAACCACTATCTTTACTTTTCTTACAAGCCTCTTGTTTTGTGAGGCATGTTTCATTGACATTTAACTTAAAAGCCAGAGGAACACTTTTGCTTAAACTGTTGCTAGTTTCTTCAGAGCAAGAAGATTGACGAGAGACACTATTGTATGTTTGCCACCACCCTTCTGTTTCGGCATCATCTGTCCTTAACATCTGTTTATAGCTTCCATAGTTAAACCTTTCATTGATGTAATTAGGTACAGCTGAATTTTTCTGAGACAAATCACTGTCCTCTTGTGAGAGGTTACTTTCACAATCAGAAGAACAAGCTTCAACCATCTGGGTGCCTGCATTTCTTTTGGGTTCTTCAAAGGGCATTTTTTCACTTTCTGAAATAGTTTCTGGAACTAAAGTTGAATTTTGATGTGGGAGTAATTTACTTTCATTACTGATATTTTTCTGCCAAATAGAAAGCATCACTTCTGCAGGTTGAGTGCCTGAAAAACTTGATACTGACAAAGAACTAGGAATGGAGTTATTGTGGAAGTTGATATTATCACTGTTTGATACTTTTTCCTCACTTGAAACTTCTGTTTTACACTGTTTATTAGCAGTATGCTGTTCAAAGTCCATATTTCCTTTGGAATGACATTCTTCAAAAAGCCGCTTGATTGGACAGGACTTGAGACATCGTGTTCGGATATTATTAAACATTTCATCATCAATGTTACCAAAAGCTGTTTGCTTATAATTATCGACCAACAATTTACTGGCATCGCCATTAGAGTTCATTTTCTGATTATCATTTTTATTTCTCTCTTCAGAAAGCAAACAATCCACTGTCAGCAAATTTTCTTTACGCAAAAATTCTTTACACATTTCCTCCACACCAGTACTGAGCATGTCCCAGTCGACAAATTCAACCATTGTCTTCCTTGGGTCAAATGTGATATCATAAGCATTTAGTGGGCACTGAATATTAAGCACAAATACTGGATATTTGTCAGCTTGTTTAGAGGGGCTTAGCTTTTCACCAGTATCCAGTGCTTGACGTTGACGGACAATAAGTGATTTCTTTAATAGTCGGTTTATAGATTTGTGTAACTGCGTCTTCAGACAAAGGCGTTTGTTAACATAAATGAATTGTAAGTCTTTACGATAATGGCTTTCTTTACCAATATAACCTTTAATATAAAAATATCCAACAGATTTTGAAACACTAACCAGAGTTTGGCTTTTTGAATGACTAAAAAGGTATGAGAATGTCACTAATGGACTATTGGTTTTGTGAGTCTGAAGGAGGACAGACCCTGTAGTCTCATTTCTCAGGGTAATGGAGAGTGCAGGCTGCATCAAAGCCAATGCTTCAATGCGATGGCAAATATTTTCCATCTCTAAAGTCATACTGATTGATTTTTGTCGAACAGGAAGATTGTAAAAAAGATTGTGTACAGTGATAGTTGTACCTGGGCTTGGACGATGGACTTTTGATTCTACAGTGTCCAGGGACTTTCCCTGTTGAAAGATTTTGCAGTAAGTCTGTGCAGAGCAACGGGCTCTTGATGTAACTTCCAAAATATAAGCAACATCACGGATACTGGCCAGAGCCTCTCCGCGATAGCCAAATTGGCCAAGCGATTCCAAATCTTCAATAGTCTGGCATTTACTTGTAGAATACCTGCAAGCACAAAAAGAATAAATTCAAGAGTTAAATCAAATGCCAAGAATCGATTTTAGTAATTATATCTAAATATCTGGGAATTATGTCCAGATAGATTGGATTTCTTATGGCTTACCAACCATTTGTAGGTTATTTAAAGCTGAAAAATATTTTTAGATTGTAAAAATAATTTGTTTTTGCAAGTGAATATTGCATTAACAATTTTTTGAGATAAACAATGATTTTTTTTTCAGATACAAGTCTTACTATTTAACCCATAGCAGGAAGGGAGGAGATGGATTCATATTTTTCCCACGGGTATTTGTACGTAAGTGAATGTAACGAACCCGACTGGAATTCAGATTCGGTTCTCTGATTTCCCATTCTGAATCGCTATCCATTGCTCCACTAGCACATCTGATTTGTGTCAGGAAAAGCAAGAAAGAGGTGTGATTCTACAGAGAGAGATACTAAGAATACATTGGACAGAGCATATGAACACTGAGAAAGTTCTAAGGAAAGTAGAAACAAAAAGGACACTTGTACTTAGTTGAAATTTCTGGGACACATAATGAGGAAAGAGGACTAGGAGAATTTGACACTCACAGGACATAAAAGCTAGAGGTTTAGAGGGAAACACCAAGTAACCTACCTGACAAGCTTGAGTAAATAGATGGCAGAACAGGAACTAAGGAGATAGGGAACACATTTTGTTTAGAGCTACAATGAATTGAAGTGGGGAAGTGTCATGATTGTTGAAGTCCTGAAGGGACACGGCACATAAAAGATTGATTTTTAAAATATAAAATCTCTATATTCCCAAACATAAACTCTTCTCATTTATTATAATTTATAAATAAAAATAATGTTCAATATTTATAAAGCTATCATTTTTATACAATATTTACAATTTTATATACAGAAAGCAAACATCTTGAATTAAATTGTGAAACCACTGGTGGTCGCAGCGCCAATATGTGATGACCTCTGGTCGTGATGCCAATATGTGACACTGTGCTGTCAGCCCGTGGTCAAATCCCAGTTGCAGTGTGAAGCTGTAAGGTTTTTTTTCCACCAGCGTTTGGGGTTGACTCCCTGTCGCTGCCACCAGCCCGTGTCCCGGTCAATCTGGTTGTTCTTGGTTCGATACCAGCTTTGTCGTTCCCAGCTCACTTCCAACGTCTGGTTAACAAAGTAACTACTTCGATCTCAAGTCTAACCTACCCATGTTGTGACTTTGATCTTGGGTAGACAAAATCAATCAGGCATTGGGCTGTAGTGCAAGCTGAATCTGGGGTGAAGCTGATATCACACAAGCGTAAGTAAAAGAAGCAATAAAACAAAACTCAAGAGGTTCAAATATGTGGAGATATAACAAGTTATCTTTATCCGTCTGTTATATACAGGAGCGTGTTTCTTTCCCGACCTGTTTCTATGGATTTGTGACACTTTTGCGTTTCTTAAGTGAGTTTTGGTATCAAGTCGTTTGTCAATATAACTTGCTTTTGGTAGGAAGTCGAAGTCAAAAGGATGTTGAATTTCTTGGTCAGCTTCTGCAAGGCAACACTCTGACTCTGTCTGGAACTGAACTCCAACTGAAACTGCCTGGAGACGTTCGTTTATATGGAAACCGAACAAAACCCAATGTGGGGCCTGACATGGTTTGGGTTTCTCGATAATTCTCAATTCCCAACAAGAATTCTCTTTGTTCTTAGGCCAGGAAATAAAATTAATTACTTTCCATTTTGGGGGTCTCTCTCGGCAGTATGGGTGTGGCTAGACTGGCCCTCTTAAAATTATTATCCAGAATTTTGTTTACAAAATCCTTTTTTTCTTTTTTCCATCGGCCAAAACATTCTTTTTTTTTTTTCCACAAACCCCAGATTGCCAAATAATTCTTATCACATCTTTCTTTTGGGGACACCGAAAATTCACTTAGTCAGGTCTCTCTACCAACTCATCAATCACTGTCAAAACCCAAGATTTGGCTTCTCTGTTAAGTCGACTTTTAACTGGGGGGGGGGGATCCGTGTTTTACCTGAGAATCAAATTCTTTTATTTTTTCTCATGTCTCAGAAGCTTATTTTCAACGACACTGTGTCTGACGTCAACAGTTTGAAAAAGTAATAATAATAATTTTCTCTATGATTTTCTTCATCATGCCAGAATTCTAACACATACCAGATGATTTCCCTTTGTTGGACCCAGGAATCAAAATTAAATGATATCTCTGAAAGATAACTAATATCGATTCTCTCTGCCTGTATCGCGGTCATCCGAATTTTTTTTTATGACTGCCATGTGTTGGCTGGCTTTGTTTTTCTTTCTGAATTCCGTTTCCCTAGGCGCGTCATTTCCTTACCATGACATTAATCAGTTTTGACAGAATCTCATATCTCCCTTTTTCTTATGGATTTTCTGTTTCATGCGAAAAGTATCTTTCTCTCCTAAATAAAATAAAAATCTTCTTTTTAACACCGCTCAGTCTAACCTTCGATATAGCTCTTTCTCACCTTAAGTCTTTACTGTTTTTAATTTCTATGCTTAATTAGTTAGCCAATTACCATAGGGTCACAAAATCAAAGTTAGATATTGTAGCTTTTAATTTAGATAAGTTAATTTTTCTTATTTAAATACTGTTAATTGTATTAAGGCTTAAACATTTCAGGCTTGATGATGTCTTTTCCACTCTACTGTTAATTTACTTATATACCTGTAAAATCCACAATACTCAAAGGTGTGAATAACTTCAAGCTACAATTTACTTCTATCCTTCAATTTCTTTCAAGTAAACCACATTCTTTAAGCCTGACACATTAAGAAATCAAAAGCATTCATATAGTTTTCAAATTATAATAAATCAAATGTCATGGCCGGATATTTGACCGATGGACATTTGGTTAATAATGGCCGACAGATATTTGGCCAAACGGACATTTGGCTGATGGACATTTCACCGAAAAAGTACAAGTAAAAATAGTAACAAGCAATATTTTAAGTATTTTAATTCACAGTATTATAAGTTAGAATAGGACTAATAATTACCACTGAAATTCAAGTGATTAAATTACTAAATCTAAATTTAAAGTTAAAAGTTTTCAATTTTTGTTTATTGAAATTAGTATTTTTTAAAATATTTCAGTATATTTGGGCAAAAATATAGCATCTAATTATTTAAATTCATATTTAACAGTAAGATAAAAGCTAGTTCATCCCTTTAAGATAAAAAGCATTAAAAGCGAAATTGAAAGATCTTTCATATTGTAAAAGCTTAAGATTTTTGTTGTAGTAAAATGTGCTCTTTCTCAAAATACTTATCTTACAGTAATATTTGAAGTAAAATATAATATATACGGAATAGATTTTAAATAAAAGACATTAAAAAAAAAACAAGAAAAATTATAAATTAATACAGTACAGTAAATAAATATAAATATATGTAGCACATTACGATAAAGAGGGTGATATACATATAAGTACGTTACTACATTTTTGGCTAAATGTTCATTCGGTTTAATGTCCATCGGCCAAATGTCCATGAATGTTTCAGAGATAAAATTTAAGAAATTAGTTGTTGATTTTCTCCATTTTTATACATATGCTTATAAATTTTGTTTGATTAACAACGATGTTTTTTCTCCTAATGAAAGTTAAGCACTTTTTTATCATTGTATATTATTTGAAACAAAGAATGAATATAGACCACCATATTTGCTTCTTTTCAAAATCACTATTTGCCATGTGGACAAACCCCAAATACAAATTTACAAAAACAAAACAACAACCAATGTTTATACAACAGCCTTATTAGACAAAACAAAACCTTAGTCTGTTCAGATATTTCAAGAATATAAATATCAATTTCTTAAAATGCGATTAGATTAATCCATGTGCCCCCAAAATCACAGATGAAGTAGAGTGAGGTTAAACAGAGTTTTAAATTACAATATCATGAATATTTTCCTTCAACTTCCAATGTATAAATTAATTTTAGATTGGTCTGATTATATATGAGGGATTAAATTCTCTTGTATATTAATAGAGTTATTTTTTTGGTTTATCAACACTTTGTGGGTTATTTAAAACTGAAACATATTTGGGATTGTAAAAAAAAATTTTTTCTGTGAGTGAATATTACATTAAAAATGATTTTTCCAGATACGAATCCTAGTATTTAGCCCATATCTGGGGGGAAAGTGCATTCATACCTTTCCCAAAAGTATCTGCATGTAGATTAATGTAAAAAACATCAGTGGAATTTGAACTCTGCTCTCCAATGTCTTTTTCTGAGTTGCTATCTATTACACCACCTGCACATCCAATTTTTTTTTTTATTTTAAACACATAACCTGTAAGATATAATGGCTTACTTAGCCTAAAGAAACTTGGATTTTATTAAGTTAGAGCCCAAATATGTAGTATAACTAAAATGTCTGTGATTGTCCAAAGCTTTGCATACATCTTTTGGCCAGGAATTAATTTGTAGTATATATTCTTTCGAAACTAAGAGCCTGGTCCTGGAGACTCTGAATATGCAGCAGCATCTTCATCATTGCAATAAAGAAGGAGGGTAGGTGAATACCAACACTAGTGTGAGAGTGGTTATGGAGATTGGCAATTTCTGTCTTTAGCCTGTATGTATATCACACCACATTAAACAGACCTTGTATCACATCCTACCTAGGTAGTTAGGTAGGTAAATAGCAATAATTTCATTTAGTCTGTTCTAATATTACTCAAAAAATCAGATAGAAATCTGGCAAAGTTCATGTGCAAAGAAAAAAAAAAACTTTATTTTTAAGTAACAGTCATCAGTGAAATTTGGTAAGTAGAGCTCAAATTCTGGCTGAGCCTGTCACATTCAGTTTTGTACAAATGCCCTCGGGAAAGATAATTTGTCACTTCTTCCCTGTCACTGTCCCAACTAGGGTTCAAATAGCAGCACAGACTGGGCTTTCTAGACAACTCTAGAATTCCCAACCATGAAGAAGGTTACAGGAAACCATTCTACTATCTTTCCAGAAAAATGCATGGCAATTTACAGATAATAAAGAAAAGGAATCTGTGGAGAGTCATGATTACTTATGTCTTGAAGGGACTTGAATTAAAAAAAAAACAAAAAACTTTCACTTAGAAATTAGAAATAAATAAATAGTTTAACATTTATACTTCTGTTTGGGCTGTTATTAATATTATATATTGATTAAAAAAATGAAAAATCTAGTCACAATGTATATTCATAGCAACACATATAAAAAAAAATTCAGAACTTTATTTTTCTTTTTTTTCCCATAGAAGCAACTTTGTCGAAAAAGATTCTTTCTCTATCACTCTCCCTTCTACACAATTAAAAGTAACTTACCTCCGTCCAATTTTGTCCAATTGGTCAGCGGCAATGCCTGTCCCATTATCTACAACCTGGACACGGAAACAAGATAAATCAATGCGAACTGCAACACATCTACTGCCTGCATCCACAGCGTTAAGTAACAACTCCTCCACACATTGGGTGATACTTGTTATCGCAACCCCTGACCGGATCTGTGACCGGACACCGGGTGGTAACTGCCGTATCATTACTCAAAGAAGATAAACTTTATATAGGAAAATAGAAAAGAATAAATTTTAAAAGTAGAAAAATACAGAAATCTCTTGGTCAGATTGAAATCAAATATTTTTTAAATGATAAGATGCAACAAGCTTCTCTTAAATAAAAAATATTTATATCTATGAATTCTCTAATCCAATATTTTATTGTAAACTACATAGGCTAATATTAATAAATGAAACTTTGTACATATTATTTTCATGACTTATTACTTTAATCAACTTATAAGATAGAAAATCTACATATTTTTATTACTAACAGCAATATTTAAAATTTACATATAAACATATATTTTGAAAATGTTTTTTTTATTGACAACATATTTCACCTTTGTTAGGTAAGTATCTTTTTTTTTAAATACAAAAACAAAAAAAAAAACAGTTTTGTTCTTTCATTCTGATCAGAAGGTGCCTACCTAGCAAACAGACATTACTGGTTTTATTATAAAAAACACAGATTTGTCTTTTATTCTGATGCTTACCTAATGAAAACAAAACAGATTGTCTATAAAAAGCTTCTCCACTTCGTCGCATTCTTCAAATTTCATTCAGATGCTATATCCTACTAAAAGGTATACATAATACAATTCTTTTATTCTGAGCTATTAATACAAAATGTCATTTACAGAGTGAACTAAAAGAAATAATAAATATTAGATCATAGAAAATGGATTCGTTTGAGAAAAGATTTGCTTTCAACAGGCATATTAGTAGGAAAGAGGGACTAGAGAGAATTTTAATAACAACTGCTTTATTGATTCTATTTATAAGTTTATTATAAATAATGGTAGTAGTTTTTCATTTAATTTTGTTGATATGATAGTGATTAATGATTGAACTGGTGACTTTGTCATATTTTGCTTGAAAGTTATCATCTTAATTCACTTCCCTAAATCAGTATTTCAATGACTAAATATCAAAATACTGATTTGAGGAAATGGATTAGGCTGAGAATTTTTCATTACCTCTCAATAAATCCAAATGTAGCTCTGCTTGATAATCTGATAGGATCAAGTGTCTTTTGAGTTAGGGTTCTTGCTTTTATATGTCACAGGATTTGAAGGCAAATTCAATGCACTAAATACTGATTAGTTTTTTTTCTGCATGTATCCAAATGAACATTGATTTTGACCAGCTTCTATCTAGTTGGTCAAAGTTATGATTCATTTAGATACATATTTTTATATAAAATATAAGACAGTAAATGTGCAGTGAGATAAAAAAAATAATGAAACATTTAGAACAACTTGATAAGTTTAATTTACAAAGCATGAAATAAATATAAAACTTGAGAATTTGCTAAGCATAACCAGATTCCGCTAAAATTTATCTGAGGCTAATTTTTAAAAAAATGAGAGCTGTTTCTTTAATCTTATTTCTTGAATTTGCTCATATAAAATGAAAGATCAAAGAAATTATGGTAATTAAAAAAAAAAACAGAATATATTTTAACAAAATTAATTGGAAATTAATAGACTATTGAATAAAAAAATAATGATCATTTTCTTTTTAATTCATTCACCTTGATCAGCTTTAGCTATGTTTATAAATATTAAACAGACATAGCATTAGTCTGATGTTTAAAAAATAGTTTGCAATAAAAATATGGCATGTGACTAGAATATTTCAGTCATACCATAGATTAAATAACCCTATGTTTAGGCTTATCACGCATTCTGGTTTCAGGATATAAGCTATATGTATACATTTGGTGTGTGTGTGTGTGCCAGTCCTGAAGAATAAGGGGTATTGGATAAAAAAAATCACTTATTTAAACAAAACTAAAAGTTTGTTGCTTGGAAATTATATAAAAACTTATTTCAATTTTTACTTTTTTCTAACCAATTAATTTATTCTTAAAAGCAGATGGGGATGAGGTTTTGAAGATCTGGTACTATTTAAATAGTCCATTTGTATCAAACATAGCGAAAATTTTTATAGGGGAAATAATTTCAGGGACATACCAGCCAGATTCAATAAGGCTCCATCCTGAAGGTCTTCTGATTTCATCCAAATTTTCACCAGAGGACAAAAACATATACATGATTGGCAAATGATCACCACTTGCTGATTTTACAGTATGTAACATTCATGGTCTGTGAAGTGAACAAATGTAGAATAACAGTTCAAAGCTTGATGTACAAGAAATTATTGGTTAAAAATCTTTTCCAAATGGCATACATTGATTTTTGGGGCTCTGATTTTCCTCAAAAATTGAACATTTTAATTTTCACCCATTTTCACCAGATGCTTATGACTTCTTTCAATGGTTTAAGACATTTCAACTTTTCTGCATTCTTATTCACATTGTCTTTCACAAAAAAAAAAAAAAAGGTTTAGATAGTTTTAACTGATAATGGGTCGGAATAGCTAAAAAATTGCATTTTTTAATTTTTTGCCCTCCTGTTGCTCAGAAATATGCAGAATGAGGGGATCTGTTTTATTGGTGTTTTTTTTTTGTGAAGTTTATGATACGCATTGCATAACAAGAGAACATGAGGTGGTTTGCATGTGTCTTCATGCAGTGGCAGCAAGACAAAATCTAGGATTTTAACTGTAAAAGGTTTTTGCACATTTTTTAAAATTTCACTTGGGATTTTTGCAACAATTGACAGGAAAATGTGATTAGTTGATAATGGTTGTAATGAAGGAAGAAAATTCCAAAGATGCTTTGAGTGAAAGGTCTCTAAAAAACAAAAAAATTTAATGTTTTCAAAATTTTCAAAGTGGCATATGTTTGAAATGAGGGATCATGCTGAAATTTTCAGGATCAACTTTTACTTACTCATGAATGTTAGTCAGCATATGGTGGAAATTTGGATAAAATCTTATGACCTTCTGGACTAACCCTTGTTGAATCAGGCTGGAATTAGCCATTAGCATTTTTAGACATTTCGTAGGTTATGACACTTCTCAGAATTGAAAATTATAGATTTTTATTGATTTAGAAGGGCGCCCTCTTTATCAATACAATGTCAAATTGATCCCTGACTTTTACAGAGTTATTGTCTAGATGTTTTTTGCATAGGAAAACAAACTGGTATATTTACAAGGTTTTTCCACTTTGTCATAGTTTTTTTCCCATATGTATCCGTTTGTTCTTCATTTAAAATAAATAACAATTAACATCAAATGTTTGTGCATGTGCTTCCAAAAAATTTCATACAGACAAAATGATTTTTAGGAAATTTAAAAAAACAGGTTAGAAAATTTAAATAAAATGTGCAGATATTATGTTTTTTAAAACTTTTTATTTTCACAGTTTCAAACTTAGCATTGGTAAATAATGTGACAATTGACTTAAACATGACCCTGCTTAAATCGATATCGATTCTGACAAGTGTCGCTGCCTATGGAGTGTTTAAGTTTAAAGAATGCTAAGTATTTTCCAAGACAATTTTTTCTTTCTGTTTTTTTTAAACAGGTGGACTGCATGTAGTGCCAAAGATTCTTGTTTTGAACTAAAATACATATTTCTTTCGCTACTTATTTTCTAGAATGATACTTTTTTTTGGTAGTTAATTTGAAAACAATAAAAAATAATAAAGTTGCCATTCATTTCCATTAATGAATAATTTTATATTTATGGCAATAAGTAAAAAAGTAAATGAATGATTTTTTTTTAGACAACTGACACAGTAAAACTAAAAAAAAAAAAAATATTTCATTCTTTTTTAAATTCATACATTGAGGCCAAGATGACAAAATTTCCCACGCCATAGAAAATAGATTATATTACATTAATGTAAAACTTACGTGATTTTGCAATAGAAGACAAATATCTTTTAAAAAAAAAGCATATTTTAAAGATCTCTTGTTTAAGTTTTAATGAATCTCTCTCAATAATCAATTAATGGGAAATAAAAAAAATATAGTTATTTCATAGAAAAATCTTTCAATCCGACGAATTCATAACCAGATTTTATTTTTTGCATATTTACTTCTGAAATCCTCAAAATTAAAGTATTGCCTCACGCTATTCTTCTTTCCCGTCTAAGGGATAACAAAAAAAAAAAAAAAATGATTTTTAACACATTTTAAAAATAAAAGTTAAACAATTAAAATTTTTCTTCTTCCTCAAACATTTTTTAACAAAGCACTCACCATCAATCTCAATTTCGAATTCATTTTGACAAATTATGAAAGCCAATAAATAATTTAATTTCTTCTTTTTTTTTTCCAAATTTTTGATTATTTGATTTTTTTGAAAACCAAAAAAATCATGTTTAACAGCGTCGTAAAAATGTTCTACACCGGTTGACAGGTGTCAGACGAAAATCTGTTCCTAATACTTAAAAATACGGAAGAAAATGAGTATTAAATACATTGCTTCCTACACGACAGAGCGCAAGAAGATTGAGGAAATTTTCATAAAATGAGAATTTAAAATCGACCCAAGATATTTTTTTTAATTGTCAGTGAAATGATTTAATTGTTGAACTATTTCAGACTCTATCTTTCTTATACATTTGCAGAAGCTTATTGGCCTATCAAGTTCCTTTTAAAAAATCCTTCTGAAATAACTTTTAAAAAATATTTCTAATTTATGTATGGTTTATTGCTATGCTGATGACATAGTTGTTCATAGTTGGAATAAAAATAATCTTGAACAAAAAAATCAACATCTACCAAGTTTCCCAAGATAAACTTTCCCAAAACAGAAACTACGACCTGGAATGAAATCAGTGATAGCACATATTCTGAATGCATAAAAAATTCAATATTTGAAATGAATAAATTACAAATAATAAACACTTCGAATACTTTGGTATGTGGGCCAGTTATAACAAATTTAGCATAAGAGATAAGGAAATGAACATAAAATAGGCTGTACTCGGGATAATTTCACCCAACACTGCAAGTTGCTACAAAACAAATACATTAATCTAAGAACTCAAGTGCTATTCATAAATAGGCTCATCAGATCAAGGCTTTCAAATGGAAGTCATGCATGGTGCCAGATATAAACTGTCATCTGAATAGAATCAATTTCTCAGATCAATGATCAAAAATGGCTATGAGTGAACAGAATATGTAGATTGTTGAGGGAGTATGCTGGTTGAGTGTTTAGTTAAAACATGTGTTTCCTAGTATATTTATTGAAGTCAAATCTCAATCCGGGGTGGGGGTTGTCAATAGTCAAAAGCCGGGTACATAAATACTCAGGTCACACAACAAATCAACAGGATTCAACTCTCACAGAAAAACTTCTATGCACTCTGATCCAAACAAATACTCTGTAATCTATGAGTTTGATCCTGATTTAACTGCAATTCACTATTTATTACTATTTCCAATCACACATGTAAATGACTGGTAGTATTAAAAATAGTATTGTCACACATGCATAGTGGGATTATTGCAAATGGTCGCTCCTTGCAACATCAGCCATGTTAGATTTAGACCCCAACAGGTACGTGCCTTCTTTACCTGGTGAGGTAAGTGTATTCTCTCACTACACTCCTCCCTGATATCACTATCATAAGTGACAGGGCAATGTTGACTGCCTTCACTGAGTGCTTCTTTGTAGGGAGGGAGAGGGCTCTTTTGTCTGCATTCTTCCCATGTCAATGCCCATAAGATACCCTGGTTTCTAGTTTCTTGATTATCACTGTCATCATTATCTGACTCGGTAGGCAGATTGCCCGATCATGTTCTAAGAAGTCCCAAAGTCACTCAGGCGATGAACTATCACTACAAGTTCCTTCTGAGTGGTTGATCCATAACAAGGGTGAAGATCTTTCACATAATGTGTTACACCGTTAATTAGTACTGTTTGAGGGCTGACTATTTTATCGTTTCTTGCTGAATCTGCTAATGCATCAGTTGTTCGGATTTTTAACCCAGAAACAGTCTCCCACTTGATACAAACATCTACACTTTCAATAGGTGATGATGCCACATCTATCCCTTTTAGCCGCTGCTCATACCGGTAGATTCTGTTGGCTGGTGCAGTTGAGGGTGTTGCGTCATCTTTGGGAGTCACGTTGCACAAGTACACAGCCTCTTGTATAGCACACTGCATTCTGGTAGTAATTCTTTTGACAGTGCAGTGGCACCACTCCACTATACCATTAGCCTCTGGAACATAAGCACACTGTTATCCCATTCATATGCAACAATCTGAAATTCTTAATCATGAATGGTAGGTGTATTGTCGGTTAATATTTTGACCAGTGAGCTGCATACATGAAAGACAGATCTTAGTTGTCCTATGATATCAGTGTATCTTAATGTGTTAATGTGTGCCAAATTCTGCTCTGATGCAATGAGCATGTTGTCAACCTGTAAGCTGTATTCATCAACTATGAGCTGCTAATCAACATCTGCACCAACATCTCACTTGCAGCTTTGGTCTTGACATGCACCGTGCCTGTCAAAGTGATGGTTAGCCAGTGGTAAACACATAATAAGTCCATGTAGAGATGCACCACCTTGGCTTATCACTGTAGCGTGAGATTAAGGCCATTTATCAGGATATCAAGCTCAGCCAAATTAATATGTTGCACATTGTTTGTCATATGAAGCCAACACACATCCTCTAGAATAGCACATCTTTCCAAAACCACAACCATTGTCAAGGAACTTGCATCAACGTATACCTTTAATTTATGTCTGGCCACACACCAATCACCCCAGGCATGGTTATCTTGACATACTTTGGCCACTACCTTGGCCATCATTTGCTTTAGGAAATTGTCATTTACTGAGTCATCCCACCCCTTTGTTAATATGCTAACTTGTCTCTTCATTACTCTGGTTGTTGCTTGGAGCCACCTGAAATCAGGAAAATGTTCTACCAGCTTACCATGAATGTAAAATACAGTGTGCCACATCAGTACGCTGGGGAGTTCTGAAACTACATTCCCTCATTTTCACCATATAGTGTTGCGCTCCCCCCCCAAAGTCCTCAAAGCCTAATACAAGAGCACCATCCTTCAGGTGCTTGGGACCATTACTGATCAACCGAAAGGATTCTAGCCTTGTCTGGACCTAATCTGCATTTGATATGTTCTCATTGACATAATATATTGTTGATGTAGCCTGAGGTGGCTTACATGATTGACTCGTCTTACATCAAACACCAACCTTAGCGATAGCTTTCATTATTAGAGGGCACCACATTGAGGTCAAAACCCAAGTGTCATAGACAATATTCTGTTCCTTTAACTAATACTATCTGAAATGGCCACAGTAACTCATGAACTCTTATCTGCAGACAAACCCTCTGCATGTCCAGTAAAGCTTTATTAACCCCCGGTTGTTTCCACTCCCTCAATTTGGCAGTGCACACGTTCACGTTGACAATAAAGAGATCCACATATTGGTTCAGTTCTCTGTAATCCATCACCAGTCATGCTTTGTCTTTGATGGGCTGCACAATGGCACTCAGTCAGATCAATCCCTTGGGGATGGGAGTGGCACTAGCCATTCCTGGGGATATTGTATCAGCCAACCATTACTAATCCACAGCTGCAGTTTCTCCTCGTATTCGGCCCTGTTCTTTTTGGACACTGTGTCATCCGGAATTCCATTATGCAGCTGATTTGTTGCATCATTCATAGCCCACTTCCACCTCGCAGTCCAAGCCCTCTCTTTCTAGTCAAACATCAAACATGTCGCAAAAGTCTGATTCCTCAATTGAGATAGGTGTGCATAATTCTTGCCCTTCACTAAGCAGTACATTTCCAGCTGGCATGATCTTAATGACACTTCCTACACTACAACAAACTTGGGATATGCATTGACTTTTCTACTTTTCTTCTTTTGCATGTACTTTTCTGCACATCTGACAGGGATTCTTGCTAATTATTGTCTGGGAAAATCTTGTGTCAATGAGTGTTGAACACTTCATGTCTTATACCGGGACTCCACCGACAGGCAATGTTGCATTCATTGTCTGCCGGCAAGGTAAGCTTATTCTCACTACAAATTGATGGACTCTGGAATGAGAGACAAGGCAATAAAATGAAAACAGGAACAGGAAAATTATACTTATATATAAGCAAACGATAAGTATGTATTCAGAAAACGAAGGTAAACATAGACAATAGGTTATTGTTGCATGTTACAGAACAATAAACATTTAAAGACAAATGAATGAGTTTATGTGTGTGTAGTTTGGTATAGGAGAAAGTCCTATAGAAAATGAACTGAAAGTAGGATATGTGTGTGCGCCAGTAGGAAATCGTTTTTCTTGTTCAAACTAAATCTTACCACCTCTGAAGGGGTTAAAAAGGAAAAAGAGGATGACAGAGAATGTCACTACCAATTCATAAGCTTAGGAAGTGTCCCCTAGCCGCAACGATTTTTTAGTAAATATAAATTAATGGATTTTTATATATGAACAAATTTTTTCAGTTATGCTCACTTTCACAAAGAAACAAATCTTATCATCCGAAAATGATCATTATTTTTCCTTTTCTTTCTGTTATAGACAAGTGTATGGTTGCAAGAAAGAAATACAACAGCAGAAATAGATTTACATGATTTATTTCAATAGGAACGTGTGATTTTTGGGACAGCTACTTTGTGGTATAGTTCATAAGCCGGCTTCCGATCTGGGTTGATTTCTCATAGTAGTTCTCACTGGTTGTCGTGGCGCTCCTCCTGCTGACTGCTGCTGACTGACCGTAACAGGTCTCTTCCTTGTCCTCCTGTTGACTGTTGTTGTACTTCCCCATGTGACACCTTTTATGGCATTTTTATGACTTAACAGGCTCGAAAAACGACGCGAGTATAATTAGGAGGGAAGCATTTTTATTGGTCGAAAAATAGAAAGACTTTAAAATATTTTATTTTTCAACCAGAACCTGTGCGTCGGGGCTATGCGTAAACAATGATAATGGTCATTTTGTGATGGGGCCTTGTCCCGTTCACATCCGGCTCTCGCTCTTGAGTATGTTAGTTTATTTGCCTACAAATCAGCCGAGATATGTCTTATTTTATTTTATAACATTTCACATTTTTCTATTATTTTTTCAATGCAAATAATTAATATATTCTTAGCACATTACCACGTTCTACAATCATCAATTTTTCTATATGTATTTCTTTTGAGATTTTCAGTAAAAAAAATTATTGGAAAAAATATAACAAAAAATAAATACAAAGAAAATTTATTAAAGAGAAAAAGTTACTTTTCTTAATTAAATAAATTGAAAAAAAAGGAGAGTTTTCCTCTCTTTTTGTTTCATGAATGTTGAATGAGAACCAAACACAGATCCAAAATCTTAGAGTCCCTAAGAGAAAAAAATGAAAAATAGGATGACCGAGAATGTCACTGCCGTTTCATAAGCATAGGGAGCATCCCCTAGCAGTAACAGTTTTTAGTAAAAGTAAAGTAATGCATTTTTAAATCTTATCTTATCATCTGAAGATGGTCATTATTTTTCCTCTTCTTTCTCACTTTCCTATTAATTTTTTGTTTCACTGCAAATATTAATAGATTCTTAGCACTCAAAATATTGCCAGTTTGTACAATATTCAACATTTCTATATGCATTTCTTTTGAGATTTTCACTAAAACAATATAATTGGAAATAAATATAACAAAAAAATAAATATAAGATTTATTAAAGAATAAAAAATATTAAATATAAGATTTATTAAAGAGAAAGATTAAGGTTGTTTTTTAAATTAAATCTATAAAAAAAAAGAGTTTCCTCTTTTTTGTTCCATGAATGTTGAATGAGAACCAAACACAGATCCGTCACTTAACCTGTGTTGATTATCACAAGTCGGGCAAGATTACAGATCGAAACTGCAAGCCACAACTTCCTCTGTTCTCTTTCCCTGACACTCAACCCATGTGCCCACCAACAAGTGGCAGTAACAAGTAGCATTTTTAGTAAATATAAGCCATTAGATGATTATAGTCAGCTAGACATTCATTTCTCTAAGTAAATCAATTGAAGTTTTACAAAAATAATTTTATACAATTCTTGTGAAATCTAAACCAAAGATTGAAATATAAAAATATTTTTCTTTACTTTTGACAAAATTTCATTTTATTGTTGTCATTTTTACCCAGCATTCTCTCTGTTACAGCTTCATAAATACATAAAGTGAAAGTCGGAAAATACTTTCACTTTTAAACTCTTATGCACTATTATTAATAGTTGAACTGATTACGTGCGCAATGAACATTGTTTCACATAATAATCATTCAAATTTTTCTAATTAGAACAGAATAAGTGATATAAAAATATTTGCAACCTGCTTGTTTATTACATCAATCATAATTTATTGATCAGAAGTAGGTTTTCTTAGGGAAAAACATGTTTGTATGATAATAACTACATGTCTAAAATGTTTCCATGATAAATTACATATGATATGTGTATGAAGATCACATAAATAAATCTTTTTGGCTCAGTGCTATGTATATTTGCAGAATAATGTCATTTTTAACAAAGAAAATCGTAACGGTGTGTTATAAATGATAAAATATTTAGAATTACTGAAATTGCTTATATTCGGGTATTATGGAGTTGTGCCCCCCCCCTTTTAGGGTGTTGTCTATCCTCTTTTAAACAGTTTTTGAAAAAATGCTTAAATGCAATGCATGTGTCTTTGTCTGTAATGAAGAGGTTATGAACTAACAAAAATTATGATAAACAAACAGCACTTCTTCTGCTTCAAAATGACAATCATTCCAAACTTTTATAATCTTTCGCGAAATAATATTTCTCTTTTATTCTCATTTATTAAGTGGCTCTCAAGTAGTGATAAATATATTTTTGAGCTGAATTAAAATTCTGCATCAATTCAAAAAGAAGAAACTATTTCTAGTCAACTTACAAACAAATATGAACCTAAATGAAGTGTTTGATTTGAAAGATTTGATTTGTTAAATCCGGGTGTCACAGAGTTGTGCCCCTTTTGTGGTGTTCCTGTATATCTCGATGCACGACCCAGGGGGAAATCGTTTTTTTGTTTCACCTAAATCTTACTGTCGCTAAGGGAAAAATAAGGAAAAATAACAGCCATCTTCTGATGATAAGATTTGCCTCTTTATAAAATTGAGCTTTTCTTAAAAAAATGGCCATATATAAAAATGCATTACTTTATATTTACTAAAAATCAATTGCTTCTAGGGGACGTTGCCTAACCTTCAAAATTGGCAGTGACATTCTCTGTCATCCTCTTTTAAGGACATTATTGTCTGAAGGCAAAATATTTTTCCAATGAAAAATGAATTTTGACAGGAATTGTTTTCTTTTTTTCAAATTCAAATACAAAATGTCATAAAGTTGTTAAATATTTTAAAATTAACTTTTAATGTCTATCTCCGGAAATGCGCTTATTAAAAGAATTATGTTTTTTACAGATCCTAAATTCAAAAGCATATCTGCGAAGCTTTTGTATTTTTAAAATAATTTTTTGATATGCCAAAAATGTATTAAAAACCTTTCCAGCAAAACTACAGAGGCACAATTCAGAAATAATGTCACATGCTTTAAGAGTTGTTTCTCCTCATAGCAAAAATCTGGCCTCATAAATTGTGTTGACTTGTTCTGGCTAGCACATATCAAATTCTCTGACTGACTGACCATCATTGTTGCATTTTCATTATTTCAAATTTTAATTTTCTTTTTTTTACATATTTCACAAAATATTTTCATTCTTTAATTATAATCAATTTTTTCTTTTTCAGTCAGGGACATACTGCAATTATTATTTTTTTTAGATCAAATTTTACAGACAGAAACAGTGCAGACTATGGACATATTTTCATTAAAAAACTTCCCCTAAAACTCAATAAAATATTAAACTTTTGAAAGGATTTAATTTTGAGAATTACTTTATAGGTAAATAAGCTAGAAGAATTGAATATACCTAGTTTCAAGGGATACAAATCTATCAGATTAATAAATCCATTCTTATAAATTCTCTTTGTTAATGTCTAGATACGAAACTGTATGCAGATATTAAAAACATTGAGAGATCATTGACAAGAGAAATTTTGCTTGAAAGCATTTAATTGGATTTCATCTAACCATCTGTCTCTTCATGGCCAAAGCAGTATATGCTCTCACTAATATGAGAGATAGAGGTTCAATTCCTGGCAAAAAAAAAAGACAAAAATCATAATAAAAACTCTTAGACAAAAACTATAATAAACATGTTAAGTATTGTTTTAAACATGCAAAAAGAACAAAAATTGATATTTCAAATTTTCTCCAAACAATTTTCCATTCTGGATATTCTTACTGTGACATGAATGTTTTAATTCTCTAGAGTTATATTAATTGTCATTTCATATGTTGAAAATATTCATTAGTTACAAAAACTCTATGCCAAAGTTATATGATAAACTAATGAATATTCAACCATAAAATATACTTAAATATTCAAAGAATATATATTCAGAAGTAATTGCTATATAATAATTTTATTTGATATTCATTTGATCTATCTAAGGTATGTGTTTATGAAGTAACAATGCAGTTTTATCTCCACAAATGAAACAGAAACTACATCTGCTACTTGCATAAAAAGTCAATTGAAATATCAATGTTTGGGTAGACATTAGTTTCATTAAAAAAAAAATAAAAAAAATGAGTCTGATTAAAATTCTGTGTTACTTTTAAACTTTATTTTTCCAACTACATAAATACAAAGAAAATTTTCCATAAAACTAATTTTCTATAAATTGTAAATGCTGTACAATTGTATTGGAATGATTGTCATTTTGTGACAGTGAAGAGGTCAGCATGAGTGCTGATTGTTTTATAATAATTTCTGTGCATTTATACTGGCTTTGTTAGGGACAAAGATACATGCATTTCAATTAAGCATTTTTTCATAAACTGTGTAAAAGAGGATATATACAAGAACAACACCCTAAAAGGGGCACAAATCCGTGATTACCCAGATTAAGCAATATCAGTAATCCTACATATGTTACTATTTATAACACACTGTTATCATTTGCTTTCATAAAAATGACATTATTCTACAAATATACATAGCAGTAAGCAAGGAGCTTTTATTTATGTGAACTTCATACATGTATCATATGTAATTAACCTTGCAAACTTTTTAGAATAATATATATTGTAATACAAAAATGCCTCCTTAGAAAAACTGTTTATTATCAATAAATTATGATCAATGTCATAAACAAGCAGGTTGCAAATATTTTTTATATATTTTTCTCGCTACATTCATCCCACAAAGAAATGGCGGAGTCGATATGTGAGACCAGGTAATAAATAAATATATATATATATATATATGTAAAAACACACAATAAATATGCATTAAGAAAAGAAGACAATAAAAGACAAAAGATTATTATTGCATGTTACAAAACAATGAAAATGTATGGAGAAAACATTTAAAGACTAATGAATGAGTTTATTTATGTGTAGTTTGGTGTAAGAGAAAGTCCTATAGAAAATGATGTGAAAGCTGCATATTTGTGTGATCCATTGGGAAATCGGTTTTCTAGTTCGACCGAAATTTTACAGTCCCTAAGGGAAAAAAATGAAAAAGAGGATGACAGAGAATGTCACTGCCGTTTCATAAGCATAGGGAGCATCCCCTAGCAGTAACAGTTTTTAGTAAAAGCAAAGTAATGCATTTTTATATATGGCCACATTTTTTAATATATGCTCAATTTTACAAAGAAGCAAATCTTATCATCTGAAGATGGTCATTATTTTTCCTCTTCTTTCTCACTTTCCTATTAATTTTTTGTTTCACTGCAAATATTAATAGATTCTTAGCACTCAAAACATTGCCATTTTGTACAATATTCAACATTTCTATATGCATTTCTTTTGAGATTTTCAGTAAAACAATATAATTGGAAATAAATATAACAAAAAAATAAATATAAGATTTATTAAAGAATAAAAAATATTAAATATAAGATTTATTAAAGAGAAAGATTAAGGTTTTTTTAAATTAAATCAATAAAAAAAAAAAAAGGAGAGTTTTCCTCTCTTTTTGTTTCATGAATACTGCGTGAATGTTGAATGAGAACCAAACACAGATCCGTCACTTAACCTGTGTTGATTATCACAAGTCGGGCAAGATTACAGATCGAAACTGCAAGCCACAACTTCCTCTGTTCTCTTTCCCTGACACTCAACCCATGTGCCCACCAACAAGTGGCAGTAACAAGCAGCATTTTTAGTAAATATAAGCCATTAGATGATTATAGTCAGCTAGACATTCATTTCTCTAAGTAAATCAATTGAAGTTTTACAAAAATAATTTTATACAATTCTTGTGAAATCTAAACCAAAGATTGAAATATAAAAATATTTTTCTTTACTTTTGACAAAATTTCATTTTATTGTTGTCATTTTTACCCAGCATTCTCTCTGTTACAGCCTCATAAATACATAAAGTGAAAGTCGGAAAATACTTTCACTTTTAAAACTATTATGCACTATTATTAATAGTTGACCTGATTACGTGTGCAATGAACATTGTTTCACATAATAATCATTCAAATTTTTCTAATTAGAACAGAATAAGTGATATAAAAATATTTGCAACCTGCTTGTTTATTACATCAATCATAATTTATTGATCAGAAGTAGGTTTTCTTAGGGAAAAACATGTTTGTATGATAATAACTACATGTCTAAAATGTTTCCATGATAAATTACATATGATATGTGTATGAAGATCACATAAATAAATCTTTTTGGCTCAGTGCTATGTATATTTGCAGAATAATGTCATTTTTAACAAAGAAAATCGTAACGGTGTGTTATAAATGATAAAATATTTAGAATTACTGAAATTGCTTATATTCGGGTATTATGGAGTTGTGCCCCCCCCCCCCCTTTTAGGGTGTTGTCTATCCTCTTTTAAACAGTTTTTGAAAAAATGCTTAAATGCAATGCATGTCTCTTTGTCTGTAATGAAGCCGTTATGAACTAACAAAAATTATGATAAACAAACAGCACTTCTTCTGCTTCAAAATGACAATCATTCCAAACTTTTATAATCTTTCATGAAATAATATTTCTCTTTTATTCTCATTTATTAAGTAGCTCTCAAAAAGTGATAAATATATTTTTGAGCTGAATTAAAATTCTGCATCAATTCAAAAAGAAGAAACTATTTCTAATCAACTTACAAACAAATATGAACCTAAATGAAGTGTTTGATTTGAAAGATTTGATTTGTTAAATCCGGGTGTCACAGAGTTGTGCCCCTTTTGTGGTGTTCCTGTATATCTCGATGCACGACCCAGGGGGAAATCGTTTTTTGTTTCACCTAAATCTTACTGTCGCTAAGGGAAAAATAAGGAAAAATAACAGCCATCTTCTGCTGATGAGATTTGCTTCTTTATAAAATTGAGCTTATGTTAAAAAAATGGCCATATATAAAAATGCATTACTTTATATTTACTAAAAATCAATTGCTTCTAGGGGACATTCCCTAACCTTCAAAATTGGCAGTGACATTCTCTGTCATCCTCTTTTAAGGACATTATTGTCTGAAGGCAAAATATTTTTCCAATGAAAAATGAATTTTGACAGGAATTGTTTTCTTTTTTTCAAATTCAAATACAAAATGTCATAAAGTTGTTAAATATTTTAAAATTAACTTTTAATGTCTATCTCCGGAAATGCGCTTATTAAAAGAATTATGTTTTTTATTACACATCCTAAATTCAAAAGCATATCTGCGAAGCTTTTGTATTTTTAAAATAATTTTTTGATATGCCAAAAACGTATTAAAAACCTTTCCAGCAAAACTACAGAGGCACAATTCAGAAATAATGTCACATGCTTTAAGAGTTGTTTCTCCTCATAGCAAAAGTCTGGCCTCATAAATTGTGTTGATTTGTTCTGGCTAGCACATATCAAATTCTCTGACTGACTGACCATCATTGTTGCATTTTCATTATTTCAAATTTTAATTTTCTTTTTTTTACATATTTCACAAAATATTTTCATTCTTTAATTATAATCAATTTTTTCTTTTTCAGTCAGGGACATACTGCAATTATTATTTTTTTTTAGATCAAATTTTACAGACAGAAACAGTGCAGACTATGGACATATTTTCATTAAAAAACTTCCCCTAAAACTCAATAAAATATTAAACTTTTGAAAGGATTTAATTTTGAGAATTACTTTATAGGTAAATAAGCTAGAAGAATTGAATATACCTAGTTTCAAGGGATACAAATCTATCAGATTAATAAATCCATTCTTATAAATTCTCTTTGTTAATGTCTAGATACGAAACTGTATGCAGATATTAAAAACATTGAGAGATCATTGACAAGAGAAATTTTGCTTGAAAGCATTTAATTGGATTTCATCTAACCATCTGTCTCTTCATGGCCAAAGCAGTATATGCTCTCACTAATATGAGAGATAGAGGTTCAATTCCTGGCAAAAAAAAAAGACAAAAATCATAATAAAAACTCTTAGACAAAAACTATAATAAACATGTTAAGTATTGTTTTAAACATGCAAAAAGAACAAAAATTGATATTTCAAATTTTCTCCAAACAATTTTCCATTCTGGATATTCTTACTGTGACATGAATGTTTTAATTCTCTAGAGTTATATTAATTGTCATTTCATATGTTGAAAATATTCATTAGTTACAAAAACTCTATGCCAAAGTTATATGATAAACTAATGAATATTCAACCATAAAATATACTTAAATATTCAAAGAATATATATTCAGAAGTAATTGCTATATAATAATTTTATTTGATATTCATTTGATCTATCTAAGGTATGTGTTTATGAAGTAACAATGCAGTTTTATCTCCACAAATGAAACAGAAACTACATCTGCTACTTGCATAAAAAGTCAATTGAAATATCAATGTTTGGGTAGACATTAGTTTCATTAAAAAAAAAATAAAAAAAATGAGTCTGATTAAAATTCTGTGTTACTTTTAAACTTTATTTTTCCAACTACATAAATACAAAGAAAATTTTCCATAAAACTAATTTTCTATAAATTGTAAATGCTGTACAATTGTATTGGAATGATTGTCATTTTGTGACAGTGAAGAGGTCAGCATGAGTGCTGATTGTTTTATAATAATTTCTGTGCATTTATACTGGCTTTGTTAGGGACAAAGATACATGCATTTCAATTAAGCATTTTTTCATAAACTGTGTAAAAGAGGA
The DNA here is from genome assembly GCA_963932145.1 of Acanthosepion lycidas. NCBI lineage: Eukaryota > Metazoa > Mollusca > Cephalopoda > Sepiida > Sepiidae > Acanthosepion > Acanthosepion lycidas. Next base: position 109,044,174 of record OZ010589.1, on the reverse strand, counting down.
TATATACAAGAACAACACCCTAAAAGGGGCACAAATCCGTGATTACCCAGATTAAGCAATATCAGTAATCCTACATATGTTACTATTTATAACACACTGTTATCATTTGCTTTCATAAAAATGACATCATTCTACAAATATACATAGCAGTAAGCAAGGAGCTTTTATTTATGTGAACTTCATACATGTATCATATGTAATTAACCTTGCAAACTTTTTAGAATAATATATATTGTAATACAAAAATGCCTCCTTAGAAAAACTGTTTATTATCAATAAATTATGATCAATGTCATAAACAAGCAGGTTGCAAATATTTTTTATATATTTTTCTCGCTACATTCATCCCACAAAGAAATGGCGGAGTCGATATGTGAGACCAGGTAATAAATAAATATATATATATATATATGTAAAAACACACAATAAATATGCATTAAGAAAAGAAGACAATAAAAGACAAAAGATTATTATTGCATGTTACAAAACAATGAAAATGTATGGAGAAAACATTTAAAGACTAATGAATGAGTTTATTTATGTGTAGTTTGGTGTAAGAGAAAGTCCTATAGAAAATGATGTGAAAGCTGCATATTTGTGTGATCCATTGGGAAATCGGTTTTCTAGTTCGACCGAAATTTTACAGTCCCTAAGGGAAAAAAATGAAAAAGAGGATGACAGAGAATGTCACTGCCGTTTCATAAGCATAGGGAGCATCCCCTAGCAGTAACAGTTTTTAGTAAAAGCAAAGTAATGCATTTTTATATATGGCCACATTTTTTAATATATGCTCAATTTTACAAAGAAGCAAATCTTATCATCTGAAGATGGTCATTATTTTTCCTCTTCTTTCTCACTTTCCTATTAATTTTTTGTTTCACTGCAAATATTAATAGATTCTTAGCACTCAAAACATTGCCATTTTGTACAATATTCAACATTTCTATATGCATTTCTTTTGAGATTTTCAGTAAAACAATATAATTGGAAATAAATATAACAAAAAAATAAATATAAGATTTATTAAAGAATAAAAAATATTAAATATAAGATTTATTAAAGAGAAAGATTAAGGTTTTTTTTTTTAAATTAAATCAATAAAAAAAAAGAGTTTCCTCTCTTTTTGTTTCATGAATACTGCTTGAATGTTGAATGAGAACCAAACACAGATCCGTCACTTAACCTGTGTTGATTATCACAAGTCGGGCAAGATTACAGATCGAAACTGCAAGCCACAACTTCCTCTGTTCTCTTTCCCTGACACTCAACCCATGTGCCCACCAACAAGTGGCAGTAACAAGTAGCATTTTTAGTAAATATAAGCCATTAGATGATTATAGTCAGCTAGACATTCATTTCTCTAAGTAAATCAATTGAAGTTTTACAAAAATAATTTTATACAATTCTTGTGAAATCTAAACCAAAGATTGAAATATAAAAATATTTTTCTTTACTTTTGACAAAATTTCATTTTATTGTTGTCATTTTTACCCAGCATTCTCTCTGTTACAGCCTCATAAATACATAAAGTGAAAGTCGGAAAATACTTTCACTTTTAAAACTATTATGCACTATTATTAATAGTTGACCTGATTACGTGTGCAATGAACATTGTTTCACATAATAATCATTCAAATTTTTCTAATTAGAACAGAATAAGTGATATAAAAATATTTGCAACCTGCTTGTTTATTACATCAATCATAATTTATTGATCAGAAGTAGGTTTTCTTAGGGAAAAACATGTTTGTATGATAATAACTACTTGTCTAAAATGTTTCCATGATAAATTACATATGATATGTGTATGAAGATCACATAAATAAATCTTTTTGGCTCAGTGCTATGTATATTTGCAGAATAATGTCATTTTTATCAAAGAAAATCGTAACGGTGTGTTATAAATGATAAAATATTTAGAATTACTGATATTGCTTATATTCGGGTATTATGGAGTTGTGCCCCCACCCCTTTAGGGTGTTGTCTATCCTCTTTTAAACAGTTTTTGAAAAAATGCTTAAATGCAATGCATGTGTCTTTGTCTGTAATGAAGAGGTTATGAACTAACAAAAATTATGATAAACAAACAGCACTTCTGCTTCAAAATGACAATCATTCCAAACTTTTATAATCTTTCATGAAATAATATTTCTCTTTTATTCTCATTTATTAAGTAGCTCTCAAAAAGTGATAAATATATTTTTGAGCTGAATTAAAATTCTGCATCAATTCAAAAAGAAGAAACTATTTCTAGTCAACTTACAAACAAATATGAACCTAAATGAAGTGTTTGATTTGAAAGATTTGATTTGTTAAATCCGGGTGTCACAGAGTTGTGCCCCTTTTGTGGTGTTCCTGTATATCTCGATGCACGACCCAGGGGGAAATCGTTTTTTTGTTTCACCTAAATCTTACTGTCGCTAAGGGAAAAATAAGGAAAAATAACAGCCATCTTCTGATGATAAGATTTGCTTCTTTATAAAATTGAGCTTTTCTTAAAAAAATGGCCATATATAAAAATGCATTACTTTATATTTACTAAAAATCAATTGCTTCTAGGGGACGTTGCCTAACCTTCAAAATTGGCAGTGACATTCTCTGTCATCCTCTTTTAAGGACATTATTGTCTGAAGGCAAAATATTTTTCCAATGAAAAATGAATTTTGACAGGAATTGTTTTCTTTTTTTCAAATTCAAATACAAAATGTGATAAAGTTGTTAAATATTTTAAAATTAACTTTTAATGTCTATCTCCGGAAATGCGCTTATTAAAAGAATTATGTTTTTTACAGATCCTAAATTCAAAAGCATATCTGCGAAGCTTTTGTATTTTTAAAATAATTTTTTGATATGCCAAAAATGTATTAAAAACCTTTCCAGCAAAACTACAGAGGCACAATTCAGAAATAATGTCACATGCTTTAAGAGTTGTTTCTCCTCATAGCAAAAATCTGGCCTCATAAATTGTGTTGACTTGTTCTGGCTAGCACATATCAAATTCTCTGACTGACTGACCATCATTGTTGCATTTTCATTATTTCAAATTTTAATTTTCTTTTTTTTACATATTTCACAAAATATTTTCATTCTTTAATTATAATCAATTTTTTCTTTTTCAGTCAGGGACATACTGCAATTATTATTTTTTTTAGATCAAATTTTACAGACAGAAACAGTGCAGACTATGGACATATTTTCATTAAAAAACTTCCCCTAAAACTCAATAAAATATTAAACTTTTGAAAGGATTTAATTTTGAGAATTACTTTATAGGTAAATAAGCTAGAAGAATTGAATATACCTAGTTTCAAGGGATACAAATCTATCAGATTAATAAATCCATTCTTATAAATTCTCTTTGTTAATGTCTAGATACGAAACTGTATGCAGATATTAAAAACATTGAGAGATCATTGACAAGAGAAATTTTGCTTGAAAGCATTTAATTGGATTTCATCTAACCATCTGTCTCTTCATGGCCAAAGCAGTATATGCTCTCACTAATATGAGAGATAGAGGTTCAATTCCTGGCAAAAAAAAAAGACAAAAATCATAATAAAAACTCTTAGACAAAAACTATAATAAACATGTTAAGTATTGTTTTAAACATGCAAAAAGAACAAAAATTGATATTTCAAATTTTCTCCAAACAATTTTCCATTCTGGATATTCTTACTGTGACATGAATGTTTTAATTCTCTAGAGTTATATTAATTGTCATTTCATATGTTGAAAATATTCATTAGTTACAAAAACTCTATGCCAAAGTTATATGATAAACTAATGAATATTCAACCATAAAATATACTTAAATATTCAAAGAATATATATTCAGAAGTAATTGCTATATAATAATTTTATTTGATATTCATTTGATCTATCTAAGGTATGTGTTTATGAAGTAACAATGCAGTTTTATCTCCACAAATGAAACAGAAACTACATCTGCTACTTGCATAAAAAGTCAATTGAAATATCAATGTTTGGGTAGACATTAGTTTCATTAAAAAAAAAATAAAAAAAATGAGTCTGATTAAAATTCTGTGTTACTTTTAAACTTTATTTTTCCAACTACATAAATACAAAGAAAATTTTCCATAAAACTAATTTTCTATAAATTGTAAATGCTGTACAATTGTATTGGAATGATTGTCATTTTGTGACAGTGAAGAGGTCAGCATGAGTGCTGATTGTTTTATAATAATTTCTGTGCATTTATACTGGCTTTGTTAGGGACAAAGATACATGCATTTCAATTAAGCATTTTTTCATAAACTGTGTAAAAGAGGATATATACAAGAACAACACCCTAAAAGGGGCACAAATCCGTGATTACCCAGATTAAGCAATATCAGTAATCCTACATATGTTACTATTTATAACACACTGTTATCATTTGCTTTCATAAAAATGACATTATTCTACAAATATACATAGCAGTAAGCAAGGAGCTTTTATTTATGTGAACTTCATACATGTATCATATGTAATTAACCTTGCAAACTTTTTAGAATAATATATATTGTAATACAAAAATGCCTCCTTAGAAAAACTGTTTATTATCAATAAATTATGATCAATGTCATAAACAAGCAGGTTGCAAATATTTTTTATATATTTTTCTCGCTACATTCATCCCACAAAGAAATGGCGGAGTCGATATGTGAGACCAGGTAATAAATAAATATATATATATATATATATGTAAAAACACACAATAAATATGCATTAAGAAAAGAAGACAATAAAAGACAAAAGATTATTATTGCATGTTACAAAACAATGAAAATGTATGGAGAAAACATTTAAAGACTAATGAATGAGTTTATTTATGTGTAGTTTGGTGTAAGAGAAAGTCCTATAGAAAATGATGTGAAAGCTGCATATTTGTGTGATCCATTGGGAAATCGGTTTTCTAGTTCGACCGAAATTTTACAGTCCCTAAGGGAAAAAAATGAAAAAGAGGATGACAGAGAATGTCACTGCCGTTTCATAAGCATAGGGAGCATCCCCTAGCAGTAACAGTTTTTAGTAAAAGCAAAGTAATGCATTTTTATATATGGCCACATTTTTTAATATATGCTCAATTTTACAAAGAAGCAAATCTTATCATCTGAAGATGGTCATTATTTTTCCTCTTCTTTCTCACTTTCCTATTAATTTTTTGTTTCACTGCAAATATTAATAGATTCTTAGCACTCAAAACATTGCCATTTTGTACAATATTCAACATTTCTATATGCATTTCTTTTGAGATTTTCAGTAAAACAATATAATTGGAAATAAATATAACAAAAAAATAAATATAAGATTTATTAAAGAATAAAAAATATTAAATATAAGATTTATTAAAGAGAAAGATTAAGGTTTTTTTTTTTAAATTAAATCAATAAAAAAAAAGAGTTTCCTCTCTTTTTGTTTCATGAATACTGCTTGAATGTTGAATGAGAACCAAACACAGATCCGTCACTTAACCTGTGTTGATTATCACAAGTCGGGCAAGATTACAGATCGAAACTGCAAGCCACAACTTCCTCTGTTCTCTTTCCCTGACACTCAACCCATGTGCCCACCAACAAGTGGCAGTAACAAGTAGCATTTTTAGTAAATATAAGCCATTAGATGATTATAGTCAGCTAGACATTCATTTCTCTAAGTAAATCAATTGAAGTTTTACAAAAATAATTTTATACAATTCTTGTGAAATCTAAACCAAAGATTGAAATATAAAAATATTTTTCTTTACTTTTGACAAAATTTCATTTTATTGTTGTCATTTTTACCCAGCATTCTCTCTGTTACAGCCTCATAAATACATAAAGTGAAAGTCGGAAAATACTTTCACTTTTAAAACTATTATGCACTATTATTAATAGTTGACCTGATTACGTGTGCAATGAACATTGTTTCACATAATAATCATTCAAATTTTTCTAATTAGAACAGAATAAGTGATATAAAAATATTTGCAACCTGCTTGTTTATTACATCAATCATAATTTATTGATCAGAAGTAGGTTTTCTTAGGGAAAAACATGTTTGTATGATAATAACTACTTGTCTAAAATGTTTCCATGATAAATTACATATGATATGTGTATGAAGATCACATAAATAAATCTTTTTGGCTCAGTGCTATGTATATTTGCAGAATAATGTCATTTTTATCAAAGAAAATCGTAACGGTGTGTTATAAATGATAAAATATTTAGAATTACTGATATTGCTTATATTCGGGTATTATGGAGTTGTGCCCCCACCCCTTTAGGGTGTTGTCTATCCTCTTTTAAACAGTTTTTGAAAAAATGCTTAAATGCAATGCATGTGTCTTTGTCTGTAATGAAGAGGTTATGAACTAACAAAAATTATGATAAACAAACAGCACTTCTGCTTCAAAATGACAATCATTCCAAACTTTTATAATCTTTCATGAAATAATATTTCTCTTTTATTCTCATTTATTAAGTAGCTCTCAAAAAGTGATAAATATATTTTTGAGCTGAATTAAAATTCTGCATCAATTCAAAAAGAAGAAACTATTTCTAGTCAACTTACAAACAAATATGAACCTAAATGAAGTGTTTGATTTGAAAGATTTGATTTGTTAAATCCGGGTGTCACAGAGTTGTGCCCCTTTTGTGGTGTTCCTGTATATCTCGATGCACGACCCAGGGGGAAATCGTTTTTTTGTTTCACCTAAATCTTACTGTCGCTAAGGGAAAAATAAGGAAAAATAACAGCCATCTTCTGATGATAAGATTTGCTTCTTTATAAAATTGAGCTTTTCTTAAAAAAATGGCCATATATAAAAATGCATTACTTTATATTTACTAAAAATCAATTGCTTCTAGGGGACGTTCCCTAACCTTCAAAATTGGCAGTGACATTCTCTGTCATCCTCTTTTAAGGACATTATTGTCTGAAGGCAAAATATTTTTCCAATGAAAAATGAATTTTGACAGGAATTGTTTTCTTTTTTTCAAATTCAAATACAAAATGTGATAAAGTTGTTAAATATTTTAAAATTAACTTTTAATGTCTATCTCCGGAAATGCGCTTATTAAAAGAATTATGTTTTTTACAGATCCTAAATTCAAAAGCATATCTGCGAAGCTTTTGTATTTTTAAAATAATTTTTTGATATGCCAAAAATGTATTAAAAACCTTTCCAGCAAAACTACAGAGGCACAATTCAGAAATAATGTCACATGCTTTAAGAGTTGTTTCTCCTCATAGCAAAAATCTGGCCTCATAAATTGTGTTGACTTGTTCTGGCTAGCACATATCAAATTCTCTGACTGACTGACCATCATTGTTGCATTTTCATTATTTCAAATTTTAATTTTCTTTTTTTTACATATTTCACAAAATATTTTCATTCTTTAATTATAATCAATTTTTTCTTTTTCAGTCAGGGACATACTGCAATTATTATTTTTTTTAGATCAAATTTTACAGACAGAAACAGTGCAGACTATGGACATATTTTCATTAAAAAACTTCCCCTAAAACTCAATAAAATATTGAACTTTTGAAAAGATTTAATTTTGAGAATTACTTTATAGGTAAATAAGCTAGAAGAATTGAATATACCTAGTTTCAAGGGATACAAATCTATCAGATTAATAAATCCATTCTTATAAATTCTCTTTGTTAATGTCTAGATACGAAACTGTATGCAGATATTAAAAACATTGAGAGATCATTGACAAGAGAAATTTTGCTTGAAAGCATTTAATTGGATTTCATCTAACCATCTGTCTCTTCATGGCCAAAGCAGTATATGCTCTCACTAATATGAGAGATAGAGGTTCAATTCCTGGCAAAAAAAAAAGACAAAAATCATAATAAAAACTCTTAGACAAAAACTATAATAAACATGTTAAGTATTGTTTTAAACATGCAAAAAGAACAAAAATTGATATTTCAAATTTTCTCCAAACAATTTTCCATTCTGGATATTCTTACTGTGACATGAATGTTTTAATTCTCTAGAGTTATATTAATTGTCATTTCATATGTTGAAAATATTCATTAGTTACAAAAACTCTATGCCAAAGTTATATGATAAACTAATGAATATTCAACCATAAAATATACTTAAATATTCAAAGAATATATATTCAGAAGTAATTGCTATATAATAATTTTATTTGATATTCATTTGATCTATCTAAGGTATGTGTTTATGAAGTAACAATGCAGTTTTATCTCCACAAATGAAACAGAAACTACATCTGCTACTTGCATAAAAAGTCAATTGAAATATCAATGTTTGGGTAGACATTAGTTTCATTAAAAAAAAAATAAAAAAAATGAGTCTGATTAAAATTCTGTGTTACTTTTAAACTTTATTTTTCCAACTACATAAATACAAAGAAAATTTTCCATAAAACTAATTTTCTATAAATTGTAAATGCTGTACAATTGTATTGGAATGATTGTCATTTTGTGACAGTGAAGAGGTCAGCATGAGTGCTGATTGTTTTATAATAATTTCTGTGCATTTATACTGGCTTTGTTAGGGACAAAGATACATGCATTTCAATTAAGCATTTTTTCATAAACTGTGTAAAAGAGGATATATACAAGAACAACACCCTAAAAGGGGCACAAATCCGTGATTACCCAGATTAAGCAATATCAGTAATCCTACATATGTTACTATTTATAACACACTGTTATCATTTGCTTTCATAAAAATGACATTATTCTACAAATATACATAGCAGTAAGCAAGGAGCTTTTATTTATGTGAACTTCATACATGTATCATATGTAATTAACCTTGCAAACTTTTTAGAATAATATATATTGTAATACAAAAATGCCTGTTAGAAAAACTGTTTATTATCAATAAATTATGATCAATGTCATAAACAAGCAGGTTGCAAATATTTTTTATATATTTTTCTCGCTACATTCATCCCACAAAGAAATGGCGGAGTCGATATGTGAGACCAGGTAATAAATAAATATATATATATATATATGTAAAAACACACAATAAATATGCATTAAGAAAAGAAGACAATAAAAGACAAAAGATTATTATTGCATGTTACAAAACAATGAAAATGTATGGAGAAAACATTTAAAGACTAATGAATGAGTTTATTTATGTGTAGTTTGGTGTAAGAGAAAGTCCTATAGAAAATGAAGTGAAAGCTGCATATTTGTGTGATCCATTGGGAAATCGGTTTTCTAGTTCGACCGAAATTTTACAGTCCCTAAGGGAAAAAAATGAAAAAGAGGATGACAGAGAATGTCACTGCCGTTTCATAAGCATAGGGAGCATCCCCTAGCAGTAACAGTTTTTAGTAAAAGCAAAGTAATGCATTTTTATATATGGCCACATTTTCTAATTAGAACAGAATAAGTTATATAAAAATATTTGCAACCTGCTTGTTTATTACATCAATCATAATTTATTGATCAGAAGCAGGTTTTCTTAGGGAAAAACATGTTTGTATGATAATAACTACTTGTCTAAAATGTTTCCATGATAAATTACATATGATATGTGTATGAAGATCACATAAATAAATCTTTTTGGCTCAGTGCTATGTATATTTGCAGAATAATGTCATTTTTATCAAAGAAAATCGTAACGGTGTGTTATAAATGATAAAATATTTAGAATTACTGATATTGCTTATATTCGGGTATTATGGAGTTGTGCCCCCCCCTTTAGGGTGTTGTCTATCCTCTTTTAAACAGTTTTTGAAAAAATGCTTAAATGCAATGCATGTGTCTTTGTCTGTAATGAAGAGGTTATGAACTAACAAAAATTATGATAAACAAACAGCACTTCTGCTTCAAAATGACAATCATTCCAAACTTTTATAATCTTTCATGAAATAATATTTCTCTTTTATTCTCATTTATTAAGTAGCTCTCAAAAAGTGATAAATATATTTTTGAGCTGAATTAAAATTCTGCATCAATTCAAAAAGAAGAAACTATTTCTAGTCAACTTACAAACAAATATGAACCTAAATGAAGTGTTTGATTTGAAAGATTTGATTTGTTAAATCGGGGTGTCACAGACTTGTGCCCCTTTTGGAGTGTTCCTGTATATCTCGATGCACGACCCAGGGGGAAATCGTTTTTTGTTTCACCTAAATCTTACTGTCGCTAAGGGAAAAATAAGGAAAAATAACAGCCATCTTCTGATGATGAGATTTGCTTCTTTATAAAATTGAGCTTATGTTAAAAAAAATGGCCATATATAAAAATGCATTACTTTATATTTACTAAAAATCAATTGCTTCTAGGGGACGTTCCCTAACCTTCAAAATTGGCAGTGACATTCTCTGTCATCCTCTTTTAAGGACATTATTGTCTGAAGGCAAAATATTTTTCCAATGAAAAATGAATTTTGACAGGAATTGTTTTCTTTTTTTCAAATTCAAATACAAAATGTGATAAAGTTGTTAAATATTTTAAAATTAACTTTTAATGTCTATCTCCGGAAATGCGCTTATTAAAAGAATTATGTTTTTTACAGATCCTAAATTCAAAAGCATATCTGCGAAGCTTTTGTATTTTTAAAATAATTTTTTGATATGCCAAAAATGTATTAAAAACCTTTCCAGCAAAACTACAGAGGCACAATTCAGAAATAATGTCACATGCTTTAAGAGTTGTTTCTCCTCATAGCAAAAATCTGGCCTCATAAATTGTGTTGATTTGTTCTGGCTAGCACATATCAAATTCTCTGACTGACTGACCATCATTGTTGCATTTTCATTATTTCAAATTTTAATTTTCTTTTTTTTACATATTTCACAAAATATTTTCATTCTTTAATTATAATCAATTTTTTCTTTTTCAGTCAGGGACATATTGCAATTATTATTTTTTTTAGATCAAATTTTACAGACAGAAACAGTGCAGACTATGGACATATTTTCATTAAAAAACTTCCCCTAAAACTCAATAAAATATTAAACTTTTGAAAGGATTTAATTTTGAGAATTACTTTATAGGTAAATAAGCTAGAAGAATTGAATATACCTAGTTTGAAGGGATACAAATCTATCAGATTAATAAATCCATTCTTATAAATTCTCTTTGTTAATGTCTAGATACGAAACTGTATGCAGATATTAAAAACATTGAGAGATCATTGACAAGAGAAATTTTGCTTGAAAGCATTTAATTGGATTTCATCTAACCATCTGTCTCTTCATGGCCAAAGCAGTATATGCTCTCAGTAATATGAGAGCTAGAGGTTCAATTCCTGGCAAAAAAAAAAGACAAAAATCATAATAAAAACTCTTAGACAAAAACTATAATAAACATGTTAAGTATTGTTTTAAACATGCAAAAAGAACAAAAATTGATATTTCAAATTTTCTCCAAACAATTTTCCATTCTGGATATTCTTACTGTGACATGAATGTTTTAATTCTCTAGAGTTATATTAATTGTCATTTCATATGTTGAAAATATTCATTAGTTACAAAAACTCTATGCCAAAGTTATATGATAAACTAATGAATATTCAAACATAAAATATACTTAAATATTCAAAGAATATATATTCAGAAGTAATTGCTATATAATAATTTTATTTGATATTCATTTGATCTATCTAAGGTATGTGTTTATGAAGTAACAATGCAGTTTTATCTCCACAAATGAAACAGAAACTACATCTGCTACTTGCATAAAAAGTCAATTGAAATATCAATGTTTGGGTAGACATTAGTTTCATTAAAAAAAAAATAAAAAAATGAGTCTGATTAAAATTCTATGTTACTTTTAAACTTTATTTTTCCAACTACATAAATACAAAGAAAATTTTCCATAAAACTAATTTTCTATAAATTGTAAATGCTGTACAATTGTATTGGAATGATTGTCATTTTGTGACAGTGAAGAGGTCAGCATGAGTGCTGATTGTTTTATAATAATTTCTGTGCATTTATACTGGCTTTGTTAGGGACAAAGATACATGCATTTCAATTAAGCATTTTTTCATAAACTGTGTAAAAGAGGATATATACAAGAACAACACCCTAAAAGGGGCACAAATCCGTGATTACCCAGATTAAGCAATATCAGTAATCCAACATATGTTACTATTTATAACACACTGTTATTATTTGCTTTCATAAAAATGACATTATTCTACAAATATACATAGCAGTAAGCAAGGAGCTTTTATTTATGTGAACTTCATACATGTATCATATGTAATTAACCTTGCAAACTTTTTAGAATAATATATATTGTAATACAAAAATGCCTCCTTAGAAAAACTGTTTATTATCAATAAATTATGATCAATGTCATAAACAAGCAGGTTGCAAATATTTTTTATATATTTTTCTCGCTACATTCATCCCACAAAGAAATGGCGGAGTCGATATGTGAGACCAGGTAATAAATAAATATATATATATATATATATATATATATATATATATATATATATATATATATATATATATATATATATGTAAAAACACAATAAATATGCATTAAGAAAAGAAGACAATAAAAGACAAAAGATTATTATTGCATGTTACAAAACAATGAAAATGTATGGAGAAAACATTTAAAGACTAATGAATGAGTTTATTTATGTGTAGTTTGGTGTAAGAGAAAGTCCTATAGAAAATGAAGTGAAAGCTGCATATTTGTGTGATCCATTGGGAAATCAGTTTTCTAGTTCGACTGAAATTTTACAGTCCCTAAGGGAAAAAAATGAAAAAGAGGATGACAGAGAATGTCACTGCCGTTTCATAAGCATAGGGAGCATCCCCTAGCAGTAACAGTTTTAGTAAAAGTAATTCATTTTTATATATGGCCACATTTTTTAATATATGCTCAATTTTACAAAGAAGCAAATCTTATCATCTGAAGATGGTCATTATTTTTCCTCTTCTTTCTTACTTTCCTATTAAGTTTTTGTTTCACTGCAAATATTAATAGATTCTTAGCACTCAAAACATTGCCAGTTTGTACAATATTCAACATTTCTATATGCATTTCTTTTGAGATTTTCAGTAAAATAATATAATTGGAAATAAATATAAGATTTATTAAAGAATAAAAAATATTAAAATATAAGACTTATTAAAGAGAATGATTAAGGTTTTTTTAAATTAAGTCAATAAAAAAAAAGATTTATTTATGTGATCTTCATACACATATCATATGTAATTTATCATAGAAACATTTTAGACAAGTAGTTATTATCATACAAACATGTTTTTCCCTAAGAAAACCTACTTCTGATCAATAAATTATGATTGATGTAATAAACAAGCAGGTTGCAAATATTTTTATATCACTTATTCTGTTCTAATTAGAAAAATTTGAATGATTATTATGTGAAACAATGTTTATTGCACGCGTAATCAGTTCAACTAGTAATAATAGTGCATAATAATTTTAAAAGTGAAAGTATTTTCCGACTTTCACTTTATGTATTTATGAAGCTGTAACAGAGAGAATGCTGGGTAAAAATGACAACAATAAAATGAAATTTTGTCAAAAGTAAAGAAAAATATTTTTATATTTCAATCTTTGGTTTAGATTTCACAAGAATTGTATAAAATTATTTTTGTAAAACTTTAATTGATTTACTTAGAGAAATGAATGTCTAGCTGACTATAATCATCTAATGGCTTATATTTACTAAAAATGCTACTTGTTACTGCCACTTGTTGGTGGGCACATGGGTTGAGTGTCAGGGAAAGAGAACAGAGGAAGTTGTGGCTTGCAGTTTCGATCTGTAATCTTGCCCGACTTGTGATAATCAACACAGGTTAAGTGACGGATCTGTGTTTGGTTCTCATTCAACATTCAAGCAGTATTCATGAAACAAAAAGAGAGGAAATCTCTCCTTTTTTTTTTTTTATTGATTTAATTTAAAAAAACCTTAATCTTTCTCTTTAATAAATCTTATATTTAATATTTTTTATTCTTTAATAAATCTTATATTTATTTTTTTGTTATATTTATTTCCAATTATATTGTTTTAGTGAAAATCTCAAAAGAAATGCATATAGAAATGTTGAATATTGTACAAACTGGCAATGTTTTGAGTGCTAAGAATCTATTAATATTTGCAGTGAAACAAAAAATTAAGAAAGTGAGAAAGAAGAGGAAAAATAATGACCATCTTCAGATGATAAGATTTGCTTCTTTGTAAAATTGAGCATATATTAAAAAATGTGGCCATATATAAAAATGAATTACTTTACATTTACTAAAAAAGACATTCCTGCTAGGGGATGCTCCGTAAGCTTATGAATTGGCAGCGACATTCTCCGTTATCGTCTTTTTCCTTTTTTTTTTCGCCTTAGAGATGGTAATATTTTGGTCAAACATGAAAAACAATTTCCCAATGAGGCACAAGCGTATGCATGTTTCACTTCATTTTCTATAGGACTTTCTCTTACACCAAACTACACATAAATAAACTCATTCATTAGTCTTTAAATGTTTCTCCATTCATTTTCGTTGTTTTGTAACATGCAATAATAATCTATTGTCTATGTATACCCTTGTTTTGTTAATACATACTTATCGTTTATATATATATATATATATATATATACACATGGTTGTGTTGTTCCCCATCGTTTATTACCTGGTCTCATATACTGAGTCCACCATTTCTTTGTTGGATAAATGTAGCGAGAAAATTATAAAAAATATTTGTAACCTACTTGTTTATTACATTGATTGTAATTTATTGATAATAAACAGGACTTAATAGGAGACATTTGTCTATTACAATAACTATTTTTCTAAAAATTTTGCATAGTAAATTATATATTCTACGTGTATCAAGTTCACATAAATAAACGCTTTTTGCTCAATTAAGAATAATGTAATTTTTACCAAAGTAAATGATAACAGTGTGTTATAAACAGGAACATATTGAGGATTAGCAGATCGGATTGAGGAATCGGAGAGCTGAGTTCAAACTCTAGTCGAATCCATTATATTCACCTTAGGAAAGGTATTAATCCTCTTCTTATCCCCAAAATATGTGTAAATAGGAGGGCAGTTTGTGTTCTATAGACTTGGATGGCAACTAGTCTGCCATAGAAAGAAAATCTGCCTCGTCAGTGTCGAAAGATACATGATCGCCTATGTGTGTATCACAAGTGGCATATAATTGATATTTGTTAAATTTGGGTATCACGGAGTTGTGCCCCTTTTGGGATGTTGATATATATATATATATATATATATATATATATAGTCATTCTTTTACACACTTTGTGTAAAAATGGTTAAATGGAATGGTTAATGAAACTGTTACGAACCCAGACAAATTATTATAAAACAAACAGCTCCCCTCCTGTCCTCTTCACTGCCACAAAATGACAATCATTCCAAACTTTTATAATCTTTCATGAAATAAGTATTTCTCTTTTATTCTCATTTATTAAGTGGCTCTCAAGAATTGATAAATATATTTTTGAGCTGAATTAAAATTCTACATTAATGCAAAAAGAAGAAACTATTTCTAGTCAAATTACAAACAAACATGAACCTAAACCAAGTGTTTGATTTGAAAATAAACTAAATCTGCCGTTGGAAGTTGCCTTTGTAAAAAATCTATGATCTCTAATTAAATCTATCAATTAAAGAAGTGCCTCAGAAAACATGTATTCAGAGAATGATGAAATAAATTGAAGAGAAGTGATCAGTGAGAAGAAGAATCAGTGTCTGTCTCTTCAATAGAAGATAAAATCATTGAGAAATCCTTGTATATGTTTAAGTGCAACTAACGAAACATATTCTTTTTTTTACTACATTCACATAAACTATTTATTTCCATCATCTTTTGTTATATGTTAAAATATTTAAATCACTTTTTTTACTAAATCTGTGATCATTGAAATTTCTCAATTTTTTATGTAGTCTATATAATTACCTAAATTAAATAAGTACTGTGAAGTTTTGTTGCAATCCCCCGCCCCTCGTATTTTTACCTCATTCAATCTACGTTACCTTCTCTGCTCTTTTGCTCACAAACTTTGAATTTTTTGTGTATGTTGCAATCATTTTACTTCCTTTTACATTCAAATATTTCACATTCCTTTTAACTTTATTCTATCAAATGTCATGTGGATGGATAATCAAAATCATTATATTACTTGACAACAATATCAAATCAGTTAATTTTACATCAATATGAGTTATCTTGGATAATTGATATGTATTCACCGATGATTTCTCTTACAATATCAATACAGAATATAGCAGAGAAGAATCATATTAATATGTTTGAAAGCTTATTGTTATGCTAACTCAATTTTTAATTTCATTTCATATTTACTGTACAATTGTAATGTCTTAATAAAGTATCAAAATTAATAAACCAAGAATTATTCCTTTAAACCTTTGTTGATTAATTGACTTTTAATCAAAATTTTATCTCAATGCCTTTGTTTAACCAGTCAAAGATCATTTGGAGAGTATTATTGCTAAAACGGTTTGATTTCAATTGCATCTTTATTTTACTAACCATTTTCTTATTACTGGTTTTTGAAAAAACAAGTTTTTCCTCATTTACGATGAATTAATCAACACAAGAAAGATTAAAAAAAAAGAATGGGTTGTGTAAAGTAATTTTTCTCAATCTTATTCTGCTCATGCTCCCCCTTCAATCCAGTCCAAGTTTGTTATGGCCCCCTCATGCCAACTTTACTTATTCTACTCCCTCCCACCCCTACCTTCAACTTAATACATCTAGAGAAGTAGGAATATTAAAGGTAGTAGTTAGTACCATATAAACACTAACTCTATTTGCAAATCAAAGAATGGCTGCCCTGTCAATCCAATGAGAGTTCTCTATGGACCCCTCATGCAAACTTAAGTTCTTATCCCCCTTACTCCATTTCACCCCTTCCTTCAACTTAATACATCTAAGGAAGTAGCAATATTAAAGGTTGTAGTTTGAATAATACTATGGCATCAAAACACTAACTCCAGTTGTAAATCAAAGAATAATATTATTTGGATAAATATTTTATTTGAATAAACTCATTTATTTACAAAATAAAAAATACATGTACCATCAGCACTATCTTGTAGTTTCAATGAGATCCCCCTGACTGGTTCGGGTCTGCAAATTTGTCAATGTTTGTTTTGAAAGCCATCAGAGAGCAACATAAATCACCACTTTTTTTTCTTTGTCAAGGTTATTTCGAGTCTTTGACAGCAGATGCATCATCCGACTGAAACCAGACTCAATCAAGTAGGATGTTGGAAAAGCGAGCAAGAACAACTTCACATCTTTCCAGAGTACTGGGTAATTTTCTGTGCCTGCTCGGAGCACCCCATTATTCAAACTTGGCCTTGTGGTCCCTGAAAATATCTCATACCCTACCCCCCACAGAGGCCATATGGCCTACGTTGACAAAACTTGGACTAAAGTATTATCATGATAATGTTGTGAACTTACATAGTAATATCAAGAGTTGTGTAATTTCAGTATATTAAATGACCAAAATTCATACCTTTTTGAAATAAATATATAATTACGTAAAAATAAAAGTTTTTTTCTGAGAATATAATAATAAACATTGTACAGCATTTACAATTTATAGAAAATTAGTTTTATGAAAAATAAAATTTAAAAAGTAACAGAGAATTTCAATAAGACTGACTTTTTTTTTTAATGAAACTAATGTCTACCCAATTTCAATCCACTTTTTATGCAAGTAGCAGATGTAGTTTCTGTTTCATTTGTGAAGATAAAACTGCATTATTACTTCATAAACACACACCTTAGATAGATCAAATGAATATCAAATAAAATTATTATATAGCAATTACTTCTGAATATATATTCTTTGAATATTTAAATATATTTTCTGGTTGGATATTCATTGGATTATCATATAACTGTGGCGTAGAGTTGTCTTATCAAATGGATATTTTCAACATATGAAATGGCAATTAATATAACGTTAAATAACTAAAACATACTTGTCACACTAAGAAATCCAAGATGCAAAATTGTTTGGAGAAAATTTGAAATCAATTTTTGTTATGTTTACATATTTAAAACAATACTTAACATATTTATTATAATTTTTGTCTTTTTTGTCAGGAATTGAACCACCATCTCTCATATTGCTGAGAGCATATACTGCTTAGGACATGAAGAGACAGACACACAAAGTCAATTGTTTAAAACAATACTTAACATATTTATTATAGTTTTTGCATGTTTTATTTTAATTTTCAAATGAAAAAATATATTCAAGGAAGCAAACTAACAACAAGTGTGTTTAACTATTTAGCTTTTAAAATCACTAGTGTTTTATCATTAATAACAATTGCATATATTTTATTTAATCATGTACACAATATTGTAGAATTTATTGTGATGATTTACTAAAAGTATACTTTTGAAATCAAATGGTCATAATTGATATAATACTAGTTCATTGTTTAGTATACATTTAAATCTAGCAGAGCATTTAATGTCAATATTTTAACCATATAATAATGAAAATATATATATTATGAAGATTTAATTTAAAAATGATAAATCTTGAAAAATTTGACAAAAAATGTTATAAAAATTTTAACCCACATGTAAAAAGGCTTAATAATCTTATTATAACTAAACTATGTATAGTATCTGAGAATATTTGTTACTATTAGGTACAAAGATTTCTGTCTATGCAGATATCTATTTTATATCAATAGACTAACTTGACATTGAAACAGTAAGACATTCCAGCTAAAGTTCTTAAAGAAAAATGCTGCAAAAGTAATAGGCAGATTACTTAGTTCATAAAATCTCTCAGTCTCCACTTTCTTTTGCATGTCAATATAATGTTACCTTACTTCATGATGTTATCTTTCTAGAAGATAGATAACACTACTTATCAGAAAGACTAACAGCTTCTTCAGTGTTTTTATCAGCTGAGTCATGGACAAACATTTTTAAATCCCACTATGACACACATTCTTTTTTTCTACACTGTTCAGACGTTTCTGTCTATATTTCTGAGATGAGGTATTATGTACGTTATTCGGACTATTGTCCTCATCTTTGTGGCCATATTTATTACGTTTCAGCCATTGTATGCTCGGGCATTCTTCAGGTAGTTGAAATGTCGAACTGAACCCTTTATTTCACTCACTGGAGTAGACTGTTCTAGTTCCACATGCCATGTTTTAATGGATGTTAGTTATCAGTTATATCCCGTTAATTCCCCTCTCCAAGTTCTCCACTGCCTTAACCGGGTATTGAACTCATACACTTTGGGTCCTGTCACTGGATCTAACTAATGCCTTTATCCATTGTAATTAAGAACCCCATTAAAAATTAAATATTTTCTAAAAATAAAAATTCTCTGCCAACTTCTGTATTTAAAGTTAGTCTATATAAAACTATGTTTATTTACATCTTTCTAATTATTTAAATTATAAAAGCATCAAGTCTATAGAAATTCAAGTGTGTTTATAGGATGTATAATAATAGTATCTGAAACAATTACACTGTCTCATGATCTTCACTGAAATTTCAGTGCATTTCTTTACAATTTTAAAATGGATATTCAAGTAACCCGTGTTTATAGGGCCAATGTTACTTGTAGAAATTTAAATAGTACTATCCATACTGTATTAGTTAACTTAATACAGCTTAGTACAAGAGAAAGTTATTAAATGTCTCGAAAAACAAGAGTTGAACATATATCGTAACAGCAACAATCACATTTTTCATATGGATCAGAGCTATATGTAAAAAAATGTTGCCTTAAATCTGTAACATTTTGTTCAGTTTTAATTCATTTTTTGTAACATTTGGTAGAGTTGTCTCCCTTACACGGGCGTATAGTCCGATTTAGAGGAAAATTCATTGTCATTAGGGAAAATTACCCTCATCCTTACGTCGGTAGGATGTATTCAATTGTAAGGTCATTTTAATACGCGTATATGTCTCATTTGTTATTACATCGGCAAATTAATTTCAAAATGTATAGTGTAGTTTATCCTTTAGAAAAAATGTATTTTCTTTTTCAGTTAAAGTCATTAATTTACACAAGTCCTCAACTGTTTGATTGATTTGATACTGTTGGCAAATCAGGCGATATTCATTCCTGGTTTTTACTATTTTTTTTTTACTTAAAAAAAAAAAAAAAAAAAAAAAAAAAATATATATATATATATATAATATGCCAACTTCCTTCGGGATGCTGTCTCTCCTCTAGATTACTTTTTATTTTCTGTAGTAAATTGTTGGGTCGTTTTCTTTTGAATAAATAACGAACTGGTTTCCCCACTACATTTCCGCTGTTTTGGATTCAGAGTTGTACTAGATATTTTTTAGGCTAGAAAGGCTAGACCAGGGGTCTGCAACCACCGTAACGCGTCGTGCCACACCAAGCAATTTCCAATGACACACTGCCGTAAATATGACATCACGAACTCCGAAACAATAACTACTACAACGCAAAGATGATAGCTTTTTCAATTATTGTATGGTATATTGACCTTGACTTGAATAAAAATAAATATGTGACACATAAAAAGGTTGCCGACCCCTGGCCTAGTCGACCCGGGAATACTCTAAGAAGCTGCAACTTGAATGTTTCTTTTGTAGCAAAAAAAAATTTTTTAAATACATATATCCACTATTTTAAATTAAAAGAACAAAAAAAAATGTTCAATTTCGAGTTTTAGCCGAGTATTCCTGTGTAGTGTTTTAGGTTAAATAAAAATAAACATTTGCTTTGATTTTTTTTTCTTATAAAAATATTTTTGCGGATTACGGCGATTAGTCTTCCTGATCAATTGTATCAGCTGGAAATTGTGCTCTCTTATTTTTATTTTTTTTCCAAAAGAGTCTAAGAGTTTTTTTTTTGTTTTTAGCATCAGCTGAGCGTTAGCCTTATTTCATGTTAATTCTGGTGAAGTTTCTTCAGTTATTTTCATTTGTATGAAAAAAAAAAAAAAAAAAAAAAAAAAAAAAAAAAAAGTGCTTTGCTTCCTGTCTTTTGAAACTTATGCTTTTAGTTTTAAGACTAAAGCTAAAAAAGCTGTACAGTCTTGTCAGCGGATTGCTTTTGCTTAGCATTCATTACGTTATTTGTTTTCAGGGAGAATACGAATTAAAATTACAGACACTAGATGCGGAAAAAAAAAAAAAAAAAAAAAAAAAATTAAAAAAATAGCTTAAAAATAAAAATGAAGTAAATTGATTTGACTTTTTTTTTTTTTTTTTAAATTAAAATTACTTTTAGGACATGCAAAATTCTGTCTAACCAATTGAACAAAAAATTCAGAGTATGTTTTGTAATCTAATTACGATCATTATCTTCAATAAGGTCAAAGAATAGAGTTTCAAACGTTCAACGGTAAAATTAGCGGATACTCGCATTTGAAACAGACGTCAATTTTTATTTTAAACGCAAATTCGAGAAACTTATGGATGGCCCGTTTCTGTTCGTAATAAGTTTATTAAAATTCCTAACAAAATAAAAATAACTAAATAAGGTTAAATTACAAAAAGTCAAAACAAAACAAAACAAGAACTGTGTAGAATCGAATTTTATTCAGTTTTTTTTTTTTTTTTTTTTTTTTTTACATGATTTTAGTAGAGTCTGAAGTTTCATTGTTTTTTTTTAGCATGAAGTAATAATTTATAACTTTATGGAAATGCAAATTACCTCAGTAGTCAAAGTAAATGAGAGCTGAAGAGTAGTTATGTAATGAACCAGCTCAACTTAAGTACAATGAACAAAAATTGCTTTTAAAAACTTTTAAAACTAAAACCGATCAACCAAAATAATTTAGATGAATTTAATTGTAATATAGGAATTAAAAAAATTTCAGTTCGTACGGATTCCAGAGTTTATTGAACAACTTTTAAGACTTACTAGTTAGATAGAATAACTGTTCAGAAAAATGAATAAAGTCAGGAGGAGGAAAAAGTGACGAGGAAAGGTTTCGTTTATTTACCCAGGGACCCCCCCCCCCCAAACATCATTTATAAAGTTTGAAGACTTATTTTTAAGGTTTTACAATTTTAAATGTCAGACGACTAAATCTCGTAATCAAAAAAGAACTGATCAAAAAAAAAAAAAAAAAAAAAAAAAAAAAAAAAAATTGTAGCCAGAACTATTATTAATTATTAATGAAATTGCGTGTATCACCGTTTACAAATTGTCTCTTGTAAAAATAAAATTGAAAGCTATAAATCAATGTGATTTGTCTAAGAAATTAAATGTTAAAATAAAAACTAAGATAAGCTTACGTCACTGCAACTGGTAAATTTGCAACTGTTCGGTAAACATGCATTTTTGTTTGAGGTAATCAGTTCAGAAAGGAAAACATTGAAAATTTACTCTCCAGACTGTGGCATTTGGCAACTAACAGTAAAAAATACAAATAAAAAGGCAATAAGAGAAAAATTAAGATTTTTAAAAAGTTCACAACCATTTTTGAATAAAACTAAAAGAAAAATTGAGTAATGAAAGCAAAGTTGTTAAAAAAAAAAAAAAAATAAAAATAAAAAAAAAAAGAGAAAGAATAGCCAAGTGGTCCCCGCCTTGTACTGTGGTTGTTAAGTATCCCTAAAATTAATAAAATCTACTTTAAAAATTTGCGAGATTCCTATTCTAATCAGATTTTTGCTACGAAAAAAACTCATTTGCTTATATTAATTTATTTCAAGTTAGTTAACTGAACTTTTTGCTTATTCCAGGATCCTAACAGATGAAAAACTTTATAAAGAAGCAGTTAGATCAGAGATCAGGGTTACTCAGTGCTAGGTATATGCATCATTGCATACATACATATGTGTATGGCTTCTCACACACATAAATGAAAAAGAAAGATCTATCTTGTCACATACTACCTTAGTGTGTAGACCAGGTAAATAAATATACTCCTTCACGAGGGACGTAGAAATGTTACATCATGGATAGAGAAGCGCCACCAACTTAATTGTCCCTGGAAGAGCATGAAAATTTGATAATTAGAACCAAAAATTATATTACCTTTTTTTTCTCTTAGAAATACAAATAGAAGAATTTATATCGGAAATAAAAGTTGTTTCAAAATGTTAGCTTATATAGACATTTTATTTAAAAATATAGAATATTTAAGTTGAAGTGGGGGGTAGTATAATTTAGTTCATGCAAAGAGTTAACAGTTAACTTTTCGGTTAAATAAAAAAAACAAAAAAAAAAACAACAAACTTAAATTCTTAACCATGTGATAGTTATATTGAAAAAAGATTCATTATTTCGAATTCATTTAAACTAAAGTGTTTGTTCTGGAGGTGAACATGCAACCGACGTTCTTATATATTTTTTAAACCTACATTTCCGTATTACTTTTTTTTAGTTTTAGTTTTTTTTTTAGTTAAAAGGCTCAGAAAAGATTACTTTAAGATTTTAAAGCGAGAAAAAAAAGCAAAAACATCGTCATTTAGTGGGCGATGAAAGTCTTTAAGTTCCTTATTTTTAGTAGTAAAAGTGTAGTTGTAGTACAGTACAACGTACATTTGTTAAGTTAACTGATAATAATTATCGAAAGTTTAACTTTTTTAAAAAGTGAAGAGGTCTGTTGATGTAGACGTCTGTTATTTGTTAGGTACTATAATTCTGTTAACTACATTTGTAACAACCAGTCTATAAAGACAAAGTACAAGTTTGTTTTTTTTCAGCAAGTAACGAACCGAATCCCGTTTAAAATGGTTTTTTACACGTTAGCCATCGGCTGATCAGGGCTAGGTCCACTGCTCCAATGAGGGGGCCAGGATTTTTTCACGCCGTCTCTCTCCTTCAGAAATTCGTAGTAGCCTGCAAGGCAGACGAAGCGATCGTCATCCAATTTCAAACCTAATCTCACAAAAAAAGCAAGATATGGAAAAAACATGATGTCAGCCATAGACATACTATTAGAAGCCAAGTATACTTTTCCCGGTTCACCGCGAGCCTTAAGGAAACCCTCCCATATTTTAAGTTCTTCACTTAGGATTTTATAGCGCTTCTGCAATAACGCTCCGTCTACATTATCGGCTGGGGTAAACCATTTGTAATACAAGATATCCTTTATAGCCTTTTGCTGAAGGTTACAGGTTTCGTGGGCTCTTTGCAGGATCCTAGCAAGATCTTCAGGGTTGGTATCAGCCTTGGGTAGCAATCGGGTTCCTTTGTCGGGGTACATTGCTTCTAGATATTCGCAAGCGGCTATAGACTCGTTAATGACGACCGGTTCAGCATCAGATCCCCTTTTAATGACCATTGTTGGCACTTGACCCCTAGGGTTCAGGGCCATAATTTCATCGCTTTTGTGTTCGTTTTTGTCAAAGGATATTATTTTCGAGTTGTATGCGAGACCCTTTTCTTCTAAGGTCAACATGACACGCCAGCAAGGAAAACTACCAGATCCCCAATACAGAGTAATATCCATTGTTTGTTTAGCTTTGTTAACGTGTCCAAAATAAAATTTGATACTGTACGCACAACCTGAACAACCACTTGCCTTCTTCCTAAGCTGCGATTAATTTGGTGTATTTATACTACATTGCGCGTGACGTCAGAGAATCACGTGTTCGCTTATTGTGCGTGTGTATGTGTACCCTGTACAAACATTGTACTTTCAATGAGCAATATAATTTTTTATGCATGTATATTGCTTTGACACACAGTGTGTGTATGTAGGTAGATACTGAAAATTAGATATATGATTTTTTTTTTTAAGTAATTTGGTGAATTAATACAATTGAAGGATAATATGTAACATTTAGTAGTGAAAAAAAGGAAAACTTTTTTTTTTGTGTTTCAGTTAGAGAAGAAGAAGAAGAAAAAGAGACTAGAGCCGAAAAAAAGAAAAGAATTTAAAAAATCTAATTATTATTTTTTGTTCTTTTTTTTTAACTAGCCTTTTTCTTTCAAGGACTTCTTAACTTACCTGGCTCCATATGGCCACATCCCCAAGAAGCGGTACCTCTCCTTCGAGAGGTGGACTGGAGTCATTACCCGAGGTGTTCCCAAAAGAGGGGGTGCTGAGGGGGGTAGAGCAATTTTTCCACGGTATTGTTGAAACTCAGGGTTGGAGCAAGGGTCACGTGCCCCCCACTCTACTACATCTTAATTTTCATAAGGTAGTATTCATATTGTAAATTACAAAATTTATTGTAACATAATTTAATCATTTTACAATAATGGATCATATACAATAAGTGAACTATTCAATTAAAAGAATTGAAAATTAATGTATCTAAAAATGTAAACAGACATGTCATAAATCCACTCTTAAAATGATAAAACAACATTTTTCTGCGGTAATTTTTTTTTAACAACAATCAGATTTGTGATTTTTCTTGCGAAAAAGTTGAATAATTGCACAAAACAGAACATTACGGATAAAAAACTGAATTTTATTTTCGAGACTCAGCATGAGCAAAAAAACAAATTCACGAACTTGGACAAAAAAACAGACCCTAGATTTAGAATGACGTTTAAAATATTTCGCCCTACTCCTATAGTCAGTTGTGCTTAGCTTAGTTTTTTTTTTTTTTGTAACGTAAAATGTAACTATAATTAGTGAAAATGTTGATAAGATTGCAGGGCTCACAAAGCACTGCCCGCGACTCCCAATCAGACTCCTCACTAGTCGGGGGGGTAGTACGCACCACCCCTAGTTAACTAACTTTTTTAAACTGACCCTGTGTCGCATTCGGCAGCGACGTGGGCGTACAGAAAAATCCACTTTAATGAATGCAAAATTAAATTTTTGGTACTTTGTCTGAACGATAAAAAACAAAAAAAAAGTAAAACACTTGCTTGACTTAGTTGATCTTTTATTGTAAATGTGATATTTCTTACAATTAAAAAGTTTAACTAAAAGTTTAGTAGAGTTACAGCAAAAAAAAAAAAAAAAGAAAAAGTGGGCGGTTTTCAGTGAGACAACCAAAGTTACAAAACACGAGTTGTTTCATTGGCAAACAACACACCTTTGGCCTTTTGTAAAAGTTGTTCCCTAAGAGTTATTCTTCATTATTCTCGAAGGAAAGAAATAAATAAAAATAAAATGTTACAAAAAAATTCATGTGTAAACATCAGCTTGTGAGGGATTCATAAAAATATTTCATTATAAAATAATATCTATGAAAAAATAAAAATAAAAAAAACTGTCTTGATTTGACAAGCTTAAGCCAAATTAAACTAGATTAAAAAAAAACACCATAAGTTTAATGAACAACTACTCATACGTGTTGAAAAGTAATTGGAAATGTTTTTCTTATTCCTTCTGAAATGTTTTATGAAGAACATTTATTTCTTCTCTGTTTATATCTCTCTCCCTTGTTACCTCTCTCTCGCTACCACACTCACTCTCTCTACCCCCTCTCTCACTCTCTTTTCAACGAAAAGATAAGAAGATAATGTTTTAAAAACAAAATCTTCTCAAATTTCCTCTTTAAAAATATGCACATTTTTTTCTTTTAAAAGTAAAAGTTTGCTACCTGCCACTTCGCTGACGGCAAGATGAACAAATTTCAAATTTAAATTGTTGTTTCTTCATTTAAAAATACTACTCTGGGTGCGGTTAGAAGGGCAGAGTTTCGTCTTGGGAAATTGACTCCGTTTTTACGTGGTCTAGGGAATTTTTTCCCGAGCCTACGGGCTCGGATACCCCACTTTAAAACTCGGCCTTGTACCACATCTTGCTGTGTGGGGCAGCGGGTAAATAATATTAAAAAAATACTACATTAAAATATATTTGGCTTAGAAGTCATAACATGACTTTTTAGTTTTTATAACCTAGGTTTGTAAATTTCAGTTTACACTTCTTTTCCAGTTACTTAGGGGGTTCTTGTCAGACAGACAGAGGAAAATTAATTAGTCCTCGTGCAGTAAATGTCAATTTTTATTCAAATTGTGTGCTGATGTATGTTTAGAATTTAAATTATAATTCGATAACAGAACTAAAATATTTCTATAAAAAAAAAGAGATTTTTATTCTGATTGAATAATTTCTGAAACCTTCAATGATTATTTTTATTTCTTAGGGTTACGTTTTTGTTTTTGTCTCAAAATTTAAATTTTGTTGTTCAGTACAGAGTGGGAGTTTGTCCAGCCAGACCAAGTGGCAGAGAGGAGTGTATTTATTCCAATGTCTTCTTCAAATTCTGTCTAAATTGAAGAATACTGACCGGTTAGAGAAGAACCTAACTGCGATTAAAATAAATGTTACAAGTAGAGTCCATGTTATTGTAAGTTAAGTTGGGATGTAAGTCTACAGTTTGGAAGTTCATTTCAAATGTCTGGTGAAAGTGTTGAAAAGTTCCTGGTTAAGTTCAATGTAGTAGTATTTTTTTTAACCGAAGTGTACGGAATAGGTTATTCGAAGTCTAGACGATAACCAAAGAGAAGAAAGTCCAATTTATGTACGGTGCTGGCGTTGAGTAGTTGCTAGTTAAGTCCAATGATGAAACTTTCGTGGTATTTTTTAACTGAAGTGAACGAAGTAGCGAAGGACTACGATAGTACATTATCAGCTATACAAATGTCAAAAGACACTGACACTCTTGTTGCACAATACGATACGTACCAGCTATATACAAATGTCAAAAGACACTGACACTCTTGCTGTGCAATACGATACGTACCAGCTATATACAAATGTCAAAAGACACTGACATTCTTGTTGTACAATACGATACGTAGCAGCTATATACAAATGTCAAAAGACACTGACACTCTTGTTGTACAATACGATACGTTATTACCAGCTATATACAAATGTCAAAAGACACTGACACTCTTGTTGTACAATACGATACGTACCAGCTATATACAAATGTCAAAAGACACTGACAATCTTGTTGTACAATAGGATACGTACCAGCTATATACAAATGTCAAAAGACACTGACACTCTTGTTGTACAATACGATACGTTATTACCAGCTATATACAAAAGTCAAAAGACACTGACACTCTTGTTGTGCAATACGATACGTACCAGCTATATACAAATGTCAAAAGACACTGACACTCTTGCTGTGCAATACGATACGTACCAGCTATATACAAATGTCAAAAGACACTGACACTCTTGTTGTACAATACGATACGTTATTACCAGCTATATACAAATGTGAAAAGACACTGACACTCTTGTTGTACAATACGATACGTACCAGCTATATACAAATGTCAAAAAACACTGACACTCTTGCTGTGCAATAAGATACGTACCAGCTATATACAAATGTCAAAAGACACTGACACTCTTGTTGTACAATACGATAGGTTATTACCAGCTATATACAAATGTCAAAAGACACTGACACTCTTGTTGTACAATACGATACGTACCAGCTATATACAAATGTCAAAAGACACTGACACTCTTGTTGTACAATACGATACGTTATTACCAGCTATATACAAATGTCAAAAGACACTGACACTCTTGTTGTACAATACGATACGTACGAGCTATATACAAATGTCAAAAGACACTGACACTCTTGCTGTGCAATACGATACGTACCAGCTATATACAAAAGTCAAAAGACACTGACACTCTTGTTGTACAATACGATACGTTATTACCAGCTATATACAAAAGTCAAAAGACACTGACACTCTTGTTGTGCAATACGATACGTACCAGCTATATACAAATGTCAAAAGACACTGACACTCTTGCTGTGCAATACGATACGTACCAGCTATATACAAATGTCAAAAGACACTGACACTCTTGCTGTGCAATACGATACGTACCAGCTATATACAAATGTCAAAAGACACTGACACTCTTGTTGTGCAATACGATACGTACCAGCTATATACAAATGTCAAAAGACACTGACACTCTTGTTGTACAATACGATACGTTATTACCAGCTATATACAAATGTCAAAAGACACTGACACTCTTGTTGTACAATACGATACGTACCAGCTATATACAAATGTCAAAAGACACTGACACTCTTGTTGTACAATACGATACGTTATTACCAGCTATATACAAATGTCAAAAGACACTGACACTCTTGTTGTACAATACGATACGTACCAGCTATATACAAATGTCAAAAGACACTGACACTCTTGTTGTACAATACGATACGTTATTACCAGCTATATACAAATGTCAAAAGACACTGACACTCTTGTTGTACAATACGATACGTACCAGCTATATACAAAAGTCAAAAGACACTGACACTCTTGTTGTACAATACGATACGTTATTACCAGCTATATACAAAAGTCAAAAGACACTGACACTCTTGTTGTGCAATACGATACGTACCAGCTATATACAAATGTCAAAAGACACTGACACTCTTGCTGTGCAATACGATACGTACCAGCTATATACAAATGTCAAAAGACACTGACACTCTTGTTGTGCAATACGATACGTTATTACCAGCTATATACAAATGTGAAAAGACACTGACACTCTTGTTGTACAATACGATACGTACCAGCTATATACAAATGTCAAAAAACACTGACACTCTTGCTGTGCAATAAGATACGTACCAGCTATATACAAATGTCAAAAGACACTGACACTCTTGTTGTACAATACGATAGGTTATTACCAGCTATATACAAATGTCAAAAGACACTGACACTCTTGTTGTACAATACGATACGTACCAGCTATATACAAATGTCAAAAGACACTGACACTCTTGTTGTACAATACGATACGTTATTACCAGCTATATACAAATGTCAAAAGACACTGACACTCTTGTTGTACAATACGATACGTTATTACCAGCTATATACAAATGTCAAAAGACACTGACACTCTTGTTGTACAATACGATACGTACCAGCTATATACAAATGTCAAAAGACACTGACACTCTTGTTGTACAATACGATACGTTATTACCAGCTATATACAAATGTCAAAAGACACTGACACTCTTGTTGCACAATACGATACGTTATTACCAGCTATATACAAATGTCAAAAGACACTGGCACTCTTGTTGTACAATACGATACGTACCAGCTATATACAAATGTCAAAAGACACTGACACTCTTGTTGTACAATACGATACGTTATTACCAGCTATATACAAATGTCAAAAGACACTGACACTCTTGTTGTACAATACGATACGTACCAGCTATATACAAATGTCAAAAGACACTGACACTCTTGTTGTACAATACGATACGTTATTACCAGCTATATACAAATGTCAAAAGACACTGACACTCTTGTTGTACAATACGATACGTACCAGCTATATACAAATGTCAAAAGACACTGACACTCTTGTTGTACAATACGATACGTTATTACCAGCTATATACAAATGTCAAAAGACACTGACACTCTTGTTGTACAATACGATACGTACCAGCTATATACAAAAGTCAAAAGACACTGACACTCTTGTTGTACAATACGATACGTTATTACCAGCTATATACAAAAGTCAAAAGACACTGACACTCTTGTTGTGCAATACGATACGTACCAGCTATATACAAATGTCAAAAGACACTGACACTCTTGCTGTGCAATACGATACGTACCAGCTATATACAAATGTCAAAAGACACTGACACTCTTGTTGTGCAATACGATACGTTATTACCAGCTATATACAAATGTGAAAAGACACTGACACTCTTGTTGTACAATACGATACGTACCAGCTATATACAAATGTCAAAAAACACTGACACTCTTGCTGTGCAATAAGATACGTACCAGCTATATACAAATGTCAAAAGACACTGACACTCTTGTTGTACAATACGATAGGTTATTACCAGCTATATACAAATGTCAAAAGACACTGACACTCTTGTTGTACAATACGATACGTACCAGCTATATACAAATGTCAAAAGACACTGACACTCTTGTTGTACAATACGATACGTTATTACCAGCTATATACAAATGTCAAAAGACACTGACACTCTTGTTGTACAATACGATACGTTATTACCAGCTATATACAAATGTCAAAAGACACTGACACTCTTGTTGTACAATACGATACGTACCAGCTATATACAAATGTCAAAAGACACTGACACTCTTGTTGTACAATACGATACGTTATTACCAGCTATATACAAATGTCAAAAGACACTGGCACTCTTGTTGTACAATACGATACGTACCAGCTATATACAAATGTCAAAAAACACTGACACTCTTGCTGTGCAATAAGATACGTACCAGCTATATACAAATGTCAAAAGACACTGACACTCTTGTTGTACAATACGATACGTACCAGCTATATACAAATGTCAAAAGACAGACACTCTTGTTGTACAATACGATACGTACCAGCTATATACAAATCTCAAAAGACACTGACACTCTTGTTGTACAATAAGATACGTACCAGCTATATACAAATGTCAAAAGACACTGACATTCTTGTTGTACAATACGATACGTACCAGCTATATACAAATGTCAAAAGACACTGACTCTTGTTGTGCAATACGATACTTACCAGCTATATACAAATGTCAAAAGACACTGACACTCTTGTTGTACAATACGATACGTACCAGCTATATACAAATGTCAAAAGACACTGACACTCTTGTTGTGCAATACGATACGTACCAGCTATATACAAATGTCAAAAGACACTGACACTCTTGTTGTACAATACGATACGTTATTACCAGCTATATACAAATGTCAAAAGACACTGACACTCTTGTTGCACAATACGATACGTACGAGCTATATACAAATGTCAAAAGACACTGACACTCTTGTTGTGCAATACGATACGTACCAGCTATATACAAATGTCAAAAGACACTGACACTCTTGTTGTGCAATACGATACGTACCAGCTATATACAAATGTCAAAAGACACTGACACTCTTGCTGTGCAATACGATACGTACCAGCTATATACAAATGTCAAAAGACACTGACACTCTTGTTGTACAATACGATAGGTTATTACCAGCTATATACAAATGTCAAAAGACACTGGCACTCTTGTTGTACAATACGATACGTACCAGCTATATACAAATGTCAAAAAACACTGACACTCTTGCTGTGCAATAAGATACGTACCAGCTATATACAAATGTCAAAAGACACTGACACTCTTGTTGTACAATACGATACGTACCAGCTATATACAAATGTCAAAAGACACTGACACTCTTGTTGTACAATAAGATACGTACCAGCTATATACAAATGTCAAAAGACACTGACATTCTTGTTGTACAATACGATACGTACCAGCTATATACAAATGTCAAAAGACACTGACTCTTGTTGTGCAATACGATACTTACCAGCTATATACAAATGTCAAAAGACACTGACACTCTTGTTGTACAATACGATACGTACCAGCTATATACAAATGTCAAAAGACACTGACACTCTTGTTGTGCAATACGATACGTACCAGCTATATACAAATGTCAAAAGACACTGACACTCTTGTTGTACAATACGATACGTTATTACCAGCTATATACAAATGTCAAAAGACACTGACACTCTTGTTGCACAATACGATACGTACGAGCTATATACAAATGTCAAAAGACACTGACACTCTTGTTGTGCAATACGATACGTACCAGCTATATATAAATGTCAAAAGACACTGACACTCTTGTTGTACAATACGATACGTTATTACCAGCTATATACAAATGTCAAAAGACACTGACACTCTTGTTGTACAATACGATACGTTATTACCAGCTATATACAAATGTCAAAAGACACTGACACTCTTGTTGTACAATACGATACGTACCAGCTATATACAAATGTCAAAAGACACTGACAATCTTGTTGTACAATACGATACGTACCAGCTATATACAAATGTCAAAAGACACTGACACTCTTGTTGTACAATACGATACGTTATTACCAGCTATATACAAATGTCAAAAGACACTGACACTCTTGTTGTACAATACGATACGTACCAGCTATATACAAATGTCAAAAGACACTGACACTCTTGTTGTACAATACGATACGTTATTACCAGCTATATACAAAAGTCAAAAGACACTGACACTCTTGCTGTGCAATAAGATACGTACCAGCTATATACAAATGTCAAAAGACACTGACACTCTTGTTGTACAATACGATACGTTATTACCAGCTATATACAAATGTCAAAAGACACTGACACTCTTGTTGTACAATACGATACGTACCAGCTATATACAAATGTCAAAAGACACTGACTCTTGTTGTGCAATACGATACGTTATTACCAGCTATATACAAAAGTCAAAAGACACTGACACTCTTGCTGTGCAATAAGATACGTACCAGCTATATACAAATGTCAAAAGACACTGACACTCTTGTTGTACAATACGATACGTTATTACCAGCTATATACAAATGTCAAAAGACACTGACACTCTTGTTGTACAATACGATACGTACCAGCTATATACAAATGTCAAAAGACACTGACACTCTTGTTGTACAATACGATACGTTATTACCAGCTATATACAAATGTCAAAAGACACTGACACTCTTGTTGTGCAATACGATACGTTATTACCAGCTATATACAAAAGTCAAAAGACACTGACACTCTTGCTGTGCAATAAGATACGTACCAGCTATATACAAATGTCAAAAGACACTGACACTCTTGTTGTACAATACGATACGTTATTACCAGCTATATACAAATGTCAAAAGACACTGACACTCTTGTTGTACAATACGATACGTACCAGCTATATACAAATGTCAAAAGACACTGACACTCTTGTTGTACAATACGATACGTTATTACCAGCTATATACAAATGTCAAAAGACACTGACACTCTTGTTGTGCAATACGATACGTTATTACCAGCTATATACAAAAGTCAAAAGACACTGACACTCTTGCTGTGCAATAAGATACGTACCAGCTATATACAAATGTCAAAAGACACTGACACTCTTGTTGTACAATACGATACGTTATTACCAGCTATATACAAATGTCAAAAGACACTGACACTCTTGTTGTACAATACGATACGTACCAGCTATATACAAATGTCAAAAGACACTGACACTCTTGTTGTACAATACGATACGTTATTACCAGCTATATACAAAAGTCAAAAGACACTGACACTCTTGCTGTGCAATAAGATACGTACCAGCTATATACAAATGTCAAAAGACACTGACACTCTTGTTGTACAATACGATACGTTATTACCAGCTATATACAAATGTCAAAAGACACTGACACTCTTGTTGTACAATACGATACGTACCAGCTATATACAAATGTCAAAAGACACTGACACTCTTGTTGTACAATACGATACGTACCAGCTATATACAAATGTCAAAAGACACTGACAATCTTGTTGTGCAATACGATACGTACCAGCTATATACAAATGTCAAAAGACACTGACACTCTTGTTGTACAATACGATACGTTATTACCAGCTATATACAAATGTCAAAAGACACTGACACTCTTGTTGTACAATACGATACGTACCAGCTATATACAAATGTCAAAAGACAGACACTCTTGTTGTACAATACGATACGTACCAGCTATATACAAATGTCAAAAGACACTGACAATCTTGTTGTGCAATACGATACGTACCAGCTATATACAAATCTCAAAAGACACTGACACTCTTGTTGTACAATAAGATACGTACCAGCTATATACAAATGTCAAAAGACACTGACACTCTTGTTGTACAATACGATACGTACCAGCTATATACAAATGTCAAAAGACACTGACTCTTGTTGTGCAATACGATACTTACCAGCTATATACAAATGTCAAAAGACAGACACTCTTGTTGTGCAATACGATACGTACGAGCTATATACAAATGTCAAAAGACATTGACACTCTTGTTGTACAATACGATACGTTATTACCACATATATTCAAATGTCAAAAGACACTGACACTCTTGATGTACAATACGATACGTGCCAGCTATATACAAAAGTCAAAAGACACTGACACTCTTGTTGTACAATACGATACGTTATTACCAGCTATATACAAATGTCAAAAGACACTGACACTCTTGTTGTACAATACGATACGTACCAGCTATATACAAATGTCAAAAGACACTGACACTCTTGTTGTGCAATACGATACGTACCAGCTATATACAAATGTCAAAAGACACTGACACTCTTGTTGTACAATACGATACGTTATTACCAGCTATATACAAATGTCAAAAGACACTGACACTCTTGTTGCACAATACGATACGTACGCGCTATATACAAATGTCAAAAGACACTGACACTCTTGTTGTGCAATACGATACGTACCAGCTATATACAAATGTCAAAAGACACTGACACTCTTGTTGTACAATACGATACGTTATTACCAGCTATATACAAATGTCAAAAGACACTGACACTCTTGTTGCACAATACGATACGTACGAGCTATATACAAATGTCAAAAGACACTGACACTCTTGTTGTGCAATACGATACGTACCAGCTATATACAAATGTCAAAAGACACTGACACTCTTGTTGTACAATACGATACGTTATTACCAGCTATATACAAATGTCAAAAGACACTGACACTCTTGTTGCACAATACGATACGTACGAGCTATATACAAATGTCAAAAGACACTGACACTCTTGTTGTGCAATACGATACGTACCAGCTATATACAAATGTCAAAAGACACTGACACTCTTGTTGTACAATACGATACGTTATTACCAGCTATATACAAATGTCAAAAGACACTGACACTCTTGTTGTGCAATACGATACGTACCAGCTATATACAAATGTCAAAAGACACTGACACTCTTGTTGTACAATACGATACGTTATTACCAGCTATATACAAATGTCAAAAGACACTGACACTCTTGTTGCACAATACGATACGTACCAGCTATATACAAATGTCAAAAGACACTGACACTCTTGTTGTACAATACGATACGTACGAGCTATATACAAATGTCAAAAGACACTGACACTCTTGTTGTGCAATACGATACGTACCAGCTATATACAAATGTCAAAAGACACTGACACTCTTGTTGTACAATAAGATACGTACCAGCTATATACAAATGTCAAAAGACACTGACATTCTTGTTGTACAATACGATACGTACCAGCTATATACAAATGTCAAAAGACACTGACTCTTGTTGTGCAATACGATACTTACCAGCTATATACAAATGTCAAAAGACACTGACACTCTTGTTGTGCAATACGATACGTACCAGCTATATACAAATGTCAAAAGACACTGACACTCTTGTTGTACAATACGATACGTACCAGCTATATACAAATGTCAAAAGACACTGACACTCTTGTTGTACAATACGATACGTTATTACCAGCTATATACAAATGTCAAAAGACACTGACACTCTTGTTGTACAATACGATACGTACGAGCTATATACAAATGTCAAAAGACACTGACACTCTTGTTGTACAATACGATACGTACCAGCTATATACATATGTCAAAAGACACTGACACTCTTGTTGTACAATACGATACGTTAATTTCCGATATGATCAGAAAATTATCCTTTGAAAAGTCATAAATTTTTTTATTTAGATTGTCGTCGATTTTCTAGATGTTATGCATGTATGTTTTTTTTTTTTTTTTTTTGTGCGGTTAAAAGAACATCATCAGATCACAACAGGTACAAACAAAATCGTATATGAGATAACGAAAAGCATACTGCTAGGAAATTTGTCTCGGCTTTCCTGCATCAAAGGGTTTAGGTTAAAAAATTGGGTTGAGGTTAAAAAGTTGCGACATAACGCGAGTAAAAAACAGCAAGATTAGTGCGGACAAACTCTCTCTTTTAAGCGCGTACGAATAAAGAAAAAACTCCTGGTCGGTGAGTAACAACAAAAGAAGAAAGTGTTTATTTACAACATATACAGAAAAAAAAAAGGGTAAAGGGATAAAAGGATGATTAGTAGAGGAAGAAAGGTAAAAGAGGAAATGTTCTTAACTTAAAAAAGGCTTGCTCCAAATATTTCTCTGGGCGCCTAAAGAGTTCTTTAAGCGATTAGAATATTATTATTAAGGTTAATATAGGAATCCTGCAGTTGAGTGAGTTCGTACGTCGACGACAGAAGTCCAGTGGGCTCGTCAGAAGAAATGGTGAAGAGGTGGACCGACGTTCGTTCTTGACAGCCCTTTTTAGTAGGTAGTTCTTCTTTGGTTGAAAGAGGTTCTGAAGTTGACTTGAGCTCCCTAATGTTGACCTCACAGACGGTGGGCAGAATTCTCACTGTCAAATAGGCAAAGATTCTCCAAATTTATGGAGTTTTGGTAGGCTCCGATGGATCGGGGACTTTTCCCTCCAAAATTGTTGTACAAATTTCCTGGCTCCTCTATTGGTCAGAAAACGCATTCTTATCTCTGGGAGACAGTTTTGAAGGTACTGAAAACAGGTTGAAGTGAAGAAGCTGTGAGGTTTCCCCCAGACTTTATGGCACCATATTTTCGAGCTCTCTCGTTAGTCAGAAAATATATTCTTATCTCTGATAAGGATCAAGGCCTTAGGAGCCGGTTTTGAAATTAAAAAGAGGTTGGAGTGAGGATAGAAAAAATAGCGAGAATGTGAACTTGTAAAATTGTTGTTCTCAAATTAAATTCCAACAATAGACAAAAACGATAAAATGCTTCAGTATACATTTCAGAGAAATGATTATATATTTTTAAGAACATATATGTATACAGAAATAAAGAAGTTTTACTTATCTGTTGGTGGCAGCATATTTTATCGGAGAACTGTCCAGGACGTCTGCCTCCTCTAGCGGTTGAAAAATGAAGAGAGAAAGTTTTCTAATTGGTGGTGAAACGCTTGTTCCGATGCTTCATAGGTGTATGTGGGGGTCAACTATACTTACTTTCCTGAAACCGCTACTAGGGAGCATTCTCCGGCACTATAAATACTCTGCGATATTTTTTCGCAGACTCTTCTTACTTTTTCCGCTTACACGTCAACATGTCAGTCTCTCGGGAGAAAACGCGTTTCCCATTGGGAAATGCATGAACAAAATGCATACACAAAACACACGTACGTACGCATATTCCCTCTCTTCACATACTTTAGGTCAAAAGAGTTTTTACATTCTTTTGTTACACACATAATTGTCTTGGTCACTTGAATATGTTTCTTGTTAATACATTATCATTTGTTAGTACATGTATTGTTTCTTTTTGTTTCTTTGAATTTTTTCACGTGGGCTCACACACCGAGTCCGCCATTTTTGTCGTGGGTACTTTAGGAGATACGTGTTTTTTCCAACAGAAACACACGACCTATGTAACGTCCACGACAAGTATTCTGTATTTATTTAACTATTTTTTTTTTATAATTTAACTTTTTCTTTCTTTCTTGTTAATTGACATTCTTATCTGTATTTTTAAAGTATTTTTATTGCTTAACTTTTAATTTTTCTTTTGTTATTAATTATTTTTCTTCCGGGCTACTACATAGTCTAATAATAATAGTTGGGCTTCTTTAGTAATTTATTTGTTGCTATCACTACAAGATAGAGATTAATGCTGACATACAATCAGCTCTTTTAATCCGCTTTCATAATATTTTTCAGAGAGTGGAATTACTGTCTCTTGGTGATAATCACAGGTGGCACGATATTTGGAAGGTTCTTCCTCTTTTCCGTTTGATCTTTGAAGCGGCAACATATATTTCCTTTCGCTTCCGTAGGCACGAAATATGTAAGTACTTCAGAGACACAGACTGAAGATTGTATTGAATTGTCCATAACTTCAACTCCGTCTCTTTTCTTATTCTTTTATAACTTGTCTTGTTAATATATTTATTCATTGCTGCTCATTTGAATTCCATCCTCTGTGTCCCTTTTTTCTTTACCCGGACTTACACGAGTCAGGCAAATATTGTTTGCGGAACAAATGTCCCAGGAGGTATGAAATGATAATATTTTCCATTCCCGCAACAATATACAAGTTTGGTAGAAAGTAAAATGGTATTTATTCGGTAGACAGAACATTCATGACAACATGTTCAGCGTCTTATAAGCTTCTGTCACCCTATATACTGATAGAACTTGAACAGCAGAGAGGAATGTAGCAAGTTGTCTGTGCTTCCG
Organism: Acanthosepion lycidas; assembly: GCA_963932145.1. Taxonomy (NCBI): domain Eukaryota; kingdom Metazoa; phylum Mollusca; class Cephalopoda; order Sepiida; family Sepiidae; genus Acanthosepion; species Acanthosepion lycidas. Next base: position 109,005,009 of record OZ010589.1, on the reverse strand, counting down.
AGATAAAAGACTTACTTACTTTTTATAATGTTGTAAGCGTCACTGATTCCACAAACAATAAACTAAACATGATCATTCATCCAGAATGATGACAAAATTAAATAAAGTTGTTTATAATAAATCATTTAAAAATTGTCCCCACAAACTGAATTGTTATATCTGTCTATATTTCTGAGATGAGGTATTATGTATATTATTTACATTATTCGGACTATTTGTCACCATATTTATATCAACGTTTCGGCCGTTGTACGCTCCGGCCTTCTTCAGGTGGTTGGAATGTGGAATTGAACCGTTTATTTCGCTCACTGGGGTAGACTGTTCTAGTTCCACGTGCCATATTTCTTAACGGGTGTCAATTATCAGTTATCTCTTGTTAATTCCCCTCTCCATGTTCTCCACTGCCTTAACCGGGTATTGAACTCACACTCTTTGGGTCCTGTCCCTGGATCTAATTAATCCACTGTGCCATGTGTCCTTGAATTGTTATTTATTTATTTTAGAAAGATTCAGTTCTTTAATGAATTTACCTTCTCTGGAGTTTTCTTCGGACGTGTAGATTATCTAAGGTGAATAGCTAATAAACATATGGAGAGCCTTGCGATACACTACAAAGAATGTGGCTAACTGATTCTTAATTTTATCCTTTGCGAACATTTTCATACAATCTTTGAATAATTGGTAGGCTCTTTCTGCCAGACCATTGTTTGAAAGATGGTATGGAGACACGTGAATATGTTCGATGTGGTTATTTTCGACGAATTAATTTAGCACATGATTAGCAAATCGGGAACCATTATCACTCACCATAGTCTGTGATTTTCAAAATACGTGCAACTTTAGCACAGTCTGACTTTCATTCCTTGAGTATATTGGTTAAATGACAATCCATTTGGAATAGGAGTCAATACAAAATAAAAACATTTGTCTTCACATAATCAATGTAGATTCTGAATCCTAGTTTACTTGTGCTCGGCCAAGGGTGCAACGGTGCAGCTGCAGCTGTAAACATTTTCCGTTTCGTCTGATACACTCAATATTGATCAACAATAGCCTCAACATTCTTGATCATCCTTGGTATGCGGGTATTATTACTCGGTTACCACACTTGTTTAAAACACAAAGTTTATGGCATTGAAGATCACTTGATTGAGTCAGTTGGATAACAATGATAACTTTATACAAGAGTCTCCCCTTTTAATGTCCTGAGACAACATAAATTTATTGTCGAGGGCTTCCAACAAATGCACAAGATCGGACAGCTCTGCAGGTTTGTTTTTTTTTGGGTTTTTTTTATTATTAACAGTCTCTGGATAAGGATAATTGTCGGTTTAAGGCATTAATATTGTCGCTGCCAGGCGTGTTCATCATGTCATACATGAGTATGCAGATAGGATTAAATTGAGCATTTTTCACAAAATCTTATTTATAAAAATTTTAAATTACACAAATACCACATTCGTCTTTTTTGTGTAAAATATAAAAAAATTAACTCTCTGCCAAATCTAAATTCTTGTGCCAAACACAAAAACCTAGTTAGTAGAAATAGAAAAAAAAAACAAAACTTGATTCTCTTCTCCTTGAGGTCAAAATAGGTGCAAATCACAAAATAAGATTCAGCCACTGTGTAAAATTTTAAAGGAGAAACATTTTATTACACAAGTAAAGACAAATACAAGATTTGCACAAAAAATTCCTCCGTCCTTGGTATGACGATAAACTACGTCCAGCAGCAAGGCCTCTGATCAGGAGGTTTTGAGAAGCGTGGAAGCACTTCTTAATTGCTGGTGTTCCCAGGTCCACCCTGACCCGGGGTGGTAGCACCTGTTAGGGTCCCAGCTATGGGCAAATAGTTAATCCCCAAACAGGGGTAAAAATGGGTTTTAATACCAGGAATACTTTGTAAAAAAAATTATTATCAGCAATAAAGTTTTGAAGAAAAAAAAGCTATTACCATCAATACATTTTTGAAAAAAATATTACCAACAATACGTTTTTGAAAAAATATTACCAGCAATACATTTTTGAGGAAAAAAATATTACCAGCAATACTTTTTTTGAAAAAAAAGTTATTACCAGCAATACCTTTTTGAAGGTAAAAAATATTACCAGAAATAGATTTTTGACAAAACAAAATATTACCAGCAATAAAAACTTTGTTGGCATTAAATAATCCATTGAGGTTGATATGCCGTAAAACACAACAAACCAAAGCAAACCAAACCAAAAAATTCCTCTTGTGCACCTATTAAGACAAGGAACAAATCTCTGAGGTTTCAAAAAGGATTACCATAGAAAAATGGAAAAAATTACGATTTCAGTTTGGAAAAATAACCCCCAAAAAACAGGGATTTTTTTTAAATGACGAAAGAGAAAGCAATTCAAGGGGACAGAAAACAAAGGTGCAACCACCTTTCAGAAAAAAAACGAAAACACCTACTTTTACTTGCCGCACGAGCGTCTCTGGGACATATAGTAATTTTTAAAAAGTTACTTTTAAATTAACATAGTTCGTGCTTGGGAATATTTTTTTGAATACTTTTCGTTCTTTGTCGTCCAACCTCAGGAGAATTTTCACTTGAACATCAAAATTATTTAGTCTCTCCGCAACTGGCTTGTAACCTTATGCCTTCTTGTTGCTCTCTTGATATCAAATGCTTTCTGCTCCATGATGTTGATTTGCCTTGTCCCCTTGCTGTCAAAAAGTCTTCTCGTTTCGTCCACTGACCTGAGTTCTATTTATTTGGAAAAAGAGGCTCACAGAAGCCTCCATCCAAGTTTTCACAAGGGTTTGAGATCACAGCTCTCATTGGCCACAAAAAATAATTTTCCATGAACTTGAAATGGATCCTTCGTAATTTTGGCAGCTTTTAACCGCTGAGCGTAAGAAGCTATACACGTCTAACATTTTTTTACATAAACCGTCTGATCTTCTTAAAAATATACTCCTCTCAAAAGAATGTATACTAAAAAACAACCTGAACGATTAAACATTTATTCAAGACTAACATTTTTAAATTAGTAAAATTTTTTTATATATTTGCAAATGATCACAAGAAGGGCTTTTGGTTAGTTTTCATGGTAAAATGACGACTATGTACATACTTGTTGGAATTTTGTCACACTGAACACAATGGGTAATGTCTCTTTGTCAATTTGGAAGTCATTTCTTTTTGTTGCGGTTAGGCTTTTTAACCCAAAATCTACTGTCTCTATTCGTGCCTCACTTGGGAAAGGACGGTTTCTAAGCCGTATGGTGATGTGTCACAGAACGGAATTAGTGAGTGGCAGGAATAATAGTGTATTAATACTGGTGATGTTTTTAGATATGGTATTTTCTGGAAGTTTTCTCTTTAGTAGCCCATTCTCGCATTATATTTTGGTGTAGTTCGTTTGTTTACTGGTTTTTCAAGATATTGGACAAAATTGGTATGCAACTGTCATAGGAATTTACTAGGTCAAGAGATACTTTTAGTTCCGTAACATTTGTTTATTAGCTGGAGCATGTTTCACATCTTTTCATTAGGCACGGAATTTAACCCCTTTGCTAAAACTGTCTTCGAGGTGAATTATCTCCGACCACATAAATTTATATTTGTCCAACTTCAAATTTAATCCACCTTTTTGTATTCGGCCTAAAACTTTACAGAGTATTTTTATGTTCTGCATCATTCCAAACAATCAAAATTGCGTTAATCGAAAAATACCTTGTGCAATGCTCATTATTATTCACTTGAATATCACTTGAAATCACGTACAATCCATAATGGATGTGAATCATAGCATATTGATTTGATTTATCAAGTGATACTTGCAGATAGGCTTCACTTAAATTCAACTTACTGAACTTTTGTCCATCTCACAGGGATGCAAATATCTTATAAATCAAATGAATAAAAGGAATAGGATGTAATTCCAGTTCATTTGCTTGGTTTACTGTTAATTTATTCACTACACATCTGGATTCAGTACCAGGACTATTGGTGCAGTCTAGTTTGAAGCTGACAATTATTGCCATCTGAATTGACTTTCTCTCCACTACAAGTTCAGTGACACTAGGCTTCATGCTGGAATTGCTCTAAAGCACACCGTTCAGCTTATAAGTATCGTCCTTCTCATTTGCATTCTTGTTGAGCCTCTTACAACTCATGCACCGTCGATTTGGCAGTGTTAATTTTGGGGCGGCGCTATTGTTTGAAATAATTTCGCCCGTCGGAATTACAGATCTATACGACACAAGATACTTGTGAATACTCATCGTCTATAATGATGATAAATTTTTATACAGAACCATAATGTGATGCAACTTGTTAACAGTGTTCATATGAAGTGTCCGGATTGACGGTAATATAGACGTGTGCACAAAGTAAGTCTTGCTCATTAACATCAAACCGTGATTCCATTGCCACAATAATCTTATCCCAATTGAAATAAGTCGATGTCCGTTTTTTCTCTCGGTGGAATTATTGCTGAAAATCGTGTACTTTAGATGATTTCTTTGATCGATGTTTCACTTAACTTTGTAGCTCATTTAAAGATTTCTGTAGTTAATGAGCGTTTCGTTGTTTATTGTGACCATTGTAGTTGTTTTGATATTTACAATTACGAACTTCAGTTGTTATTTATCACGCATAGAGGTAAGACGAGTCTGTTCACGCCAGTTGCTATGTAGGCATGAAAGAAGGAAGACATGATAGCCTACGGCATTTAAGAGATTGTAGATTGGTATGTGTGATATTTAGCAAGTTTAGCTATTTCATTATTCCTTGATATTTCGACCAAAGTTCTTACAGATGATCTCGTTTTCAGCGCTCTAGATCAAAGAATATATAAGATATTAGGTTGGTGCAAAAATAATGTCGTAATAACGTCGTTTTTGACGTTAAAAAATACGTAAAAAAACGACATCATTACGTCATTATTTTTGCACCAACCTAATAAAAAGGATAGTTAAAATTTCAAGTGTTTTCCCTTTGCTCTTTGTTTTTAATATTTATACATTATCTTATTTTATTATTTTTAATCAGCTATGTATTTATTTTTTCATCTCTCATTACTCCCTTATTTTTATTACCATGCTATAACATTAACTGAGTGCAAGTACTAACAATTGTTGAAAGAAAGAAAGCATTTGTAAGATCCAGTGTACGAGCATTAATTTCCCTTGTTAATGTCAGAAACAATTCATTGGTTAGTGAAGAAAATGGCGAAAACTATAAAGTGGAAGCATGTATGCTGGAATGAAAGGCAATCAGTGTTAAAATGCAACTGTTGGAGTTAGCTCCTCCTTAATTCCCTAATTGTTCACTAGGGGACGCTCTCCCTACACTATAAATACTGAGCAATTTATTGCCTCGTTCTCTTTTTCATTTCTTCATTTCAGCGAACACATTTAAAGATGTGATCTCTTGCAGAGATCCGCGTTTTCGTCCACTTGTGAGAAAACGCCATGAAACACACATACACGTACGTACGAACATTCACCAATATACAAACTCTATACGTTCACACACAAACACAAATGTTGATGTCTTTGTCACTTGTAAATTTGTTGTTTAATACATATATTTGTTGACATATATATATATATATATATATATATATATATATATATATATATATATATATATATATATATATATATATATCGGTCTTGTTTGTTTTCTTTACATCCGCCATTGTTCTTGTAGTTGGACCTTCTAGCAGGAATAAACAACACGTGTTCCTAATTCAACAACACTAAAACCCACACGGTTCTCTACACAGCATTAATTATAGGGCTTTGGTTTCTTGGTAGTTATGAGTTCAATCTCTGGGTCGGTTATTGGAGAAAAGTCACACACTCTTGTTCAATGGAAGAAACTGATATCGTTACACTCCCTCCTTCCGTCAACGGTTGCCTCAAACCTTTTCTCTTTCTCTTTTCTTCATCGTCGTTGCTACCCTTTGAGCAACGATCCAACGCTTTCAGCGTTAAGGCACGTGAACGTTTTGGAATGGACACCCATTCAAAGTGATTTGACGGTTGGCATTTGCCGCCAGTCAAAGGTCACGTGACTTATCGGATCCCCGCCATTAAATATATCCACGCGCGAGAGACGATCTGCGGGCATCGAGTCGGGAAGGCGCGTTTTCAGTCTCTCCCTCTTACACCATACGGTTCAAACACCCAGACTTCGGTAATAGATCTTTTTATAGTCAACTTCTTTGCCTGAGATTACCTTTCATGATGCTTGACTCGATCCTAGACCAACCTTTCCGATTTTCCTACATAATACGAGATTCTCTTCCAAAAAAAAGGAAAAGCAACAAGCATTCGTCACGAACTCTTCCAGAATCTCCACCTGTCAACTATAAGCGATAGCAAAAGTCAAAGTTCTACGTATTTACAATTACAACCATTCTCTACCGTTACTAACCGTGTCGAGAACTATTGATATCCTAAAGGACTATCAACTACGCTTGTACTTGGGAGTCTGGTCGTATGACAAAAGGCCATACAAAAACAACAACAAAAAACACTCTAGGCGACTAGGCCTCCCCTACACTGACAAGCGAAACAAAGGTAACTAGATGAGAAGTATTATTAACTAATACGAGACATCCCCTAATCATGGAATGCGTAATGAGAACGTTCTATATACGTGGGTTGAATAAAGAGTTCCATAATCTTTATTCAGCCCACGAATTTCCGATAATGTTACCGAGTACGACAGACATTTGAAGAAAGTCATAGAGTTGTAGTGAGTGCGAAATAATAACTTCTTTCACCCACCCCCTTCAAATTCGGAGTCCCGAGGAAGAAGAAGGAAAGAAATTCGCGAGCCTATGTGAGATTTTTGTCTTTCACAGAAATTAACCGGTGAGCCGAGAAGAAGAAAAGAAAGAACTTTGCGAGCTTATGTGAAATAGTTTTTGGACCAATGAAAACTTTATTAAAATTAAGTTAAAGAGAAGCGTCCCTGAAGTCATGTGAAAGATTTCGTTTCGGTCCCTCGCGACCAGCATGAAGATTTCCTCTTCGTGACAATATACGTTTTAAACTACGGGCTTTAAGAATTCTGGTTTATTTTCCTGAAACGAGCTAGTGATACTACTTCAAGCGTGTAAAATCGTGAATAAATTCATTATTATCATCCTTCATGAATCTTCTTGACGTGGGTAAATCAATTGTTCATTTTACCCCCCATGCCGCTATAGAGCGCAATGTTGTAAACAAGTTTATAACGAATTCTGTTGAATAATGTAAATGCGTATCAGAACACTATTCAAGTCGATCATATATAGATCTACAGTTTTTTTCTTACATACCAGGAGAATCTGGTGCGACATCAGAAAAAGCCAACTATTATGTCATATCATATAGACTATGCCTGTTAAGAATATAGGATCTAGATCCTATAGTGTTCTCAAAACTTCAAAAAGTAAACAAAACATAGGCTCCAAATTAAATTACACAACTAACGTAATTTGATTGGTTCAAAAATATCACATAGCATGTCGTCGACTATGTCCGCACGTCTGACCTTAATTTGACCTGATGAAAAGTACAGTTGCGCTAAAATTTAAAAACATTTTCTGGAGCCTATCACGTGACTTATATTGCTTATATAAACAACAAACAATTAAGAAACAGAGGGTAGGAAAAAATCAGCTACATACTACGTGACGGCACTCATCATGAAATAACTTTCAACTGAAGTCCAGACTATAAGTTAAAAATCCTTTTTAACATAATCACAGTGTATTTTCCTTCATTCAATGCAAATTAAACTCACGTCAGCAAACAACGAAGCGACAGACACTCAAACATCAACAACGCTTTTTCCCAAACTTTGAACAGTTTATTTTGAATACAAACAATATTACATTAAACTGAATTTTTTCAAATTCACACAAATTACCCTACAACTTACAGTCTATCAAACTGGAATATTACCTCACACAAAATCTAAAAAACAAGTTTATTTCACCATTTTAAACAACATTCATAACTACCGTTTTGTACATTTGTTATATAAAAATCTATTTATTAGTACAATTTTTCTTGTCTGAATTTTCTTGTTTCTTCTTGTTATTATTTTGTGGCATTGTGTCTAATATAAATTAGTGAGGGCAATTGACCCCTTCCCCCATAAGCATGTGTGTTATTTTTAGCCAGTATCAAGTACGCAATTTTATTTTCTCTTGTGATTTTATTTTTTCAAATCCGAATAAGACATACCTTTAAATTTTTCCAAAAAGCAAAAAGTTCGGCTCCTTTGCTGTGTTGATTTCCAATGAAGTCAAGTGAATTGGTTCAATATTTTAAGTGCCCACTGACCAAGTCGCGTCGAAGTTTCGTTTTTATTAGTTCTCTTGGTCACGTGGGGAGGCTCGTGAACATGTTTACATTTTATGGCGTCAACTAGAGGTCAAAATATAGTTCGGTACCTTCGGACGTAGTTGACGACACCTAATTAATATTTTACAACCAATTAAAATACATCAGTTGTTATATTTGGTTGAGAGCCTCTATGTGTTTAACTTGCTCAAAATTTAAGATTTAAAAAAATGTAGGAATCTGATTCTACAATCTTTAGTGTTGATGGAAATAAACGTTTGGTTACATTCTGCAGTTCTAGAAGTCCACACTTAAGAAAATAATACCTTTACATTTTGTATTGACTTCGTTTTAGTATTTTTCTTGTCTGAAATTTTGAGTTTTTATTTTAACTAAATTATTCAACGAATTTTTTCTCTGTGCTATTTCCGCTCTTTAAATTTAATTTTCTTTAAACCCATAATTTATCCCAGTCTACCTTTTATCCGGTGTCGAGTTTTTGATCTATTAAATAACATAATGATTTTATGCAGCTTAGAAGAGTAATATGAGAATTGCCGAAATGTACCACTTCCCAATTTTTGGAAGATGATTGAACCACGAACTTTTGATTCCTTGTGTGCATGTGTGCGTTGTAATATAAAATGTTAAGTACAGTTGTGGTGAGCTCAAATGTAAAAATAAAATATGAAAAGTAAAATATATTAAAAAAAATTAAAACAAAGTATTTGCTTTCCTTCAAAATCTAATCTCTCTTTTTCTCTATCTCTTTTCTACATTTCTCTCTGTATACTTCTCTCTCAACTAATGAGAAGGCAACCCTCAAATAAAAAGAGGAAGAAAAAAAAACTGATCACGGCTGTAAAACGGCGGAAGTTTGTTGGTCCAGGGTCGAGTTACTGTCACTAGAAATCTACTAAAATAAGAGAGGATCACACATAACTTCCGCTATAAAAAAAAAGGGGAAAAGGAAAGAACGGTAGAAATAAAAGAATTTTGGCCAATCAAAAAAAAAAAAAAAAAAAAAAGAACCGAAAAAAAGAAGGAAAAAAAAAAAAAAGAAACAAAAAAATGCAAAAACAAAGAGACTTGATATAAGCCAAAACCAAATTTCTCGCCATCTAGTCTGGTACCCTTTCTTAAGTGTATTATAAAGTGATAGGCGGCAGTTGCTTGGACAGCTCCCCTTGGGGTTGATATTGCTTGGACATCTGTTCCGTGCAGGTCTACTACACCCCACCCACTCCCTTTACGCTGCCTGAACAGATCCTCGATCTGTCCTGTAGCGGGTTGACTGGCTACGACAAGCAAAGACTAGAGAAAACCAGCAAAGACTTTCCGGCCCGATGTTTCCCACATTAAAATAAACTGACGTGTCGCATCGTGACTCAGTGGGGATTGGGGGTTAAAGGTAAATAACGAGAAAGGACAAGGAAAATCAGCGAAGTGTGTAGCGTGAAGAAGCTAAGAAATATTTCCACCCTTCTGTGGGGCTAAGAAAACAGCATATTGACGTCAGCCAGCAAGTTTCCAAAGTAACCATACCCCCAACGGCACTAAAGTCTGACTTGTAAACTATCAACTAGCCAGCCGAACGAACGTTCACTAACCCGTATTACAATTTTCTTACATAAATAAACATAACACTATTTGTTTATACACCTTTGATTTTGTTCGATTATCCCGAAGTTACCGATCATAAATAATACTAAAAACCTCTGGCACATCCCCACACCGCCATGGACTTTCTAAAAGAATACGAAATAGTAAAAACACATTTTAAATAATTTAAATGACTTATTATTCGGACTGTTATCCTCATCTTCATTGCCATATTCGCAACGTTTCGTCCATTATAAGCTCCGGCCTTCTTTAGAGTTTAGGTGATTGGAATTTCGAACCGAAACCTCCAAGTTTTGGTTCACCACTACTAAGGCCTGGTATTGAACTCACTGGATCTAACCAATGTCTTTATCCATTGGGCCATGTGTCCTTAGCCCAGTCGATAAAGATGTTGGTTAGATCCAGTGACTAGACCCAAAGAGTTGTGAGTTCAGTACAAGGCCACAATAGTGGTGAACCAAAGCTTTGAGAGTTGAGTTAAAGGGAAATAACTGAGACTCCCGGAAGAGACATGGTACGTGGAACTAGAGCAATCTACTCCGGTGAACGAAATAAAGGGTCCGGTTCGAAATTCCAAACCACCTGAATATGGCAATGGAGATGAGAATAAACATCCGAATAATGTAAATAATCATAATACCTCATCTCAGAGATATAGACAGATATTTAAATGACTTCTTTGAACTTAAATTTCAGTTTTTGTTTATTTGAAAGATAAATAGCCTAAAGCTAATCCGAATTAAAAGAAAAATTAATTTCTATGGAGTCAGTAGCCATGGTCAAAAGCAAAATAAATAACAGAATTGTCCAATATTAAAGAAACAAAGTTTGCAATAAAATGAAAAAGGAACAGAGGAAAAATGAAATAATATCGAGCAAACAATATGTGTAAGGTAAATTAACAGTAAATATATAAAGTTTTAGACACTAAAAAAAAAAAAAAAACGTAAGCAATTTAAAAATCTCTTAAAAAATCCAATATTTATGATATCCTAAGTTCCGAAGTAAATTTGAGAATTAACAGAGCTTGGCAAAACTCAAAAGTAATGTATATTTCTACTTAAAATTAATGTAGATAACACTTATTTACATACGATTGCCTGTGGGTCCAAAAGTCAAAAATAAAAAATGTATAATTATACCCGACTTAAAAAATGCGCAAAAAATTTAAAATAAAAATTAAGGAAATACGGAACATCAGGAGTGTTAATCAAGACATTGGCATTTATGTTTAAAAATAATAACCAATATAGTCTAAGAATATCATTTTTATTTTATACAATTTTATGAAACTTAGTAAAATTAAATTAATAATTTTATTTTTTGCACTACATTGGAAGTATTTTTTTTAGTTAAATGATACTTTTAAAGTTTAATACATTTTATTTATTTTACTTTTATAATAAAAGTTTTATTATTATTATTTTCGCACCTGTTTGATGTTATAAACTATCAAATTGCGCCCAATGTGTTTTTTAAAATTATTCTGAATTTAAGAGTTAATGAATGAATTATCATATTACTCTTCCGATTGGGAAAAGAAGTCAGAGTTGTCAATTCAGAATTATTTCCTGTTTGAACATCCATATAAAAAATAATGTACGATTGCTAAAAGGAAAAAAAATTAAAATTCTTTAAAAAAAAAAAAATGTTCACACTCGAAAATGGCATTAAACTTTACATTTTTTCGATTCTTCAATCATGTCTTTGAGTAATAAAAAAAAAAAAACTTCCGACGACCACAACGGGATGAATTTCAAAATCGCCCTGAAAAACTACAAGCAATTTTGGAAAAAAAATCTATATTTTTTTTTGTTCAATCTGAAAGAAAATGACGTGTTTTATTAAATTATGGCATGCAACTGCCAAGAAAAATTATTTTTTGAGTTTTATTGAAATATTTTTGATAAAATTTGAGATGAATTTTTTGTATGTTTTTTTTTTACCAACACTTATTGCATAATTCTTTTATTCACTCAAATAACATTTTCAGGGATTTTTCTTTAAAAAAAATGACGAACACCCATCAAATTAAAAAGTACACTACACGAGATATTGAAAAGTGGGTCGTGGTGTTGAGACCCCGTAAAAATATTTCCACGAAGTTTTATAATAAAATTAAAATATAACCTATTATTCAGTAGAATTATTAATAATTCATTAAATAAATAAATTGTAACAGAGAATTTGTCAACCCGATAGGAGAGTAGGAGTTGCGTGTGGTGCCGAAACCCGGGAATTAATGGAACCGGATAATTCCCTGAAATTTGGCAAAGAACAGTGTGTAAGGATATTTTGCTTTCATCTTGGAAAAAAAAGCATCCATTTTTTGGACTTTGGTGGTTCCTAAATAAAGGAAGAAAATGAAAATTTCTCATCGACTAAAAAAAGTAGCATAGACTACACTACACTACACGACAGAGAGATTGTCATTGTACACTACAGTCTCTTTTTTTTTACCAACCTGCCCACAAGGCAAGATGTGGCACAAGGCCAGTTTAACGTGGGCGTTCCGAGCTCGTAGGCTCGCGCAAAAATTGCCCGTTGACCCCGTATATACACGGGGTCGGGTTTTTGTCTACCGCCAAGCGAGATTCTGCTCTTCGGCATATAGCCTCATCTAGGTTCCTCTTCGCCCGTAGGCAGAGAAAGCTTCCTCCCCGTCATTCACACTAGTGTGGTAAAAATAAAATAATTCATTCATACTGTGGTTGTAGCCATGTGACCTATCAATAAAACAAGAGAGATCGATATTAATGGCCGGTGGAACAAATTCGTTTGCTTTTTTTCGCATTATGTACAATTACTACTACTATCCCACCACACGCTACTAACTTTACATCTGTGTGCAAAGAACATTGTTCACTATTCCAAACAACAGTGTGTTTATTTTATTTTTAAATAAAAATATGGGTGTCAGTGTCATAATTTAATTACTCAACAACTGTTATTTGACATTATCATTTCTTGGATAAAAAAATGAACTGGACGGAGATGCAAAAAAAAAAAAAAAATCCTCAGTTTTCTTGGTTTGACTTTGAATCTAAAAAGCCGAACTGCATCGAAAAAAAACTGTTTTTTTGTGTTTTTTAGTCAAAGTGTTATTTTGCATCAAGTCTTCAAATAAAAACAATGGACATTTTAAAACAGTTTAAATTTTTTTTTACATAACTTTTCTCCCGATCTATTTTACTTTTTCTTCGTAGCTGTTTTTTTTTTTAATTTTTTTTTTATTTGAAACCCGTGTCTTAGCAAAACTGTAAAGCACTAACGCGTCAGTTTCATCATTCTTCATACTGGGGCGAGGCTGAATTCCTGAAAAAAAGGTTAGATTTTTTTGTTTGTTCAATTTTTCCGGCATTCACTTAATTTTTTTTATCATCCTTCTTTCTTTTCTATTCTGAAGGTGAAAGAAAGACACTTAAACAGTTTAAAAACTTAAAATGCTTAGCTTTTCACTTTACTTTTTAAAGTAAAGAAGCATTTCCAATTAAGAGATTGACAGAAATAAGTTTCGTTGTAACACAATTGTTTTTAAATGAACAAAAATAAAATGAATTGAGTTTATTTTACTGTTTTTGTTTGTGAAAAAGTCAACTTCAGTTAAGTTCAAAGTTCACTTCCGTTTCGTCATTGTTGTTTATTGACCAATCAGATTGTAGTATTTTGAATAGTTCAGATATGGCGGAAAGTATGAACAGCGAGAGCCAAGGTAAGCAAAACTATTTTATTTAGTTGTATATTTCATTTCTTTTTTTTTTTATTAATTCGATACAATAATGGAATTTGATGTACAACAGGTTTTAAAAATATCATCTGATTTTTAGAATATGGAGAATGTTGACGGATTTAAAGCTAAACTTTTTTTTATTGCTAAGAAATGTCGTTATTTTCCTTGACCTGGTCAAAAAAAATTACCGGTTGCATTTCCCTTTATAATTTATTCTGCTTTTTTTTGTTTGAAATTCATTAAATTATTTATATATTTTACATTTAAGTTATAATTTAGATTTATTTAAGAAATATTTTTTATTAATCTTCGAACCTTACAACTTCAGATCGATTTTATTCAGTTTTTAAAGTTTTTCTTTTTTTCGTGAACTTTAATTTTTGGACTGACATTTCGAAAAATAGAAATGTTATAATTTGAAATTTATGTGTTCTATCAAGTTAATATTTTTTTTCTAGTAGTGATTTGGTATATTTATTTTAAAATATACAAATATGGCTAAAAACTAACAAAGTAAAGTGCTACATGCTACCTATATATTATATATAGGTAGTTTAACTTAAAAGTTTTAACAATAACAATGCACGTAAAATTCTTATGATACAGAACACTAGACGTTGATCAGATTTATCAACGTCTAGTGTTCTGTATCATAAGAATTTTACGTGCATTGTTATTGTTAGGAATTTGAAAATTTAAAAATATATATCTGAGGATTCTAGTTGTGATTTATCATTTTCTCGCCTTTTTGATCACTTATAAACATTCAACCGTGAAGGAAAAGAAATATGAGTAGAAGTTGGAAGGATGATGGCGTAACAACAATTAATAAACACCTGTCCAAGGACAAGAAAGACACAAAAAATACACACCTGTAGTAAACGGATGTACATTGTTGAAAGAAATATTGCTTTATAAGTTTTATATTAAAACCGCTTAAAAAAGAAGTCTTAGGGAGGAATCTCCAATTCAGATGTTTGTTTGTTTGAAAATAGTTTTCTGCAGAAGTTTTTTTAAATCACTCATATGATTTAAATTCTTTTTCTACAAAAATCGAATTTCGAACTTGGACGACCATTGTTAAAAAATGGATAGTTTTTATTTCTCCTGTTGAATGTAACGTATAATCATTTTTTTATTATCATCATTAAATAAAAGATTATACTATAATCTTTTATTTAGTGATGATAATCAGTTTTTACAGTTACATTTTTACACTATGTGTTTGTAAATAAATAAGATACAAATGAACGAAGTAATAATTATTTACTGAGAATTAAAGAACCTAAGTTTAAACAAATTCATCACTTTCCTTCCCTCTTTTACAAATTACAAGTATTCCAGTGTTTGTTTAAAAATAAATTAAGTAAATCGAAATGAAAATCTGTAAAATTCCTTAAATATTTTTCAAAATTTGACGAAAAATGCAACGCATAACAATAACACATGCCACATGACTTCCTCACTTATCACCAGAATTCTCTGGAAGTTTTTAATTTTAATTAATGATTTGTACTGTCTTCATTTGAAGCGGTTTTAAAAACAAAAAAAGCCTTGCATGTGACTGTAAGTCTACTAGTGTACGCTCACAAAGGATAAAGAAAAAAAAAATCTCTTTTTTTTGCTTAAGTCATGCAAGAAGAGAGACACACAGAATTTAATTGTCTAGAAAAAGTAAAAATAAGTTATAAATTTTTGTGATATGAATAAATATAGCAACAATATTCAGAATTGATCTTTATTTTGTAAATTTAATTATTATTTTTATGCAAAATACATAAATATTCCATCATTGAAAAGAAAGAAGCTCCAACTCATTCTCCCTTTAAACAGTTTGTTAACAAACTGCATTATTTTAGTTTCCTTCCGTCAGGATTTAGTTTTACTTTTTTCTGTAGTTTTAAAAATCACTGGATTTGATTTTTCTTTGGAGCCTTTATGACTTAATTTATATTTTTTCCAAATACAACTATGTAGAACTAATGTAGATTTTTTTTTTTACTTTGGCATCATGCGCCAATGTGTTTAAAATACAAAAAAAAAAAAAAAAAAAAAGTTCGTTTCTTAGCTGATCATTTGAATTTTATTTTATGGATTCATTTTCCTTTGTTTTACTTTTATTATACCATTCTTGAAGGCAATTTTGTTCCTTGGGCAATAGGAAAATATGAAGGAGTTTTAACATGGAAATTAATTATTCATTTTAATTTATCATTCAAAATTACATGATTTCATAGTTATGTACTCATTTCTTATTTTTTTCATTTGACTTAATGACAATGCTTTAAAAAATTGAGACAGCTAATGACTAGTCAATAATACAGTTAGAAATTAAAAGGGTTCAAACAAAGGTATAAAAGTGCTTAGAGAGTATTAACTTAAGAAGCTCCATTTTTTTTTTCTCAAACTTTTCAAATAAAATCTGTTCAAGAACAAGATGAATAGATGAGGTAGAATTCCCAAATGTTTTCAGCTATAAATATATAAAAAAAAAAAACAACAAATCAATATTTAAATTTTAAAAAGAAAGAAAAATAGGAGGATTTGTGTATCCACAAAAGTCTATAATTGGAAAGTAGGTAAATTTGAATTATTACAGCCGTTTTCTTTTTTGTCTGAATAATTTATGAACATGTGTTGAAAAGATCTCAGCTTGAGTTAAGATGACCTTCCAAAAATTCTGATATTTGATCATCTGCTCAGATTTTGGGAACTGGGTCAAGCAGAGAACTTTTCAGCACCCACTTGTAGTTTAAAATTGGTTTGATACTTAGAACATTACTACTTTCAATGTATTTTTCTATATTCATGATGTAAAGTCTTTCTGTTTGAAATAAAACTGCTATTCTTAAATCTGGTATCGTTGGATAATGAATAAACTTTTACAGATCTATTTGTTTATTTTATGTTAGTTGAACTTACAGCTGGAGAGCTCAAATAAAGTGTGTGGTTAGTTAATGAAACTTTCATTTGCATTTACAACTTAGTATAAAGCATTTTTCACTATATTATAAATTATTACCTTGTCAGAATTCAAAAAAGGCATATTAGAAAACTTTCTCAGACATATAAAGATATTTCTGCATAGATTTAAAAAAAATGATCACTTCTGTTGATTTTTGTTCATCATATGAAAAAAAAAAAATATAACGAACCCAAGTGAATGATTGACTGACCATGAAAAGTATTAGGTTGGTGTAAAAATAATGTCGTTTTCTCACATAGTATTAGGTTGGTGCAAAAATAATGACGTAATAAATGTCGTTTTTTGACGTATTTTTTAACCTCAAAAAACGACATTATTACGTCATTTTTTTTTGCACCAACCTAATAACGTGTGAGAAAACGACATTATTTTTGCACCAACCTAATACTTGTACTACTACAAGGTGCTGAATAGTTCTTGGCCTGACCCATAATCTGACCAGATTTTAGATTTTGTTTAATCCCTTTATTCAGACAAAATTCTTTTCTTTTAAACAACTCAAAATTTTCAGTTAAGCAATATAAAAACAGTTTTCTTTGAGATTGAGAGAGACTGTAAGGAATATATTCACAAAGATAGGACCCATATATAGTTTCAATGTTTCTTATCATGTATGTTTTGTTAAGTATTAATGTATATAAATGTTATATATGGGGTAACTTTTAAGATAAATTTGTCCTTATTGCAGTCTCTAATGACTTAATATTGGTCATTCAGAATGTTTGTTTCATTTAAGTAAGAATCAGATACGTTTTTTTTTTTTTTTTTTTTTTTTTTTCCTTCAACAAACATTAACTTGTATGAAGAACATTTTCTGCTTTGTTTCACTATCTTCTGTCATCTTTCAACCAATTTCATAACTCCATTCTCTCAGAATTCTTTCTCAGTAAAGAACTGGGTTATGTGCCTTTTGTAGTCTTCCAGGGAATTTAATTTTTTTATCATCTCAAGAATTATTCTGTATGGCATAAATAGTAATCCAAAGGTGCAATATCTGGTGAATATGGAAGATGAATGAAAACTTCCCAATCAAGATAGAATTATCAAAATCATATGTGATTTTTAGCATTATCATCATTATTATAGAATTTGGAATCCTTGAACTAATTCAGGATGATCTGTGCCTTCAACTGGTCTGTTTGAAACTAGCATTTATTTATTTATTTATTTTTTTTTTTTTTTTTTGAATCAATTCTTTGCTTCTTTGTAAGGAACCTATAGTGGAGGCTTCGGTTCTAATTTTGCCATCTACAAAATATCACCTTCTTTTGAATGAAGATGTACCTTTGATATGATTTGTGATGGTTTATTTTGCTTGCATTTGATGTAAAGTATTTACATCACCTCACAATTTGTTAAAAAACACAGAACATTTTAATGATATTTAAGTAGTAAATAAAGCCCAGAAATAGGGTCCAGGTTTTTCTTTTCACTTAATTTGTATCAAAGCAGCTAACATAATCAAGCTGGCACAATTGATTTACACTTTTGACATGTCTACCTTCTTCTATAAACTGTACAAATCATTTTTGCAGTTTTACTTTTATTTTTCTTAAATAAAAAAAAAAAGAACAATATTCTAAAAATGTTATTTTCTTTCAAATTCAATAAGCAGAAATATGACAATTTTTGAAAAGGTCAGGCTGCTATGACAGCTGCCATAATACTGTCAAAAAAACAATCTTTTTGAATGAATTACATTATTTACATAGACAGATATTGAATGAATTAACTGATCTTTATGCTATTTCATTCCAATTACATACCAAGGTTTTTTTTTACTAGCCAAGTAATTTTGATTCTCGGCAGTATTTTTCAAATTATTGGTTATTTTGTATTTATAAAAGAAACCTAACACTCAGGTTGGATTTCATATGCAAAATAAGAAGAATTATTTGAATATTACATTGAAAAATAAAACTTAGATTTTTTTTTTCAACCATTAAGAAGCATCTTCATTATTTCTAATTTGTGTTGTCTTATTTAATGGTCCTAGAATAATGACTGAATTACAATGAAAAATCACAGAAATAAGATGAAAGAAGTAAGTCAGATAGTAATAATAGTTGACAGTGTAAGAAATTTGAAGACTATTACAGAAATTCTATGGATCCCACCTAAAGTTTCTTACTAAATTGTTGTGTTAAACTGCAGGGCTAAAGACTAAGTTTGTTTTTATCACTGTCCCAAAAAAACAATTTTAATTTTTTGATTCTCTTGAAAATTGACAGAACTTCTTTGTAGATTCAAAACAAAAGCAGTATTTACATTTAATCAATGTTCAATTATGTGTTTTTGAGAATTATGAGGGAGAGTTTTTAAATTGACGTGACAAAATATTTTTTATTTTTCAAAACAAAAACGGTATTTAAGAAACTTTATATTGTGAATTATGACAGGAAAAAGTTTTTTTTTAAATGACAAAACAAAAGAAACAATTAAGAAAGTATATTTTTTGAGAATTATGACAAAGGTTTTATTTTGACAGAACAATAAATTTAAAACAAAAACAGTATTTACACTTAATTACCATTCAATTAAAAAAGTATATTTTTTGTGAATTATGACAGAACAAAGTCTTTTTTGAAAATTGAAAGAATGAAAGTTTTTAAAAATTAAATAGAAAAACAAAAAAAATGAACCATGAATTTGCTAACATTGATATTCATTTCATACCACTCACACATCCCCACTGTTCAATAAAAGAAGGAAAGAGTCAGTGAAAATGAAAGGAACGACTTGTAAAAAATCTTTAAAAGCATAAAATCAAATGATTAATGTGGTGTTTATTATTCAAAATTACAAAAAAATATTGGTCTCCCTACCAACCTATACAGGAAAATTTCTTTGAGACATTTTTTTGAGCCCTGTTAAATGTTATTCAAATTGTTATCAATGACATTGGTTATTGTGCAGTGTATCTCTTTTCATGGGGAACTTTAATGTGTCCCTGGAATGCACATATGAGTTACTGCATTCTTTAAGGTTTTTATGTGCATCTCTGTTATTATTAGGTTGGTGCAAAAATAATTTTGTTTTCTAACATATGTTACTATGTGAGAAAACGAAATTATTTTTGCACCAACCTAATATCTATAATACTATTACTTGTGTAATAAGTTGAACATCAAAGGTACAATTGAGTAATGGAAGGAATGTTTAATTGACATTTTATGAAACCTTTGTAGTCTAATTGCTAGGATGATATCATAAAAGAACAGGCTCTTGAGGATGAAGAAAGCAAATTTTAATCATTGGAAGTTTTTTTTTTTTTTTAATTTTTTGTTCATGTTGGATGCTTGTCCTTGATGTCTATTAGTAATTCAAGTATGTCTTTTTATAGTACAAAGAATTGAAAATTATCATAATAATTTGGTGAATATGATTTATTAAATTATTACATGCAATTGCAAGTACTGACTAAGACTTTTTTTTTTTATCTTTTTTTTCCCCAAAATTTGAGATTTTTAAATCCATATAGCAAAAAAGTTTTGTGTATAAAAATGTTTAAATATGAAGAGAGATACTGTGACATCTTTAAAAATATAGTTTTATTGGAAATTGTAGGATTTGAAGTACTCTTCTCTCCTTTTCCATAAGATGTGTCCATTACATTAAGAAATAATCTCTTAATCAACCAGTCATTTCAATGTAATAATTAATGGACTTACTTTTTGCCTTTATCTCTTGGATTCATTTTTTTTTTTTTTCTTTCTTTTTACTTGAACTGCTTTTAAGATATTATTTCATTAGGTTGATACACAAGTTTCCAGCAACATCTTTTGTACAATTTAAGGGAAATCTTAGAAATGTCTTTGAAGTTTATTCACTTCTTTATTACTTGCATGTACACGCTCTTTAGGAATTATTTAAATTGATAAATGGTAATGTTTGCTTTTCTCTAGTGAAAATGATAACTGATTATAAAAATATGTTTACTCTTATGTTTTATGTTTAATATTGGGTGTGTGTTGGGGGTAGGAGGAGAGGAAGCCAGGCAGTGGATGTCTGAAGCTTATACCAATAATGCAGTAGGTGTGATCATTTGTCAGAGAATGGTTTGCATATCAGGGAACATAAGAAGATTCCAGAACCTGAAAACTTATGTATTGGAGGGACTTTTGAAACAATATGCAGCATCAAAACCACTTGAATTTTCAGCAAAGTTGAATCAGTGAATTGTTTGATGACATGGAAGAGAAAGAAACTTTTTTTCTCCGCAAGGAAGTCAACTGGTGTAAAATAAAAACCTGTCTTCCTATTGCACATGCAGGACAGCTAAATATAGCTGGGAAAATCCATCAAATCAAAATGGTAATCATATTTTTATGATGACATACACAGCTTATTTGAAAGGTGACACTAGGTCATTAAAATAATTTGATCATTGAATATTGAGGTTATAAATAAATAAAAATTGTCCAAAAAAAACTAAAAACTGTTGGAATCTTTTGCATCAATCTAGTGTTTAGCTCTGATTTTAAAAGTTCTCAATTTTTAAAAATCTAATGGGCTTGGTTTCTATGATGTTTATAACACATTGAGTAATATTTGGAGCATACATAATCATTTTTCATGAACATACTGTTTTTACAATAAAATTTGGCATGTTATTGTATAACATTTCAGTACCACTGATGAAGTAAAGAGCTTGTAGAGGTGACTGACTGTGATGTAAATTTGATTTGGTGGGCAGGCAGAAACTTTTGCAGCAACATTTTCTTTATTTAAAATTACATTTATATACTGATATTTTGGTTATTGTTTGCTTGCTTATAACATTTTAAATATATTTTGGAAGCAAATTACACATTATTTTATATTATAAAGTATAAAGTACATTTTTAACTATTTGCTGCAAAAAGGAAAGTGGTTATTTGCTTTGTATATTTCAAAATGATACAGAATATTAATTATTAATTTTGTTATATATTTATCCCTTTGTTTTAATAAAGCAAGTTTATCCTGTACAAAATGTTTTTAATTTAATCATTTATATAAATCAGTAATTTTATGAAATTGAGTAAAAATAAGTGTGTATGATTGAAACAAATAAGGACAATCTAATCAGATTTGAAAGGTTTGAAATATTACCAATTTTATTATAATTCTATGTCGTCGTCTCCATATCAAAAGAATATTTATTGAATGTGTTATTTTACAGGTCAATACTTGACTGTATTGTGAAAAACCATTTTAAGTAATTATAAAAACAAAAAAAAAATGCACAAACAAGCCAATTTCTCTATTGTCCAAAACGATGTTTTAAAAGCTTTTGAAGTTTTAATTGGCACACATTAATGTTTATTTGGATTATTACTCATGATGGAACAATACCAATATTTTTACCAATTCTGATAAAATTCCCAGAACTGTTCTAAATTTCTGATTTCAGTATGATTTCCAATACATACAATAATTAAAATTCATTATTTTCAGACCCTACAGTTGGTTTTGGAAACTTAATGAGCAAAGTACATTTATTGATTATATTTATTGATAAAACATTTAGAAAAATTAATTCGAAAGTTTATGAAATAAAGTTAATATCCTTTTTATTTAAAAAGAATAATTGGGTAAGAGTTTAAACACTTGAGAGAACAATTTCACCATGCGCTTAAAAAAATAAGAGACACCCTTTATATATATATATATATATATATATATATATATATATATATATATATATATATATATAATATAAAGGCGGCATCCTATGTATTGCGGTTTAACTTGTGTATATATTTTGATAATTTTCAAAGAGTGCCTAATCCTGCAGGATAGTGAATAAAAAATAAATGCAAATTTAAAATGTTTAATAAGAATTAAATATGAATTATCACACCAACTTAATAAAAAATAAAGTGTCTTCAATCTTATCTAAAAAATTTAATCACTAATAAGTTTTACTGTCTAAAATAAATTTCTCACAAAAAAAAATATAATTTCTAAAAAAGAATCAGTGTTTTATTTTTGTTAAAAAAGAGTAAAAGTGCAACAACACAGTAAAAACATATCCACTGATTTAAAAACAAAAAAAAAAAAACTTAATCTGGCAGAACAACAACATGGATTCATTTGGTGTTTATATTATAATTGTAATAATAATTATTAAATCAATAATTTATAATATTAAATGGATGAATTAATGATGTTTAAAAATAAATAAAAAATAAAAAAATTATTTTGAACTAAACAGGCTTCAAAATAGTAAACTTTTTGGAAAGTTCAAGAACTGAGTAAAAACTTACACATTTTTTTTTTTTTTTACACAAGTCAAATAAATTTACATCCTATTTAACTTAGGTGTTATTATGATCTCTATATTTTTGTTTTACTGATAGTTTAAAATCAATAAATATTTATATCTTATTCATACCAGGAATGGAAAATTAAGTTTTAAACAAGAAAAAAAAAAGACCCAAAGAATTGCTTTTGGTATTAAGTTAGGTTTTAAAAATTTTCCGACTCCGATTAATCTTCCCATCACTAATTACTACTAGTCTGAAACAGCCAGCACATTAGTTTGGCAATTGTTTATGTAAATTAATCACATCAAATATATTATTCTATAGAACATAATTTAGTTTCTGATTTTTCACTATTATAGAATAAAATAGTCTTTTTACAGTTAAGAGATTTTTGTGATAGTTTTATTCAAATATTGTCCTTTTGTTATTTTTATTGAACATACCTACATTTTTAGCCTGCTCACATTTTTCCAGGTCACACAGCCAACTTGGCTACAACACCTTACAAAGGATTTAGTTCAAGAAGTCACTCAACAAGGTCTATATTCAACCCAAGTAAGTAGTTTGGTTTGCTTATAACCTTTTTTTTTTTTCTAGTTAGATTCCCTTCTCTTGACTCCAAAGAAGCAAACCTAAAGCTATGTTAATGAATAGAGATAGCATATCTTGTTTTGTATATTTTTCATGAAAATATCTACAAATTAACATTACAAAAAAAACTATATATTATTTCTAATAATATTATGCTTTTCAGCATGATGTAATATATTAAAAAGTAACCAAAACTGAATGATTTTGGTTATGTGTGGAGTGCACCAAGGGGATTTCAAACATGATTTATTCACTGTCAACATAGACTTTGAATTGATTTCCATATATTTATTCTGGACTTGTGTGTCAAATTCTGTAACAGTGCCACTTTTTGTCTGACATTTTTGAATGTGGTATTATTTTGTACTTGCATTTTTATCTGTTATTTTAGCTGGTGTAGCTCTCTAGTCTTCCTTGTGTATCTGTTGCATCTTGTAAACTTCAGGAATCTTGAACAGAATGCTAGATCTTTCTCAATGTTTTCATCACCATTTTATTTTATACAGTTCTATGAAATTTACAAGAAACCATAACATAACTGCATGTGATTAAAAACAAAAGATTTTGTTCAACGTTCCCTGAAAAGTATTTCTTACATTTACCTGAATGCAGTCAGAATAGTGCCAAAAATCATTGCATGAAATAACATTTTTTTCTAACGCATGCACACTTAGCTAATAACATTTCCTTTTCTTGATGTTTTCTATTTTTAAAAAAAAAAAAAAAAAGAAGCATTATCAAAACTTTAATGAAGTTAGAATTAATAGTAATTGCCATATTTGTGAATTGGTCACCTTGTTTTCAGAACTTATGTTGCGATGTTATTCAAATAAAAGCAGGCCATTGACCATTTAAACTTGTTTATATTTTGGAAATTTGGCTCAAATGGAGTCTTCTTGGCAGTTGAAACGGCTGAACTAATGGGCATATTAAAGTGTCGTTGCCTTAATTCCATATTTTAATTATTAAAGCTATCTGTGGCAATTTTTTATTAGGTTGGTGCAAAAATAATGACGTAATAATGTTGTTTTTTGATGTTAAAAAATACGTCAAAAAACGACATTATTACGTCATTATTTTTGCACCAACCTAATAAAAAAAGAGTTATCAGTATTTTGAATATGACTTTATATAAAAGACAAGAAAATATTCATGTGAGCATATAGCTTCAATAATGAAACGTACTTTTATTATTGTGATTTTTTTTTTATCTTAAAATTCTTAATACTTTTCAAAATCTGAGATAATTACCTTGCATGATTAAAAAGTATAAATAAAATTTCTACCGATTTAGCTAAAAGATGTTTTGTTTCATGATTTTTTTAAGTCAGCAAAATTATTTATTCTATTGCTGTTATTTTTTGCCTATGATAGCATGCTATTGTAACAAAATAATTTTTCTGTTTTTTGAATCCTTTAATAAATCCTTTAAAATGCAAGTAGTTATTGAGTTTATAAGAATCTGAGAAAAAGAAAAACATTATTAATAAGTAAAGACAATTAAAAGAACAGGAATTAAGATATCAAAAGATAACCACTATCAATAAGTGTGAGAGAAAAAACTGTTAGCATAGAACTTATGGTTACATCTAGTGATTTTTCAACTGTAAAATGATGAGACCTAGCTGTCAATCTAGTACTGCACTTAAATTCATAAAATTGAGGTACCAGAGAGGAAAACTCATCAGAACAATTACCATGAAAATATTTATAGGAAAATGTGTGGGAGGAGAATATATTGGCATGTATTTTATAATGTTTTTACTTTGCAAATGTTTCTGTAAACTTCTGATTTTTTACTTGTAATGAAAAAACATTGGAAAAATGCATTTGTATCATATTTGATCTCTGTGGTAATAGACGCAACAAATACTTTTCACTTGTCTACAGATTTTGAAAATCCCATATGACCCATGTAGGTATTCACATTAAAAATTTGATATCCTCAGTGGATACAGAAAAGAATTTTAGTTTTTCAATTTTTAAGGCCTGAAACATTTTTTTCTGTATTGAAACCCTCATGTTCAAATTTGAGCAAAGGGGAAAATGGTGTTGCAGAATCCATATATACAGTCCCCCTAGAAAACCTCAATATTTAGGAATACTCAAAGGCTGATAGACTGATGACTGTGTATTATAGGATGTTTACAACTAGGACAGGATGCAACTGAGACATAGGCAGCTATCAAGAAAAAAAAAAAAACAGTAACAGGAAAAGATTATATAATTATATATTCCCTTTTTGCACATTTTTTTTAATAGCTGTAAACTGACATTTTTGAATGGGATGAAGAGGTATGTAGGTATGTAAAATAGTCTGGTCATGAATGCCTGCTTCTGCATCAGTTGTCTATTTCTTCAAACAGATTTATTCACACACTTAATTCTAATGGTTAGTTACCACTCTTTTACTTATGTTTCCATCCAGAGTGGGGAATCAAAACAAAGATTCCCGTGACCTGCAAAATATGCTTATCTATAAATAGACTAATTACTACAAAAGGATATTAATAAAATTCATAGAAAAAAAAATAAATGAATAATTTATTCAATGTGGCTTCTATTTTCAATTACAATGTCAACATGACCTTGAGAAACTGTGTAACTCTTAATCATGACGTCCTTGGGCAACTAGTTCATTTCTTCTTGAGTTCTATCAAGATGTTGGAGCAGGAGGTCTTGTTTATGAGCTTCTCCAAAATGTCTCTCCTCTCCTCTCATGGTGTAAGCATACAACATCCTAGCCGGTCATCCAAGACTTCCAACACCACAGCCGGTTGCTGAAGAAATGACAACTTCAATCCAGAGCTAACCTTATCCCACGTTGTGATTTAAGTTTGATCATCAAGCAGCCAAGATCGAATTGTCACAGGTATCTTTGTGTTGGGCTGGTCCCATCTGGGTGATGATGTACAGGAAAAAAAATAAATGACACTTGAATAAATTGAACAAAAGTAAAAACTGTTTTTATATCCATCCTTTGTACAATAATTGGTTTATATCAGAGTTTGCATGCAATTAATTATCAGCCCAACTTGTATCTAAATTGGAAGTGGTATTATGGTTGTTGGCCTGGCAAAATCTGGTTTGCTGCTGTTGGTAAAGTTTGGCACAAGGCTGAAGTCGGAGGCTTTTGTTGGCAGATAATCCCATGGGCCTCTCTTCTTCGCTCCGTGCATTCATATTTATTGACATTTGTTCAAACTGGCACGAAGCATAAGGGATTTTGATAATTCTGCGAATATCCCTTCTTCCAATCTTTCATCTTATTACCTCTCATTAAATCTCCTCGGTGAGCATGGGTGACTTATCCACCCCTACCTCCTGGTATTTCAACTCCACTTTCAATCAGGAGAATCAACTCCAAAATTGTTGTTTACGAAAGATGAAATTTTTGCTTCACAGCTTGCATTTGCAGCTGTGTGTCAATTAACATCACCCCCTAAGTCTGGGTCACTTTTCCATTGTTCAAATTGCTTCATATACAATTCAAGTAGTTTATGTTTGAATTAAATCCTCATTTCTTCCCACAGGTTTTTGGTATTAACCCATCTCGTTTCAATGTCTCTCAGTACATAACACTTTCTTTTGTTTTAACAAAACTTTCTTTCATTTTACTGTGTCAACGACAAATAGTATCACAATGGTGTAGTCTAATCTGTTCATGTCAAGGCTGAAGGAGAGGCAGAAGTCTGTAGGTGGAAGATTAGCAGAGTCAATTTTGCAGAACTTCTACACCTTGGCATGTGTCTGAGAGCACTGTCCTTGTTTTATATATAGTTACCTTATGGATAATTGGTTTTGACTCATGGCAAAACATGCTACCTCAGAACCTCATAGTAGGCATCTACTTCAACCTTTTCACCAAGCTTGTAAAAGAATGAGCCATCTTTTTATTGTTGGCCATAATACCGAACCTGGGCTGGAGGTTTGGTCCTTGGAAGTTCCCTTAACATCAACTGTTCACTCTGCAGTGGCTAAAAAAATGTGTCCACAATGAAGATTTTCTTGTTAGAAAAAATTTAATGGCAGGCTCATAATTAGTGAGTTACCTGAGCACTTTCTTCCATCTTTCCAGCCTTCATGGATAAAGTGTATGATTTAAGGCCCAGGTTGTCATGCATGGTTAATGTGATTGTCCACTTTCAGCTTAGCAGCTGTCTTATACTTGAATGTGTCCTTTGTAATTATGGTCTTAAAGGCATCGTCGCTGCCCCAACTTTCTGAATGTCATTGTCCATCTACTGGGTGTGGCATTATTCATTTGGTCATGAGATGTTTTAGGTTTTAGTTAATGAAAGTTTAATGGCTGATTATTATATTTACTGACAATATTTTACATATATTTACAATTCAAAATGGCCACCCTTTGTTTTAACCATAGCACTTAATCTTCTCTCAATGGAAGTGCATGTCTTCAGCAACTCACCACTCAAATTGTACCATGATATCATAAGAGTAGGTACCTCCAATAATTTGATATAAAATCAGTATAGCATAATGATAAAAGGTCCCAAACTTAATAAAAACAAAGTTTCATCATTAAAATGTTTGTTATTCTTAAGAGGAAAGAACAAAGTATTTTTTAATTATTTTAAAAAAATTTTTCCTTCTTTTTAACATGTTTCTAAATTTGGGTAAAAAAATTTTTTTTTTTAAACCCAAATTCATTTTATGAAATTTTCTAGAATTTCAGTCAGTCTGCAAATTGTTTTATATTACTTGTAAGCATGACTCCTTGGGGAAATTAAATCATCAATTTTTTTTTTTTTTTTTTTTCCACAACTACTGCTAACTTTTTTAAAATCTGCTCCAAATCGTAAAATAAAAACTGCAATAAACTATCTAATTATTAAATTAGGCTTTTATTTGCTTTTAAAAATAATATACATTAATGACATTATTATCTGGAGAAAAAATTTTTTTTTTGATGAATAAAGAATTTTTACAAGAATTGTTTGCATATTTCTTTTAGTTTTTTTTCATTTTTCTTTAATTTTAAAAAATGTTTTAAAATTCTTCCAAGCAGTGTGGGATAGGTTATTAAGTTTTTTAAGTGAAGACTATATTTACTAAGCAAAAATTAAAAGCTTAATACAAATAATGCTACCAAAACTTTTTGCCATAATTAAAAATATTGTTTTTTGTGTGAAAAAATGTAGTTTGTTGTTTTTTTGTTTTTTTTTAGTATGATATAAGTGACATTATGGTTAAAAGGTCCCATGTTTCAAGGCTTGTCTCCTCCTTGGGGAAAACCTCTTGGACATGTAAAGTCTTATCTCACTCTCAGTTATTATAAGAAACAAAAGAAAAGTGTTATGTCACTTTTGATACACCATACTAAACCTGCCAACACATTCAGCCATCAAATTAATGGTGAAGATGTGAAAATAACAAGACACCGAGGTCAAGAAATGTTTGTCTAGAAAATTTTATGCTATAAGTAAGTGATATTTGTTTCAGAACAGATTAATTTAACTTTAAATTTGCTAATTTTATGAAAGTAATGTTTCAAAAATGTATATCTTATTTTAGCGGGATTTTCAAAACCGAAAAATAAGTTTGTTTACATTTCTCTAAAAAAAAAGTTAAAAATGGCCATTTTGTTTTGTTTCTTGAAAGCATCAACTAAAAATCATTCAAATTTCTATTTGAAATAATCCACAGTATTTTTTTTTTTTTTTTTCTAAAATTAGAAAATATAATCTTTTAGCTTTCAATTGAAGTGGTTGGAAATCTTTGAAAAGGATTTTTTCTTTATGAAAAATACATTTATACCTTAGGTATACGAATTTTTGGAGGTACCTACATAAGAGCTTCTTTCAGGTCTGACACACTAGAGTATGTGATATGTGAAACATATCTCTCCAGTATAAACCATATCACAAAATTCATAGGATTAATGTCAGGTCTTAATGGAGACTTGTTAAAAATCCATGGAAATGTCTCTTGCACCATTTCTGCATCAAATTGGCTTTTTGTGGAAGAGCTGTCTTGATTGCAGACATAGCAATTTCCAAACATGGCTGACAGTCGGGGAAACGCGTCTCTCTCCAACATTTGCTGGTAAGCTGTTTCATTCAATTTCACTCCTCCTTCAATGAAGACCAAGGGCAATTTTGGAGCATCAGAAGCAACAGCAGCCCAAACCATGACACCAATTGGGTTTTGTTGCTTGAAATGTGTTCTGACCCCTTCAAGAATGTTTCCTAATGAATTGGCATAAACTCTGTCATTCTGGTAGTTGATCACAACTTCCCCAGGGAAAAATTTTTTGTCTTTACCAATCAAAGAATTTGTTTGCAGCCCGATGTATCTCCTTCTACATTTTGTTCCTTCTGCCAAGCCATTTTTGCTTTGAGGCACTTGAGAGCAGATGTTGAATCTTGTATGGTTAAACCCTTGTATCTTCATTCACAATCCTCCTTAACAAACTATGTGAAATATCCAGCTCTTTTGCCATCTTCGCCATGCCTCTTCATAGATTTCTCTTCACCCTCTTATTGACCGCATCAATGATTTTCTTTGTACAAAATGAACAGTTTCTCCCTGGTATTGGTGAGGTGGTTTGAGCCTTTTGAAACTTTTTTCCACATATTAAAAACAGTTTTTTCTGCAAACATTCAACTGATTTACCACCTCACAATTCTTTGTGCCAGCCATTTTCAGTTAGACAAATTATCAATCACATTTTGTTTGAGCTGCCATATTTAATTAAACTGTAAACAATAAAACAAAAAATGTTAAGAAGCCTTATGCAAAATTTGAAACTAATTTTATGAATAGGTATGTTTCAATATATGTTTAAATAATGGGTAAATATTTATGGTTTTCTTGAAATTGTAGACGGTGATGTATGGGCATACCAGTTATGTTGGGGGATACTGTTAGGGTCAGTTTGTATACAAAACAAGTTTGACACAATTTGTGGTTTGCCCTTCTGTGAAGCCATATCCATGATATTGCTGAAAAATAACTGACAGTATATTCATTGTTTTGCATTTAGTTTTTTATCATTGTGTGAAATTTTAGTTTAAATGTTTCTGCAAGTTTTGTTTTTCCACTGTGTTTATACATATGCATTATATTAACTAGAACATATTTTAGCATATTGTCCTTTTTTTTTTTTTTTTTTTTTTTGTTGTTTTTACTTAGATAAAATAATATAAACCCATGGAAAAAATTCTTATTCCTTTCCCTCAGCTGTAAAAAAGCAAAAAAAAACCCAATAAATCAAAAACAAAATGAGACATTCTGTTGAATAAGTTTATTTTTCTCTTGAGAAACTGTAAACTAAATTTTCAAAACTGTTTCCAACAGATGACAGGTCAAATGACTTGACCTACTGTTGTGAAGTGTGCTCAACACTACTTGATAAATAGGTTACACACTTTATGTATAGAAGTCTCATGCAAAACTTATAAGGCTTAAAAATATTGATTAACACAAAATGTTGATATCCACATTTTTCTAATTCTGATCAGTGAAAGTAGAAAACAAATCTTTATGGCTTTAGGGTCATAATGATAAAAATAATGTGAACTATGTGGCATGAACCTGTATTTGCTAGCTTTTCTTTATGTAGGTTAATTAATATCAACATCACCTCCTTGTGGGCTATGTTATGGGGTATGTATGTATGGGGCTTGGTTGGGCAGATTGAAGATAAGAAAACTGAAGGAAAAAACATGAAACAGTCATTTAGAGTAGTTTAGTCTGTTCAGATCGTTATAGCAATATAATCCTGAGGTTCTCTTTATGCTGGTGAAAATGATTTTTTTTTTTTTTTTTTTTTTTTTTTTTTTTTTGTTTCAGTAACTAGGTTAAAATATAAACAATTGTTTATTCTTTGCTGTAGTATCAACTGCTTTAGGAATGACTTGTTTCTTTTAATCATTTCACTCCAAGCAAGGCAATAAAGCCAGTGAGACACAAGAGTGTGAAACAAAATGAGGAAATATTAGAAGGGAGAAAGGACAATAAAAAGATATTAGTGAGGAGAAAAGACAATAGATAACTAAAAAAAAAAAAAAAAAAGACAGATGCTGGCAATTGATGTTACAAAGTTAGTAGTTGATATGAAATCAGAAGAGCATTTCACAAGTGTGTTACAAGAAAAGAAACTGTTAGTATATAACTTAGAGTTGCAGCTAGTGATTTAACTGTAAAATGATGAGATTTAGCTGCCAGTCTAATACTGAGTTTATATTTGTAAAGTTGAGGTACCAAAGAGGAAAGCTCATCAGAAAAATTTGAAAATATCTATGGAAAAGGCCGAGGAAAGCTGTGTTATGGAGGTGGGGAAGTAACTAAAGTTGAGATGCCAGTTCATTATTTAATTCCTTTATAATTTTACACTTACAAAAGAGGTAACAGTCAATATCATTTTCCTTACAAGTACTTAAGAAATTGATACATTTTACAGGTACATGGAATATTTAAGTTGGTTTGTGATACCAAGACATTTTCACTTCACTTTAAAAACAGATTCTTAAAAGTCTAAGTGAATTCATGTCAAGTGATGTTGAAGGTAGGTATAGAAGTATTACCTCAACAAAAATTCTTTGGTACTTAGGGAAGCAAATCTTCAATGTCTGTGTGTTCTTCCCATGATAGTATACAAGTACAGATAAAATTACCATTTTTATAATACCTAGTGTAACTAAATATTCTTCTAAATTATATTTTTTCTCCCACTCAATAGACCCCTTAGTATTTTTCAAAAATGACTTTTATACAGTATTAAGAGTGGCTTTCTTGCTACCAAAATTTATTTGTATAAAATCTACACAACCGGCTGGCTGGCTGGCAAAAAGAATAAGTCTTTGATCAGTATTTTTAATAAATTGTATGAACATGAAAAAGCCATCTGGAATCAACCAGCTCAAGTGTGTACTGACATTTTGTAGTACCCATATTTCATGTATACCAAGTCAAAGAGTAATCCAGTGAAACGAAACTAAAAGCATATTATATAAGATGGCAATTGACATTACACTGGCAAGAATAGTACTTGTAAATCCAGGTTGAGATGTACATTTTGAATGAATCCTCATTCTAAAGTCAACTCCCACCCCCCCTACTGACAAACGATATATTGTTGGGAGACATGTACAGTTGCCTAACATCCTGATAGTAAATGGTGTTTGAATAATAATAATAATAATAATAATAAAAAAAGTAATCAATAAATTGGCAGTAAACTTTTGTAAGTTCTGTTTATTCCTTTATTATCATCAGAAACTGTTTAGTTGGACAGTTAATAGGACCACTTTGCTTCAGAATTGTGGCTGATATCTATAACAATAAGCTATGTAATTTCTCTGGCAGTTTTGCAGATAGTTTGTAATGACTGTCAAAGGCAAAATTAACTCTTTCGAGGTGATACCTATACATACTTATAAAAAAACAAACAAACCTTAAACACATTTTAAATAATTTAAATGTTTGAAGTTAAATTTTAGTTTTATTAGAAAAATAATAGCAGTTAATGTATAAAAAAAAAAAAAAAATTTTTTGAATAAATATTTTAGATATTTTTAAAACCAGAAAGTACAAATAAAAATGCTTTCACCTGGTTCGATTAGCTAATTTGATGAATGTCAACGAAAGAGAAATTAAAACTTTAAAAATCCAGCATCTGTTCCAGACATTTGTTTTTTGGGGGAAAAAAAAATAATAATAATAAATTTAGGAATTAACTACATTTTGTAAAAAAATATTACTTAAAATATGATGAAAAATCCCCAGCATGAGTATGTCCTTGCTTGTCAAATTAAAAAGGCAAATACTAGTTCTGTTAACACTGCTCCCAACTTTAAAAGAAATGCACTATAAATCAAACGGGACCAACAAAGGTAAAATAAAACTTTTATTTCATAAAGTGTAAATTTTAGAATTGCTCACAATTACATTTTCTTTCATTTTAATGAAATCAATTTTTATTTTTAGTAAATATCAAAATTTTCTTCATTTCACAACCACATATAGCAAAAGCAGAAAACATTTATAAATTATGACCAAAAATTGTTTAAATGAAAAAAAAGAAACTTGAAAGAACAATTTACTTTTATTCTTTAAATTTGTGAAGTCTTTAATATAAGAAACAAGCTGAAAACACAGATAAACAAAATGCACAATAGCTTTGTCTTCAAAATGGAAGTGTGTTAGTTGATAACATAATTTAGTTTTATTTTTGATTTTTGTTATATGAAAAAAATAAATTGATATCTTTTAAAAAATGTCCATGTTCAAAAATATCATTAAACTTTACATTTTTCAATTCTCCAAACACATTTTTGTTCTATATTAAGTTTTTCACATTTTCTGTGAAAACAAAAAATATACAGTATATTTTATTTAAATTGTGTATCAGTAACTCCACAAAAAATAACTTTTGAGCTTTAATGAATTCATTTAAGATTGTATTTTTTTATGTATTCACAGTTTATATTATTTTCTTAATGATATAGCATCTCTGCTGATTTAGTTTTGTAAAAATTAGGAACTTTAAAAATTCACTAATATGGGTTAGCCACAATTTAAGTAAGGAGGTGGTAGAACATGTGAAAAAGTTAGTTTAAAAGAAGTTTAAAAAAAGTAGATTCAGTATAAAGTTCATTCATTAATGAATAAATTCTGAAAATTTCACTCTTAGTTTTTGTCAAATTTTTTAAAATTGATGTTTTTGTTTTTTTCTTTTAATATGTTGAAAGAGCTCAAAATTTTTGCAATAACTCTTTTACAATTCATCAACATATAAAGAGAAAATAGAATTAAAAAGCTTTTCTTTTTGTTTGTTGTAACTTTTTGTAAGGAATTCATGGCATTTACAACATAACAAGTCTTCTCATCAGACCAGAACAGTTTATCATTGATAATGCTACTCTTAAAACAATTTACTTTTTTTTAAAAATTTTTTTTTGTCAGGGTTAGAGCTCCTGTGTCCCATTTATGAAGTTGAGTTATTTGTATTGTATCATATAGTGAGCTCAACTGTTTGACATTTTTGCTAGATTTCACAGTAATTGATATTTTTCAAATTTGAGTAGCTTGATATTATGGAGTGTACTTTTATCTATCTTTTGTTTTTGTGAAGTGTAGAATACACATTATTATATATTATAGATATATTCAAAATCTTTTCCTGAAACTAATGTTCTTGTAACTAGATTGTCTCATGGTTAAGGAATCACATCAAATGTGTTATTTTATTTATGTATTTGAGAAATGTATTTTATCATTCAGTTGAAATCTAGGTCTCAATGTTCAAATCTTTGACAGAAGAAATGTAATCTGTTACTCAGAAGATAATGCTTGATGTATAATTTTCAATTTTGTAACACTTTTATTCTTTAGCATACCTTTGATTTCAGATGAATTCCCTCGAGATTAAATTAATGTTTGTTTTAACACTTGGTACCGTTCTGTTTTTTCTTTTTAAATGTTGAAAACATTGCAATAGCTTTCTTTGTTTAAATTTTGGTTTCGTTGCAGTGAAAATAAGAAAAAAATACCTTTTGATACTTGAAGAGGTTTTAAGATTTCTTTTTATGTTATGCAAAATCATTTGATAAAGTAAGGCACAAGGAATTGTTTGAGCTACTAAGTAAGCTTGATTTAAGATAGAATAAAACACAAACCACCAAGATGTGGATAGAAAATGAACTCATTAAATACACAAAAATAGAAAGGGGTTGTTATAGAGTATGGCGGCAGGACAAAGAAGAAACAACAGAGGTTTAAAGAAATAAAGAATTGTAGTAACGTAAAATATGAAAAATAATAAATCTGAGTAAATGTCTCTTCAAAACTAGGAGATAAGGTTTATGGTAGGAGAAGCAGGGTAAGTTGCGACTTAGTGTAACGATGACCTTTGGTGAGTTGCCTTTTGGAGATGGGAGGTTGCTTTTTGATGTGTGTCGTGAATCTGGGTCAAAATGCAGTCAGGCTGCTGAAAATGATGCACTTTTATATCCTTTCTTAGGCTCAGATGGGCTCCAGTTTTTATTTTGTTTCTTTAGGCGTGGGTGCTATTGGGTGGAAATTCTGGGTTGTACTGCTTATTTTTTCTTTGAGCATGTGAGTAAAAAACGAAAGCTGTGTGTGGCGCCTATGCACAGTTGATGGAATTTTTGTTCAGTTTTGGGTTTCAGTGTTCACATCTGGCCAGTGGTGGAAATTAGTGTTGCATGAATCAGATGATGATCTGGTTTTAGGAAGAATGTAACAGGGTGTAATATAAAAGATGTCTTGTCAACCATTACAGTCAGGCAATCCCTGAGAGAATTTGAAGTCCTAACAGGATTCATTATTGATGACCACAATCTTAACAACATTAGATATGCAGATGATACAGTGTTGATAATAGATACAGGAAGGAAACTATAGTACTGTAAAGGAAAGCGAGAAGAAAGGACTAAACATTAATTTGAAGAAGACAATATATGTGGTTGTCAGCAAAAGCAACAGTCCAATATGCAAAATAAAATTTGGAAACATCAAAATGAAGCAAGTACAAAAATTTAAATAGCTAGGAAGTGTTTTAGCAAAGGATGAAAATTTTGTTAGAAATGGAGAAAAAGAGTACTGTTATTTTATGTAATATCAATCCTTCTATGTGGCAGTAAATGCTGAATGTGGTTCTACAGAAGGCTGCTAAGAATGCCATGGACTGAACATGGGAGTAATGGCAAAGTTTTAGGGATAATGGAAACAAAAAGGATGCTTCTACATAGAATCAGAAAGAGAAAATCAAAATTTCTAGGGCACATAATGAGGAAAGAGGGCTTGGAGAATTTGACACTTGGAGGACATTGAAGGCAAGAACTACAGAGAAAAGCAGCAAATAACCTTCCTAAAAAGCTTGTGAAATTCGTTTGCAAAACATGACTAAGGAAAGATACCGAAAGAAAAAAAGCAAACCATACTAAGAGCCAAAAAAGACAAGAAATTGTGGAGAGTCATGATTGCCCACATCCTGAGGGAACATGGTGCATAAAAGAAGTAGTATTACTTACCTCTCTATATTTCTAATTTTTTCTTTTTTAAATTTTCCAATTCCCTTCCCAAGCATATTAAGGCCACTCTGTTTATTAATTTTGCATTGTTGACTTTTTAAATGATTTTCTGATCCCCACTTTATTAAGGCTTCTCTGTTATATTGAGAAAAAATTCAATTCCTCCTCTCCATTATTAAGACCCATCCCACTAGTAATTTAGAAGAAATTATATGAGGCCCACCACCCTGTCTAGAAATTTAGTAGCTTTGTGCACCTGTACTAAAATATTTTGGGGATATTTTAGTGAAAACACCACCTATATTTGTAATTGGTTGTATTCACATGTCCAGTATTCCTGTGTTGAGGAACTGTGCAGCTACTGTACTTGGGACAGCCCTTTAAGCAAATAAGCTCATTCTCAAGTAAGGTACCGAACACATTGCTGGTGGGTGCTGTCAGTTTGATTTTGAAATTTCAATAAGTATCTTGGTATTAAAATGGTGGTACCAAATAGTGTTTTACCTGTTTTGTCTAAGTACCCATATACCAATTTCTGGATACCCTCTTCAATTTCATTATTTTGATCAAATTATTGGTTCAAGGGAGCCACTTTAAAATTAGCTAATGTGATGCTGGAGTGATGTGTACTTTTTTTTTTTACTTTTTTCACAAAAGTACAGAGGGTACTTTCATTCAAAGAATTTTCTGCATTTTGTAAGAGTAAGAGACACTGCAATAGATTTTTTCTCCAAAAGACCAATTTCAGGTTTATCCTCCATTCTTCTACAAGGAAGAACTTGCCTTTATTTTTTTTATTTTTTGATTGTTTATCTTTTATTGACAAACAATAAACATTTGATAACAAAATACTTTCAAAGTTTTCATCACCTTCGCCATGGTAGTAAACATCATAATATCTTGTGTTTTAACCTTTTGGTCATTATATTTAAAGAAATAATTAAAAAGAAAAAAAAAATTGCATCAAAATGTTGAAAGTTTTTTTGGATATTGTTTAATTATGTGGATGGCACAAGGCCCCTAAATCTGTGAACTTACTTTTGTATGATTCTTTCAAACATTTCTACTTGTATTATTAAAATTCTGTTTCAATTGTGACAATTATTGTTCAAACAATAATATTGAATATTTTTTTATCATATTGCTAAACTGTTGATATGTAATGTAATTCATGTTTAAATTATGCATATAGATTTTTCTCTTTGATATTTTAATAAACTTTTATCCATATTTTAATTCTAAAGGAACTCTACTACAGAATTTAAATTCTTTACTTATATATTCTCCTACAGATATACAGATAAATTTTGTTGTTGTTGGGGAAAGTTGCCGTCAAAATGAGGATCTTAAACAATGTCTGGAGGTAAGGAGACAGTCTATTCCACTTTACAATTTTTCCCTTCTTATTGTTATTCCAGGTATCTGAGGAATTGTTCTGTTTTAGGTGCAAATTAAAAGAAATTAAAATCTTTTGTAATTACATTTCTGTTAAATCATTGTTTGCCAATAGTTGACATCATCAGTTGTCAATTATTCAGGTTATAACTTACAAATATGAAATTAGTGCATTTGATGATTATGGGAGGGCTGTATGATAAATCTTAATGAAAACTGAAAATTCTTGGTAAGTTCCTTGAAACTGAGACTGCATTTTCTGTAATTTTATTATTATTTTTAATTGATGCTATGTAAAATAAGATATTTTTATAAATAAATTATTCAAAATGGAATTTGAAGATATTTTCTTTTTTTTTTAAAGTATAACGTTGACGGTTTTGTCGAGATCACTTCAATTTTACTGGATAGTTTTTCTTTCTTTTGCATTCAAGGGGAATAACTCACAAAAAATAGAAACTCAATGTCTTTGTGCTGAATGTTATTTTTTTTTTTTTTTTGATAACTCATTTATTTGAATATTTTCAATTGTTTTCATTTTTCCGATCAGCATTTCAAATATCCAATTATTTATTCTGATACTGGCCAAGAAATTCCTGAATCTTCTCCGTGTGAATACATTTTTATTCTTGATAATTTTGTGGATCATGTATTTCGACAACTCTATGCTAATGGCAGGAGAATCATGGGACCTCCAGTTATCATCAAATGTGCCCGTGATAATCTGGTAAGTAGAATTCTTTTGTATTTATATTATTATTCTGTTAGAAATCAGTACTATTCAATAAGATGTATGAGGTCCTGAATTAGAAAGATAGAAATATATTTGCAACAGCCAGCATTTTATATAAACAATAATAAACTTACATACCTTTTTTTTTTTTTTTTTTTTTTTTTTTTTTACAACCAAGGCATTGTAAACTGTAAACCTGAATGTAACAGATAAGTAGGAAAAATAACAGTAAAATTAATGCATTTTCTTTTTTAACTATCTTTTTGTTCATCGTCTATTTCAGCCTCTACCAAAGTATGGTCGACCCCTCTATTGTATGGCCATGAGTGGGCTTTTTTTGTGCTTCACTGGTATTAAACAGAAAGAAAAAATGGTAATTCATTTTCTTATCATTGATGATTTCTTTGCATTTGAAAAGATAAATATAAATATAACATCTAATACTTATGTCTTTATGGCACAGTTTTAAAATCAGCATAGGGTGTATTAATACCTCTGATGCTTTGAACATACTTAAATACATCTTTACAAAACTCACATTGCCTGCTACTCACGCACACACGACACCATTTATAATGAGCATTTGATTGCAAAGGATAAGAATGAACAAGGATTAAATATTCAATAACACGTATTCATTAAATATACATAATATATATATAGTTGTTTGAAATTTGGCAAAAATTGATCATATGTGGTTCCTTATTTGCTGTTGGTAAGGAAAGCGATTAGGTTGTTGTCAGTAGGGCCGGTAGTTAAGAGATTCCTTGGGTGTGTTGGCCGAAGTCACAGTTGGGGATCAGAGGATAGGTCTGGAGTGGATTAGTTGTTAGTTGTGTTTGACATGTGCCCTTCGTCATGGTTGAAATTGACACCTGTGCCTGGTAAGGTGGGTTGGTGGTTGTTCAATTGAGGACATGGTGGTTGGTTGATTTGTGCTAAGGCACGTTGGTTGTCAAGGTTACAGCAGTGGCAACAAGGTATTATGTGTAGATGGTGAATGTTGATCAAGTAGAAGGTCTCTATAGAATTTTGGCTGAATTGGAGATCAATAAACGATGTCATGGTGGTGACTACGTGGGAGACCTGGAGTGGGTTGAGCATAATATCTCTGGAGGGATTCTGATTGAATGTGCTATCAATAAGACGGGTTTGGTCAGTTGAGTAGAATGTTTCTGTTGGATTCTGGTTGAATGTGGTATCAATGAGATTGGTTTGGTCGATTGAATAGAATGTCTCTTGGATTCTGGTTGAATGTGGTATCAATGAGATGGGATCATGGTGGTGATGACAAGGGAGGCCTGGAGTAGGTAAAGGTGTTGAGGGGTGGTGACGGTGAGTAGCGATCATGGTGGTGAAGACAACAGTACACCTCTGTCCTGACAGGTGGCCTTTCAGCCCTGCAACTATGTTGTTCATTAGAAAGGCTTTTTTCTAAGTAAATCTGGTAGTCCCCAGGGTCATCTTTTTTCCAGCGGGAAAGTTTCTGATTAGCTATTGTATTAATTTCATTGCAGTGATTTGTTTTGTGGATTGGATGTGATGCTTGGAGCCTATGTACCAAAAAATAACTTTTTATTTTGTGTTTTGCTTTCTTGGTGCTCACACCTGGTTGACATGCAGAGTGAATTGGAAAGAGATCTAATTGCAGTGGATATTTAATCAGATACTGTAGAAGTATCTGATTAAAACCAAAAATGTTGGCACCATCTAAATGCTCATCAAATAGATGAAATATTTTCATATTTTTTCAAAAATGAGTCAGCATATCAAAGTAACAAGGCTATAACAATGTATATATTCTGCGTAAAATATACTCTGCATTTATGATATTGTAGTTATTTAGTGAAAGATGGTATCTTATAAAATCTAGCCATGGATTAAATAAGCACAACAGACTGGATTTTATAAAAGCCTTGGTTGGCAACCAGTTGAGAGCTGACGACTCAATAAAATCACTCTGGACCACTCCTGGAGGATGTGTTGGTTCATGAAAATGTACACTGACAGAAATACTTCAGTCGTATGAGTTGCATATTCTGCAACAGTTGGAGAAAGTGTTTACTTTTTCTGTGTCATTTTTAGATGGAGGCAACCTAATATATTTAAAAATATATACTGAAGCAAAAGTTTAAAAGATTCATTTAAAAAAAAAAAAAAAAGAAGAATACAGCAACAAACTGATTTTTATCTTTTAAACTCCATGCATACCAACAAAAAATGAACAAGTACTTCATTTAACATAAGTATTTTTTGAAACCATGTTAGTATCATTTGAAAGCAAAATGTTCCTGTAAATAATTGAGAATTTGATTTGAATTTATGCAAAATCTCATAAATATTAATGAAACTTTTAAAATGGTTTTGTTTTGAAGAATTTCAGATTGTTATCCATATCACCTGTGTAATCACATCCTCCTTGTGATAGTGTATTATCAATATGCATTAGATGATTGCATAACTCACCTTCTAAGTCACTGCTCCTAATATTTAATTGAAAGTTATTTCTATTTTTCTGCTTATGAAGAGATCTCACAAAGATGCAAAGCATACTCTTTCAACATTTTGAGAACAGCATATAAGATCCAATGACACTCTATCTGTATAATGAACAGTATCAATTTTCTTTGTTTCTCTCTATAATGATAGACTCGTTGGGTAATGACTAACAACTTGATACCATTAATGAGAAATGAGAAAATCTATTCTTACCAGGAGTCATACTCAGTGCCACTTGAATTTTTTTTTTTTTTAAACATGTCATCTCATAGAAATTCAAATATCATTTTTCTTTTCTTGGTAATAACTAAACACTTTATAAATGTTTGATGTGACTTATTTGCAGAGTAAAAACATATTGCAAAATTTCAGTTAAACTCTCTGAATATATTTTCTTAATTCATGCAGATCTCTAAAATTGTATTATTTTTTTTTTTTTTTTTTTTATAAATATTTTTACAATTTCAGGCCAAATTGACCGACACTGTTCATCACATGTATGGGATAGTGAAGAAAGAAATTTCACCGAAAGTCACACATCTAGTAGCCAATTGCTGTGGAAATGACAAGTACAGGGTAAGTTTAGCAATTAATTTTTCCATTCTGTTATATTTCACTTTGTGTAGGTCAAACCTTTTTATTTACACTTTGACAACTGGAGTAGTGAGCTAATTGTATAATGAATTACAATTGGCCAAGTGTTTCTCTATTTTTAATTTGCATTTTTGTTGTTTCATATTGATAAAAATTAAAAATGTTTCTGAGAGCAGTATACTTTTCCCTGGTTATTTGCCAACACAAAACTGCATACAGATTGTTCGTTTCATTATAACTTATAGCAGTCTGGTAACTATTTCCTTACTGTAAGTACTTTGCAATATTACTGCTGGGAACAAACTTCTTACAAACTCTGAATAGCATTTAAGTTTTAACAGGTGCTAGTCATGGGAACTGTAAGAAACTTCTCAGTAAATTATATTTCTTCCAGTGTGTAAAGTTGCTTTTTAATTTTTCTGGAGTCAATGCATGGCCTTTCGTTTATGCAGAAAACTATTTTTATCTACCAAATACTTTTTGATGTAGACAATCATGGCGCTCCACAACTTGCTGTCTTTTGTTGCTCTAAATAATTTTTGATTCTACTAACCTTCTTTGACCATATTCTGCCTTTCATTTACACAAACACATTAAAAAAGTTCCTTGTTCTTTCCCCATTTCTTCTCCTGCACTCCTGTGCGTGTTAAATTCTCTATGCCTCTTTTCTCCTCATTTCTCCTAGAAATTTCATTTTGTCTATTTCTAATTGTAAGTATAAGTTTCTTGATATTCTTATTTTCCTTAAGGCGTCCTCATTGCTTAGATGTTTAGTCCATGGTGTTCTCAGCATCCAGTTGTAGAACTGTATCTCTGCCACTTACATTCATCCTGGGTAAGACGATAAACTACGTCCAATAGCAAGGCAGTTTTTGAGGAGCGTGGATCCACCTCTTAATTGCTGGTGTTCCCAGGTCCACCCTGACCTGGGGTGGTAACACCTGTTAGTGTCCCAGCTATGAGCAAATAGTTAACCCCAAAACTGAAGTAAAAAGCATTATAAAAGTATAAAAAACTGTAAAAATAGGTTTTAATACCAGAAATACTTTGTAAAAAATTATTACCAGAAATAAATTTTTGAAGAAAAAAAAAACTATTACCAGCAATACTTTTTTGAAGAAAAAAAAATATTACCAGAAATAGATTTTTGACAAAACAAAATATTACCAGGAAAAAAATAGTTGTCAACATTAAATAACCCATTGAGGTTGATATGCTGTAAAACACAACAAACCAAATCAAACTGTCACTTTCATCTGCAAGAAAATTGTCCAGCATTCACTGTTGTATAGGAGATTATATATTTCATAGCAGTTCAGCATTTTTGTTTTCTATTATATTTCTAGGTCTTTGCTTAGTTTCTGGAAGACATCTTACACTATTTGTGTTTGAGAAAATGCAACCATGTCTTCCTCTTCTTTCACTTTACGTATAAATGAATTTGTTCTTTATGCGTATGCAGGCTGTGTATTCCTAACAGAGATTATGGATTACATTAATATCTTCCTGGTGTAAATCAAACTTTTCCTGTATTTTCAGATAAACTATATCAAATGCTTTTATGGAATCTATGAAACCTAGATAAAGATCTTTCTGCATTGCTATTGCTCACTCTGATCGCATTCTGATCATAAAGATGACATTTTATGTGCCAGGGTCTTGCATTGTTCTTGCCCTATTTCTGGTTTAGGAGAAAAACGACAAATAGAAATCAAACAGAAACTAACTTGCACAGCAATTGTACTATTAAGTAAAAATAAAAATTGATGCATGAATAAAAGATTTGGCCAATGATTAGAGGACTTATACTGTCACATTTACTGGATATTTTTTTTTTCATAATCTCTTTTTCTGCTGAATTACTGAACTTTTACTAAATCTGTGTGCAAATTCTGTGAGCCTTACTATCTTTGTGAGAGATAATATACCCCTTCAGTGAGGGAATAGTATTAACACTGAGTAGCTCAGTAGGATTGTTACCAATTCTGAATTAGATGTTGAGAAAAAGTTCATTTATGCTTTAATGTTATGTTTTTATTTTAGCATTGATTTTGATTTAAAAAAAAAAAAAAAAAATTTGTTTTACTTATTTTCAGTTTTCAGTTAATTATGGCATCCCCATCATGAGAATAGATTGGATAATGGAAGTGTGGGAATACAGGAATGACATCTTGAGTCGAGCAGATCAAGAAAAATATGTGAGTCCCATGCTTTTATGTAACCTG
Source organism: Acanthosepion lycidas (assembly GCA_963932145.1). Taxonomy (NCBI): domain Eukaryota; kingdom Metazoa; phylum Mollusca; class Cephalopoda; order Sepiida; family Sepiidae; genus Acanthosepion; species Acanthosepion lycidas. Next base: position 108,961,040 of record OZ010589.1, on the reverse strand, counting down.
AAATATTATCACTGTATATCTAGTAATTCTGGTGAAAACATTGTTTTAAAGAAAAAATTATTTTTGAAGTCATGATTGAAAGTCATTTTTATTTTGGAGGTGCTGAATCAGTAAAGGTGCAATGGGCAAATTAAAAATTGCAAAAACTGTTGTTGCTTATGTGTCTATATTTCTGAGATGAGGTATTGTAATTATTTACATTTTTCAAACTGTTGTATTTATCTTTGTTGCCATATTCATAATGCTCTGGCCTTCTTCAAGTGATTGGTATTTTAAACTTAACCCTTTATTTTGTCCACTAGGGTAGATTGTTCTAGTTTCATGTGCCATGGTCTCTTCCAGATGTCCCAGTATCAGTTATCTCCAAACTTTTTGTTATTGAACTTACAACTTTTTGGGTCAAGTCACTGGATTCAACCAGCACTTTTATCCACTGAACATCAGGGTATGAATTTGTTTGGCAAGAGTATGATGGTGTCATCTACGTATCTCAGCCATAGAGTTGGCTTTAGTGATGTGGATTCTAATGCCATTTCTTCAAAGTATTCCATGTATATGCTATCCATTGGTGGTGATAATGGTGAGCCCATTGCTAACCTTTCATCCTCTTGATGTTTCATACCATTCCGAAGTGCGCTGTTTGTGTCCAGAAAGTCAGCATTTCCATATGTTGTCTATTGGTATACTGGCCTGTTCTCTTAGGGATGAGTCTGAGACCAGCCCGTCTCTGGCTAACGATACTGCCTCTTGCATCAGTATCTTGGTGAACAAACTCACCATGTCCAGGCCCACCATCTGATTGGCTTGGATAGGAGCATCCTTGATTATTTTCACAAAATAGGTGGAGTTTAGGACATATGATGGTGACTTTCCTATTAATGGGTCAATTATGTCCACAAGGAAGTGACTCAGGGGTGGCACACAGAGCTTTGGCAGCTAACAATTGTCCTGAGTGGAATACTGTCTTTGTTAATTTTGGGGAAACCATATATGTGAGGTAGCTTGCTGTAGTGAAATAAAGGGTTCAGTTCAAAATTCCAATCATATGAAAAAGACCAGAGTGTATAATGGCCGAAACATCCTGAATATGGCAACAAAGATGACAGCAGTCGAAACAATGTAAATAACTGTTATTCTTGCTTATTTTACTAATATTTGTTTTTATAATTCTGAAAAATTTTACTTTTGAAATATAAATGAATCTTTTTTATCATCTTGAAAGTGTTTTATTTTACATTTAATATCACTATCAATTAAAGGCATTAAATCCTTGTATATGAGAGATCTAATTTCTGGAATTCTTTTCTTAATAGATGTGCTTAAGGCTTAAGCCTTTTGAATTTTGTTACTTGGGTTTCTATGGCTTTAGCGAGGAAGACAAGAAGCAAATGGAAGAACTAACTTCTGAAAATGGTGAGTCTCTTGTTCTTCTGCTGGATGCTTTTTTTTTTTTTTTTTTTCCAAAGCTATAAGAACAGGCTAATAGTGATGATGTTGGTGGTTATTGGAATAGTAATAGTAAGACATTGTGTAGTGCATGAAAGTGATTAAATCATGTAAGAATTAAGAGGAAAATTATTAAAAAGAATTAATCTAGAAAATTACACTGAAAACAGAACTTAAAAAAATATTCCACAGACAAGAAAAGTCTAATCCATTTTCTGGAACTGAGGTAGCATAAAACTAAAATTAGGTGAGTGTAAAAGTTTTTTTTCCAGAGGAAAAAATAAATACCATGAATTTTGAGATGAATTTACATGATAAATGTATTGTGAATAGATTAGTTGGTCATGTAGCAGAGGTGAATAAAAATTACAATAGTAAAAGAGGCATTTTACCTTGCAGTAATATTTATCTTTTTTGATTTTTTTTTTTTTTTTTTTTTTTTTTTTTTAATGGCTTGATTTCTGTTAGGTGAAAAATGCAGATAAAGTCTCTGTAGATTAATAATATGGGAGCAAAATGAAATAGATAATTAAGACGGTGTTAGAATAAAGTCAAAAGATGACGTGTTTCTTCTTTGTTGCAGTTTTTCACCAACTTGATAGGTGAAGCTTATTTTGTATATCATCCACTCGCTATGTTAGTCATCATCTTATATTTGCAGGTGGAACTTACTTACCTGCCGATGATAGGCGCTGTACACATCTTGTAGTTGACGATCATGCTATAAGTATTCTACCCGAAATGATAAAACCTAATGGGTTTATTGTTCGAGCTGAAGTAAGTTTCACTTTTTGTACTTTGTTCAAGGAAACTGTTTATCTCTATAATAACATAAGAAATATTCTAAGTTGCCTGCTTTTTATGGCCTTTATGTAAAGCTACTACTCTTGTTTGTTTATACAAGTTTTCCCAAGAATATGCTTGGATAAGAAAAAACTTAGATGTAAATTATAACAATTTTCTGTCGAGTTTTTGTCTTCAAATGAAAGATATGCTTACTCAATAGTTCAGTTGAACCATAACACTACAATTTAATGCCTGTTTATTTGAGGTTTTGACATTTACTAAGCTTTGTACATTCGAATAGACACAAATGAAATTGATAGTAAACTTTTGAAAAGAAAATTATGCATATTTAAATCTACAAAGAATTCTGAGGCCTAGATTATTTCAAAATGTGCTGGTTTATTCTAATGAACTTTAATGTCATCAGTAACTTTTATTTTAAACTGTTTTTATTTAAAACCCAGCAATATTCCATACATTTACACCATTTTTATTGTCCGTATGAAGTTCAAAATATTTAAGCACTTAAACTTATCTGAAGTTTAAATGTTCATTGTTATTGTTTTCTATTTTTTAGTGGTTTTGGGGTAGCTTACAAATGGATGCTTGTGCATGGGAAGACATTTACTTATTTGAAAAGGTTAGTTTTTTTTTTATCTAGTTTATTTCCTCTATTTTTATGTTGATTAAAAAGCATTTGAGTGTAGTTCATAGACAAAACAAAGGAAACATTGTTTTGCTTGAAAAAATTTGAGTTGAATTAAAAATTGCATTCAGTACTTAAAACTTGTTTTAGATTTTATTTTTTATAATTGTTAATTTTAAGTAAAAAATAACAATTTATCTTTACTCAAATATGACTTTGATACATATTTGAAGTTCACAAAAAAGATGAAATTGGCCAAAAGATGAATTAATTCACTAAGTCCATGTGTCTGTTTTTTAATAGTTTAATGTTTTCTGTTCATTTATATATATATATATATATATATATATATATATATATATATATATATATATTGAATAAAGACTTCAACAATAAACTTAAATTGAAATGTTCAACACTTACCAATTTCTAATTTTTGTCTCTCTAAATAAGAATTTTAATTTAGGGATAAACCTTCAATTGAATCATAACAGAAGAGACTAATGTATGTACTTTTGGTTTTCTTAAAAAATCTCTTTGTCTGATTTTAGAAAGAAACTCCTGAAAAGAAAATTCCACTCTGTTTAAATAATTCTTCTTCAAAGAATAGAAAGCGGAGATTACTTCAAGATATTAACCAGTGTTATAATGATAGCCCCCAGTCTCCAAACTGGGGACCCAAAAGACTTTCCAGTGACCGTAATGAAACCTCAATCAATGCCAGTCGAAAATTTCATGAGGAAAACAATACATCTATTAGAGACGGTATGTTGCTTTATATGGTTATTTCTTAGAAAGTAGTTGTGGATATTATTATTTTTTATTTTTTTTTTTTTTTGTCATTGATGGTGTGCAAACTTGTTAGTGTAACATTCACTCAAACATATTTAATTTGTTGAGTTTTATTCAAGTCTCTATGCTTTCATATGTAAAAAAAATGGCATTGTATTTACTTCTTATTAAAGCAATCAAAAACAAAACTTGATGTGTGTGATGTAGATTAAGTTCTGATGTAAAATATTGGTTTTTCATAAGAAAATATTTGTAGAGAAATATGAAGAAAACTGATTTCAAAGCTGGTTCTCACAAATTGTGTATACTTATATATATATATATGCCTTGGTCTTTCTCTACTTGATCCTTTAAAAAGTAAAAAAAAAAAATCTCTTGGAAGATTGTGGTGATATTGATAATTAGACTATTATTGTTCCTGGGATAAAGAATTGTACTGTTGTAGGTTTTTAGGATTTGGTTCAATTTTCATATTAGAATATTGACCAATTTTCTGTTGGGGACTGGTTTCCTTATAAACAATGAATGGGTTTTATTTGATGAGACATACTTCAAAACTTATCACATTTTTCTTTGGGAATTTTTCACTTGACAGAACTCTTCATGTTTTGTATTACATGGCTGTTAACTTGGTATAATTCCTACAGATTCTAAACTTGATTGATAAAGATCTCCTCTAATTTCAATCATAAATTTCAATAGGTCTTCACTTTTGTTCCTCTCATAGCATACCTACCGACAATAATGGGTATGTTCCCATTCACATATTTACAGTAGTAAATACCGTATATTGGTTCGCAGCTGGAGATTCATGGTGGAATTCACTTGACTCACTTCTAGCAGTTGACTACTTCATGTACATGCTGCTGGCGAATCTTATGTGTTGTTCATATCCTAAGTGTTATTGTTCATTACCAACGTTCGTGTAATTATTCTATTCTGTAACCTTCCCTAGGTTATAACATTTTGGCGATGAGGATTAGCCAAAATTAGAACAGTTCCATTGATATTTTTATTTTTTTAAATTTTTTTTTTTTTTTTTTTTTTTTTTTTTTTTTTTGAAGTATAAAAGAAATAAAAATCATAAAGAAAACATGGAGCACATTGATGAGAAACATTTTGTGATTGAGAATCATAAATTTTGTTATAATTTCGCATTTCTTGCTTTTACTCTTTTTGACCAGACCAACTTGAATATTTACAAAAAGGATTCATCCCACCCTGCTAAAAAAAATCTTCCAGTGATATCTAAGATTTGTCTTTCCTTAAAACTACCTTTTTTTTTTTTTTTCATTTCTATCATTTTCCAGCAGTTTATTACAAACAAAAAACAAAAAAAAAAAAAAAAAAAATGAAGTCTCTATTACATTATAATTTTTTGTTTCTAGAAAAAAATAATGATAAAAAATTTGGCAAGCTATCACGACGATGTTTGGTTGTTATGGAATTGTTGCAGACAGAACGAAACTATGTCAAGATCTTGGATACAATTTTGAACGTAAGTATGTTTTTCTTAGGGACTAACAAAAATACTACCATTAGGTGAAAATTTTATTGCTGTAAATACATTTTTGTTTTATAGATTCTCCGTTTTTGCTTATGGATTGACTTTTCTATTTCAGACTTTTAAGAAAAATATTGAAAATCCTGACCAGTACAATGGACCTATACTGACGCCTCTGCAGGTGAAATCGATATTTGGCAAGATTCCTCCTATTTATGATGTTCACTGTCAAATAAGGGATGAATTGGAGGAAATTGTTAACAATTGGAGGGAGGATATCATTATTGGAAATGTCATTCTCAAACATGTTAGTCAGTCTTGATTATTATGATTATTGCTTGTCACATTTCATTTTTTTCAAGATATTCTTAGATTTTATTTATAATTTTACAGGTAGTATAAATTGTATTTGCATCCTATTTGAAAATTTTCTTTGGTTTACCTATTAAATCAAATTCCATCATAAGGCTTTCTGATAATCTCTTTAGATTCCTTGATTTTGTTCATTTTTTTTTTTTTTTTTTTTTTTTTACTTGAAGTGGTTACCATATTTTTGGATAAAATTACTTTGTGTGTGTATGTCTGATCAAATCATTTTCCCTTTGTCATAAAGATTTTAAATCTTTCATTCTTCAATAATCTAAAAAATAAAACACTTTTTTCTTTCTGGACTGTCTGCAGACTGACACCCTAGTGAAGACTTATTCACCTTTTATCAGTTACTTTGAAAATACAAAAGAGTGTATTCTTGAGTGTGAGAAAAGAAATCCCAGATTTCATGCCTTCCTCAAAGTAAGTCAGCCTTTTCTTTTAGTAATTATTTTAATTTTTATCTCTCGATTCATTGTACAGAAAAAAATTGTATATTTTGATACTTTAAAACATTTGTAATGAAATTTAAAACGACCCTATGCACCAGTCTTTCTTTAACCTCTTAGATTGAAGATGGTTGTTATAACACAAATTTCTTTGTGTTATTTATCTTGGTGCACAAACTCACATAATGACTCATTTTCAATTCCAAAATTCATTATCTTTTATTCATATGTCTTCATTTTTAAATTTGCATTATTAAAGATATGATTTTAAAATTAGATTGTTGTCTAGAGCAGCTTGTGTCATATCCCGCTACTTTTTGATCTCTCTTCTGGTCCAGCCTTGTATTCAAATGAAACACTTTATTAAGATATTTTGTAATTCTGTTTTTAATGCTGGAACATTTTTAACCATACAAATTTAGGCTTTTCTGTATTTTTATTTTATTTTTGATTTCAAAATTCTTTTACCATAAACATATCATGTTGATCTTCAACAAATCTAACTTGATTAATGATAAGATACTTTCTCCTTTCTTTTCACAAGTAGGATTGTAAATACTCTCTCTCTCCCCCAATCTGATTACTATTTATTTATCCTAATAAATCCTAATAATAATGCTTTCACTTTGGTCAAACAATTTTTGATCAATAGATTTTCTCACTTTCTCTCTTCATTACATTCTCATTTCTTGATCTCTGCACTATTTAGTGATATCTGGAAACAAAATAATGAAAATAGATTTATATATATAAAAAAAAAGTAATTATCTTATAGAAACTTATGATTTCACTTTTAAATGCATATAAAAATAAATTATTAGTTTTTCATATGAATGTGTTTTAATTTGCTTAAACACTATCCAAACAGCCTTTTTTTTTTTTTTTTTTATAATTATTAAAATAAAGAAAATATTAGTGAACCTTTTGTATAAATTTATCAAGATTAGATAAAAACTTTTCTCCTTCAAGTTATAGTTATTAATTCAGATTTAAAAAAGAAAAAGAATATAATTATTTTAAGTGTAGGCATGTTGCCTGGTCTGTTAATAGAACTGAGATCATTATTTTAATTTTCATTGATGTAGGTTTCTTTGAATAAACCTGAGTGTGGCCGACAAAGTTTGGTAGAGCTAATGATACGACCTGTTCAACGCCTTGGTAGTGTCATTTTACTTTTAAATGGTAAGTGAAGTTAGTGTTAAAATAATCATTATTATTTTTTCTTTAAATAATTTTTATAAAGTGTTGACTGATTTTTAAAGATTTTCTTAAACCATTTAAATAATTACTCTAAAAACTAGCTGTTTAATTTAATTATCAATGTACATATTGTCTAACTTATAAAATTATTTTTCAAGAGAAAATGCATGTAATCACATTTCTTTGAAAAGTTCATGATGAACACCTTAAAGCATTCATGAAATTTCTTCCTTTTGGTCTTATTTTAAATTTTACTATCTTCATTCAAACATTTGGGATTGGTTGATCACATATCAGACACTTTTTGTTTTAACTCTTTTTATTCTGCTAGCAGTTGAAGGCTATATGTAGATAATGTTAAAAGAAGGCATTGAAAACAACATTGTCCTGAATCATATTTTGTCAATATTGATGTTTTATGGAAAATATCCCTGCAGTCACATGTCGTGGCTAAGATGTTAAACTACATCCACATCTTGGGTCAGACGATAAACTACATCCAACTGCAAGGCCTCTGATCATGAGGCTTTGAGGAGTGTGGAACCTCCTCTTAATTACTGGTGTTCCCAGGTCTGCCCTGACCCGGGGGTGGTGGCGCATGTTGCGGTCCCGGCTGTGGGCAAATAGTTGACCCTGAAACTGAGGTAAAAAGCATTATAAAAGTGTAAAAATAGGTTTTAATACCAGAAATACTTTGTAAAAAATTATTACCAGAAATAAATTTTTGAAGAAAAAAACTATTACCAGCAATATGTTTTTGAAAAAATGATATTACGAGCTTTACATTTTTTGAAAAATGATATTACGAGCTTTACATTTTTTGAAAAATGATATTACGAGCTTTACATTTTTTGAAAAATGATATTACCAGCTTTACATTTTTTGAAAAATGATATTACCAGCTTTACATTTTTTGAAAAATGATATTACCAGCTTTACATTTTTTGAAAAATGATATTACCAGCTTTACATTTTTTGAAAAATGATATTACCAGCTTTACATTTTTTGAAAAATGATATTACGAGCTTTACATTTTTTGAAAAATGATATTACGAGCTTTACATTTTTTGAAAAATGATATTACGAGCTTTACATTTTTTGAAAAATGATATTACGAGCTTTACATTTTTTGAAAAATGATATTACCAGCTTTACATTTTTTGAAAAATGATATTACCAGCTTTACATTTTTTGAAAAATGATATTACCAGCTTTACATTTTTTGAAAAATGATATTACCAGCTTTACATTTTTTGAAAAATGATATTACCAGCTTTACATTTTTTGAAAAATGATATTACCAGCTTTACATTTTTTGAAAAATGATATTACCAGCTTTACATTTTTTGAAAAATGATATTACCAGCTTTACATTTTTTGAAAAATGATATTACCAGCTTTACATTTTTTGAAAAATGATATTACCAGCTTTACATTTTTTGAAAAATGATATTACCAGCTTTACATTTTTTGAAAAATGATATTACCAGCTTTACATTTTTTGAAAAATGATATTACCAGCTTTACATTTTTTGAAAAATGATATTACCAGCTTTACATTTTTGAGGAAAAAAATATTAGCAGAAATAGATTTTTGACAAAACAAAAATATGACCAGGAGGGAAAAAAAAGAAAAAGAAAAGTAGTCGGTATTAAATGACCCATTGAGGTTGATATGCCGTAAAACAAACCAAACCTGCAGTCACAAGTGGTTAATATGTGAAATTTTTTTTTTGTTAACACAGATTGTTGGTTGGGGTTGTTATGATAAGTGTGTGGTGGCAGAACAAAGAAGAAACAATGAAAATTTAAAGAAATGAACAATTGTATTAATGTAAAATACAACAAATGATAAATCAATCTCAATGTCTCTTGTTCTAAAAATGAGACAAGTGGAGTTGTAAAAGGTATCTGGTAGGAAAGGGAGGATGAGTTACTGGGGTAATGATGTCCTTTGGTGAGCTGGCTGAGTCTGATGTGACGTGCAGATAGGATGTTGCTTTCCAATGAATTTGATGGGCTTTTATGTCCTTCTTTGAGGCTCAAATCAGCTCCAGTTTTCATTTTGTTTCTTTACACAGCGGTGGGTGCTTTTGGGTGGAAATTTTGGATTGTATTGCATATTTTTTCTTTGGGTGTTTGAATAAAAATGGAAGATATGTGCAGAGCCTTGTGCATTTGACAGAATTTTAGTTCAGTTTCAGGTGTTCAGGGCATTCACATTCAGCTAGTGGTGAAAATTAGTGTAGCATGATTCAGAAGAAGATCTGGCTTTAGGAAGAATGTTACAGGGTCATACTGTCTAAATATATATTTTTGCAATTATGAGAGGGTGTTGAAAAATTATCAGCCTGCCTGACCAAGAAACTCTTTGAAAAAAAAAAAAAAAAAATCTGTTAAGTCATATGGTCTGATTTTTGGGAATGGATTGAACTGAGAACATTTTAACAGACCTTTATAATTTTTGTTGGAATTGAATGCACACAGCTAGAGCTTTACCAGGGTAAAACAACCAAAACATTGAGAGTATAACAATCAAGATGAGTATGCTGGTTCGAATAGCAATGCATATAATTATAATTCCTTGTTCCAAACATTATAAAAATGAATTTATATCTGAAACTTTATACTATTTTTAGCTTCTTCAGTACAAATGTAGAAGAGCTTATAAGAAATTGAATTTTGTCAGTCATCTTTTCTAACTAATCAGCAAATAGAAAATGTTATTGCCTAATAAACAAGCAGTTCATCCAAACAACATTTTAGAACCTATCTTCTTTTCACTATCTCTGCCTATGGTTGAGTACATACTAACAAGATGCTTCTCTTTGGCTATGAGTGGCTGTATTTATTGGTCACATTGGTCACCACCAATCAGAGGCTGCAGGAGCCATTTCCTGATTGTCACTGATACATCATCCCCATCCTGCTGGTATGCTCTCCTGACCATGCAGTGTGGAGATTAAGCAGTGGACCCTTCTTGTATGGAAATTTTCATGTTAGTTTTTATCAGCCCACTCGTCTGAGGTGCTTCAGGGCAAACCTTGCCACCAGGGTTGGAAATATTTATACACAAGCAGGTTTAAAGAAGGCTTTCTGCCTCTATAAGGTGGATTTATTCATGCCAGATACCAATCAGGAATTTACAAATCTCACATGATTTTCTTAGACTGCCTTCACTAAGACTAAGGAGCTTTTTCTACCACAATATTTTTGTGGTAAGGCAGCAGTTTCAGAGTAAATGTTTTACTGCACCAAGAACTTTTCAGCATGTTATTAATTCAGGGCCACTTAAGGTACACAAAAGCCATCTGTGAAATGAGTGACAAAATGTTTCAATGCAAACCAGAAACAATATATGGACACTTTCTATTTGATTTTGCAGCATTTTCATCAATTATATTATAATCTTTTAGAACAACTTGTCACTTTTAATGAAACGTGTTTATATCACTATGATCCAGGGACCAAACAATAGTCCATACCATAGTAACACTTGCTTTATCCACAGCCAAAACCAGAAAGTCGGCAGTAAAAGGTCATGGCCACAGTTTTGGGAGATAAAGAAGATATCTAAATAAGTTATATCTTCAGAAGAACCAAACAAGTTTACTGCAGAATAAAACTCTAACTTGATGTGTCGATTAAAAGAGACATTGAAAGATAAACAACAAGAGATGCTATGGAAAGATATTATCTTTTTGCAAAGCAACTACTCACAGTTCTGGCAAAACAAGGGATATTTGGAAGAATTTGGGGCTCAAATGAACATGCTATCCACTCTACTCACTAAATCTTACTCTATCTGATTCTTTCTTGTTAATTAAACGTAAAAAAAAAAAAAAGTTTGAAAGGAGGATATTTTCAAATGATTCACACATGACTGCAGAATCAGAACGATATTTGTGTGACTAAATATAACAAGTTTTTCTTTTCAAGTGTTAAACAAATCATGTACCAAGTGACGAAATGTAGAATAGCATTTATGTTTTATGGCTCTAGGTTGTTCACTTTTTAGCACTCTCTTGTAATTATAACAAATTCTATAAATATATAAATAATAACAAGTACTATCTTCCTATGTCCTAAATTTTTTTTCTGTAATGTCTGTAACTTTTTACAGTACTATAGTTATGTGCCTTACACTTATTATGCCAGGTGGCAGTCTGTTTTGTTATGACAACAGAGTGATGTTAAGTGCAACAATAATATGAATGAATAATTATATGCATAGCTATTCAAGGCATTATGCTCATCTTAGCTGTTATACTCACAGCTAGAACTTTTTACTGTAGTAAAACAGCCAAAGCATTGAGAGTTGTAACAATTAAGATGAGCATTTTAGACCGAATAGCAATCCATATAATAAGTCTTGCTTTTGTTCTCTTTCAGCCCATGTTGGTAATTTTAAGTTCTTTGTATTAAATGTGAAAAATTCAATTACTTTTATTTATTTTTTTTTTTAATGCTGAAATTTGGGAATGTTTTGTAAATTTTATAACTTCAGAAGCATTTAGAATAAAACTTGCTTATATATTTTAAACTGTTAACTGATGAAAAATCTTTAGTTAAAATTTTTTATTTTTATTATTTTAATTGCAGAAATCTTGAAGAAGACAGTAAAATCCAACCCTGACTACCAAAAAATTGAGGAGGCTACGAAAGCATTAAAGGAAGTTCTCACGTAAGTTTTTTCTGTTTTGATTCTGTAAATAGGAAAAAACGTATTAATCCTGTGAATTCTAAGCAATATACTTGTAAGTTAATATTTTCACTGCTATAACTCTTGAATGAATGCTGAACATAGTATGTTGCTGAAATCCGAATCTGTGCAGCTATCGTGACCAAAATGCTTTGTATGCATTGAGAGCATTTTGTTGTAACTAACTTCATTCTGAAAGATTACTTTTGATTAGAGACCTCCACTAAATTTTTTATATGAATTTTTAAAAATGAAAATCTTTTTTTAAGCTTTAATTGAAAGCTAAATGATTAAATTTATTACTTCCAGTAAGCAAAATACTTTGGTGTATTTCAAATAGAAATTATGTTGATTGGAATCTCAACTTTTTGGTTGCTTTCAGAAAATCGATAAATATCGACGAGTTTGACACATTTATAAACAAAAGTTAATTCTCAGTTTTAAAAATCTTCCAAAATAAAATATATATATATTTGACATGTTATTTGAGGAAAATTAGCAAATTTAAAGTTAAAATAATCTGATTTGAAACAAATATTACTTATAGCATAAAATGTAGTATACAAGCATTTATTAATCATGGTGTCTTGTTTTTTAACATGTTAATCATTTGATTGGCAGCCAAAGGTGTTGAAAAGCTAAGTATGGTTGACCAGAAATTGACTTAAACTTAAGAAATCTAAATGAATGCTTTGTTTTTAGTTTTTAACTACCTTGTAATTTAAAAAAAATTAACATATTTTCAGCAATTATCTTGAATTTTATTGAATTTTAGTTTTTATCAAAACAACTCACACAAACACACACATACACAACACATTTCTTTTTATAAAGTAGGAGTTAAAGTAAAAATAAACTGAAAGAAAATTTCAAAATGACACTAATTATAAAATAAGAATTTCAAATATAAATTGAATAAGAAAAATTTAAGTTAAAGTAAAAATCATTTTTAGTAAAATTGGATTTTGTCTCCAGGTTTTTTCTTAACAAAGTGAAACCAAAAAAAAAAAGTTACTTATAGTAATACCCACACTAAAATAAATACATAAAATAAAAATATTGAGTGAAATTGGAATTAAAAGTAAAAATTTAAATTTTAAAGTGATGATGCAAAGCCTGTTGAGATGTAAACATGATGACCACAGAAATGAATGCTGAAAGAATTGCAGGCAGCCATATTTTTCAGGGAGGACAACTCTTAAAACACGCGATGGCTATAGTTACGATAATGGGAATGTTTATACACTAAAAAAAAAAAAATTGTTAAAAAAAAACCTTGGTGCAAAACTAATTTTATTAAGTTTTTCAATTTTTGATTTGTAAATATAGTTTTCACCTAACGCAATAAAAGTAATTCAGAATTCTAAAAGATTTATAGACATTCTTATAATAAACAAAAGTAAAATTAAAAAAAAAAAAATGAAAAACGGTTCTTGTAAAAATTCATTATTTATCGAAAAATTTTCTTAAGACAATAGTGTCCTTAATAAATCTTATTTATAAAAGCAATTAAAAGCATTTCTAATTAAATAATGTCATAGTTTTATTGCATTTTTTTTTATTTTACGATTCTGAGCAGATTTTCGGGAAATGAGTAGTAGTTAAAAAAAAATTTTGATTTACATTTTCCAAGGAGTCCTGCTTTTAACTAACACAATTTTTTAGATTGAAATTTCATGAAATTATGTAAGTCTTTTTAACGTGAAAAAAAAAAAAAATTCAATAATAGTTTCATTAATTTGTGAATAAGTCCTGAAAGTTTTAAAATTTGACAATTCAATTTTTGCAAGAATTTTTAACTCAATGTATTTTTTACATAAGAGAGAAAAAAAAGAGCAAAAACACTAATTGTAAATATTATGTTGAATGTTGATGCAAAAAAACAAGATTTTTTAACCAAAATTTCAAATGTGCTAGAAATGATTAAAAAAATAATAAAAACATATTTTGGCCTTCTCTATTAATAATAACAAACATTTTGACGATAAAATTGTATTTTTATTAAGTTTAGGGCCTTTTTACATCATGCTATGCTGTTTTTTTCAGTGACAAAGTTGAGGTGCCCTGCTTTTGATTGTATTGAGACAATTGTAGCACTATTTTAAAAAAAAAAGAAAATCAATATTGGAACATTTTTGTTTAGTGATTCAAATTTATGAAGATTGATCTAAGTAACATTTTTGACATGCTTTCTTAATTTTAAGTAAAAATACAAATTTTATGCAAAGTAGTTTACTTGAACTGTGTTAAGAAACCTTTTTAATTTTCAATTTTTTGAAAAAAAATTTTGCTACGCTCTCAGAAGATAATTAAATATGGCAAACCTTCTGCAAGGCAAGCTAAAGACATTCTGGACTAGAAATTGTATAATTTCACTTGGTCCTGTTTAACTTTTTTTTAAAAATAATAATTGATATTATTAACATGACCACTTCTTTTTTTACTTTTTGATTAAAAATATTATATTCATCTGATTTTTTTTTTTTTTTAATTTTTTTAACCAAATAAAAACACCTGAGAAAAAAAATTATTCTTTACTAATTAAGAAAAATCTTCTGCATACTTGAAGGTGTTTGATTTAAGAAAAAACATTATTTTAATCATTTTAGGTTCATCAATGAAGGCAAAAAGAAGACAGAAAATGGAGTTGAGATGTTCAATTTGTTTAATGATATTGAATGTTGTCCAGTAAGTAGAAATTTCCTTTAAAAAATATTTTGTGAATTAGTCACTAATGTGTTGATTTTTAGAAGAAAAATTTGATATTATGACCTTTCCTTCCTTAGAATAGGATTTTTTTTTTTTTTTTTTTTTTTTTTTGTAAAAAAAAAGTTCACTCAATACAAGGTTTGAAAGCCGCTCAAGGTAGAAGATTACTGTTAAAATGGTTAGGATTAATGTGGTGTGTGATAAAAAGTGCAAATCATGAGGATAAGGAGGATGAATAATAATTGGATCAAATCTAGCTTTCCTTCTGGGGAAACATCCACTTAGGAGAGTCTCTTGTCAACAAGAAAACCATGAATGAATGTGGGCTGTATTTATTTATTTATTTATTTATTCATTCATTTGGATAAATTAATGAAAGAAAACAATATTTAAGTGTCATGTATGAAAATGTAAAAAATGAAATGTGTGTGTTTATAGAAATGAATGGACATGTGCTGTTAATTGCTGCAAGCTATTTTCTTTTATTTTATCAGTTTATCTGTACATAAGGTTTCTGTTTACTGATAAATATATTTTATAATTTTGGTCTATCACAGGGGTTGGCAACCTAGAGCATGCATGACACATGTGACATGCCAAGCAATTTCTAATGACACACAGCCACAAATGACATCACAAAGTCCGAACAAATAACTACTACAATGCAAGGAAGATATTTAGCTGTTTCAATTTTAATATATACTAAACTATATATACTATATAAAATATATTGTAGAGCAGGTATGTTAACTTTGACTTGTATAAAAATATGTATGCTGTTGGCACACTGAATGACTTTAAAACCCTAAGTCAACATATAGTTAGCAAAAGGTTGCCAACCCCTGGTCTATCAAACTCCTGTAACACTCCTAATTAGGAAAAATACCATGAAGCTTGAGAAATGTAATATTTTCATTATTAATAAAATATCAAAATTAACTTACATATGTCCTTTTTTATGTTATGCCTGTAAAACATGTAGATTTAATTTTGTTTTTGCTATTTTTTTTAATACAAACATTTTGCTTTCTGTTCATTGATATTTTTTTTATACCATTTTTTTGCAGGCCAACTTATTGTCTTCTCATCGTATATTCTTAAAGAGAGTTGATGTAATTGAACTCATCAACTCAGTCAGTTTAAAAGGGGATGCACTTTCTCTATTTTTGTTCAGTGACAATTTAGAGGTGAGTTTTCTAACAGACTTATTTTATTTTAAAGTTCTTGTAGTGTTGCTTTTGTTGGTTTTAACCCTCTTCATGAATGTGTTTTGAAAGAATGTTTTTTTTCAGAGTCTGTTTTGAAAGAATGTTTTTTTTTCAGAGTCTGTCTATATTTCTGAGATGAGGTATTACCTCATTAGCAGTGGTAGCTACAGCAAAGTGAAAAAGGATCCTACTATGAAAACGGAACGCAAACTGTCACAGATCCTAATCAAGAACAAGGATCACTTTGCACCCAAGACGTATAGGCAGTTGTCGCAGCGTTACACCAAGCTACCTCACATATACGGTCTCCCTAAGATTCACAAAGACGGTATTCCGCTCAGGCTGATTGCTAGTTGCCAAGGCTCTGTGTGCCACCCTCTGAGTCGCTTCCTTGTAGATATAATTGACCCATTGATCGGAAAGTCTCCTTCATATGTCCGAAACTCCGCCCACTTCGTGGAAATAATCAAAGATGCTCCCATCCTATCCAACCAGATGGTGAGCTTGGACACCAAGGTACCCACGGAGGAGGCACTCTCAGTAGTCAGAGACAAATTGACCTCTGATTCTTCCCTAGAAGAACGGACCAGTATTCCAATAGATAATCTGATGGAGATGTTGACTTTCTGTTCACAAACAACACACTTCAGAATGGGATCACACATATATCGACAGAATGAGGGCTTAGCAATGTGCTCGCCATTATCACCAGCAATGGCGAATATATACATGGAATACTTTGAAGAAATGGCATTAGAATCTATATCGCTAAAGCCTACTATATGGTTAAGGTATGTAGATGACACCTTCATACTCTGGCCACACCAGGAAGATGTCCAGGTTCTACTGGACCATGTGATTTCAATAAGACCTTCGATACAGTTCACAATGGAGAAAGAGAGTAACAACACACTCCCATTCCTGGATGTACTAATATCTCGAACAGAGCATGGGTTCAAGACATCTGTATACCGTAAACCAACATTCACCGGACAGTACCTCAATTTCAACTCCCACCATCCATACAGCGTAAAGAAAGGGATCGTCCGTTGCTTACAACACCGAGCAAAAGTCATAAGTGGCGACCCAGAGATGTTAGATAAAGAATTGGTCAGTATAAGTAGTACCCTACAACGTAACAACTACCCTGGGTACATGGCAGCTGCCCCCCAAAATTGGGATAGGCGGGTACAAGAGGAGGAGGAGGACAACAACACCCAGAAAACAGTCTGCCTGCCTTATGTGAAGGGGTTATCAGAGAAAATACAAAGGATCTGCGGTCTATATAACATCAGGACAACCTTCAAGAGCTTGACAACACTACGCAGATGTCTCTCTTGAGTGCGAACCCCCATACAGGAGAACATGACTAAAGACTGTGTGCATGCTATCCCGTGCAGCTGCGGAAAGGAATATAAAGGAGAGACAGGCCGTCCCCTCACGGTAAGGCTTCAAGAACACCAGAAAGCTGTAACGCGAGGAGAAGTAGAAAAATCAGGCGTGGCTGACCACATATGGAGAGAGAAGGGAGATCACCGCCCCCTGTGGGATCATGTTGAGATCATAGATAGGGAACACCATTGGAAAATTCGTAAACTTAAGGAATCAGCACATATGCTAGGCCACAAAAATCTCCTGAGCCGACCAAGCATAGAAATAAATACAATATGGGAACCAGTAATAAGGAGTGCCAGAGAAAAGCAATGATAACAAAGTTGCAATATGAGCTCTGGTAAAAACATGGAATGACAACAGCAAAATTGCAATATGAGCACTGGTAAAAATGAAAACATTAGGTTTATATTATCCAGAAATTCATACCCAGATCTCCTCAAGGACACATGGCACAGTGGATAAAGGCGTTGGTTAGATCCAGTGATAAACCCAAAGAGTGTGAGTTCAAGTGAAGAACTTTCAGAGGGAAAATTAGCAGGAGATAACTGATAACTGACTTCCATCAAACATGGCATGTGGAACTAGAACAGTCTACCCCAGGGATCGAAATAAAGGGTTCAGTTCTAAATTCCAACCACCTGAAGAAGGCCGGAGCATACAACGGACGAAACGTTGTGACAAATATGGCGACAAAGATGAGGACAATGGTCCGCATAATGTAAATAATGTTTTTTTTTTTTTTTTTTTTTTTTTTTGTTTTTTTTTTTTCATTATCATCATTTTGTTATTTTTATTTATTTCATCCGATACCTTTTTTGATCGTCATTATATGTATTTTGTCTCTGGATTCTGTTCTCATTGAAAAGACAAAAGGGCAAGAAAAGAAACACTGAGCACACAAAATTGATCTAGAATAAAATTTAACAAAGTAAATAAACTCTAGCTAACCAGTGATATTACATTTGACACACCTAATAGAGGCCAAGGAATGTATTGGCTGAAATGTTAAAAATAATTATTCAAAAAATATACAGAGTAATAGATACAAGATAGATATTCCTTTCTGCTAAGATTCTTAATATACAACATTCTTAAATGAATGTCAATTTAGAAATAAAATGCATAAAGACTGTAAAAATGCTCTTGACCTTTGAACTGTTCAGAAAAGTAATTTTAAAATTTGTTGGTTACTGATATTGTAAACAAAAAGAAATCTCTTCAGTAGACTTAAGAATAATCATTTTTAAAGGTATTTAACTGATTTGGTGAATGTTATCAAATCATGGGAATATTTTCTACATTGAATAAAGATTCAAGTCTAGATGCAGCTGTAGGTCATATAGGTTTAAATTAATGCAAGTATAACTATATATATTTTGGTAGAAACTCTTGCCAACTTTTTTTTTAAAGTGATTTAAGTCAGTGAAATGTTGAATTTTTTTTAGTTTCCTTTACATCAGCATCAGTTGAAAATATTTCTAAAAGCAGATTAATGATGATGGTTACAGATGTACTATTTTTTTAATTTTCCTTGATTGTGATTTATAATTATTCTCATTTAGAATAGCGATTGTTTATTTTATTAGAAAGACGAGCAAAAAAGAAAAACTAATTCTTTTTAAACAAATCAGACAACGCAAATATTGAAAACTAATAAAATCTTGTAGTTTTGCAATCTTGTTTTTTTTTTTTTTTTTATATCCCCTCCTCATTTTTCTTAAAGTCTGCTTTTTTACAAAAAAAAGTCACCAAGAGAAAATTCAGGAATCCATGTTGAAAAAATATCAAATATCTTGTATACTCTTTAGCTGTTCTTTTAAATGGAAGGATTTGTTTAGAACTACTTAGCAATGTTTCTTTCAGATACATTTCAGTTTCATTTGTTTCAGATATGTAAAAGAAGAGCCAAGTCTTTGAGTACTTCAAGCAAGAGTCCTTCCAGCCACAAGACTCCTCAGAAACCATTCAAACACTTGGCTCTATTACCACTGAATAACATCAAAGCAGTTTTAGATCTGAATGAAACTCAGAGTGAGTATATAAACCTATTTCCACTCATTTATTTATTATTGCTACTTTTATTCATTTTTTTAGTTTGAAATATTTCAAAACATTTTGAGCCTGACACAAAATTCTTTTTAAAATCACATAAGCATCATTAAAGTTAGAGAATTTGAGGTTGAAGAAATCCAGAATTTATTTGATCCAACCAGCAGTAACCTTTATACTCAACTGCTTTTTGTATAATTATTTAATATTGCTAACAGAAAAAATGATTTAAAAGGTCCACAAGCCTTAAGTAACAGATTGGTTTAAGAACAACTTCAATATGTGGTAATATGAATCATGCTCAACAAAGAGACTGATGTTGGTTTTTATTTTTCAGTTTGTCAGAATGCATTTGGTCTTTGCTGCAATAATGGTGACAAGAATGTTTGGTACGCTTTCAAAATTGATGGAGACACATCCAAGAAAGAATTCCAAACATTATTGTGTCGGACAATAGCAGACACCCTGTGTCGGACAGACTATGTAAGTATTACATAATTGCATAATAGTTTTCTACAGTTCAAGTAAGTAAAACTATGTTTTGTTCGGGGTCTACTTCTATTAATTGTAATTTCCTGATCTCTCTCTCTCTCTCTTTTTTTTTTTTTTTTTTTTTTTTATTTTTATCTTGGTATTGAAGCTAATATTTTATTATCTGAAACTATTGAAAGGTAGGAAATTGGATAGTTGGGCTAATAACTCTATGATTACTAAAACTAATAACATCCACATATAACTATACTAATACACAAATACACACACTGAAGAATGGGAAAAAAAATTATTAAGGATACAGAACAATAAAAGAACGGTAATTAGAGATTATAACTATTGACATTACATTTAAATTTTTGAAGAACAGGAAGCCAGAAGCCAGAAGTGAGTTCCACAAGAGAGAAGTCCAAGAAAAGAAACTCTTACCATAGAACTTAGTTACATGTAGCCATTTCAAGTGTAAAAGGGTTACATTTTGCTGCTAATCTAGTACTATGTATAAATTCGTAAAGTATGAAAGAAGTCGTCTTATCAGAATAATTATCGTGAAAGTGGAAAACTCATCGGGGAGTTATGTTATGGTCGTAGGAAAGTGAGTGAAGTCGAGATTCCAATGACATTGTTTTGTTGGTGGGTCTACTTATAAAGTAATTTCCTGACCATTTTTTTTCTTAAATTATATCTTTGTCATATTGTTGGGAAATCCTTGTTTATTATAATAAACTTTCTAACCTCTTATACATTTTAAAATTATTATAATCATAGGGAATGTATTTAGCGATATCTGTATGGCATAAGTGAAACGGATTTCATTGTTTAGTGGACAGGACCTGTACATGGCGGTTTTCGTGCATCCTTGACTGACTTGGGTAAAGAAGGCATGTGCAGGACCCATATATTGTGTTTATCATGGGAACTACGATAAAAAATAAACGCTAGTCAAGAAATATATCAATATTATATTTTTTAATCAGTTCACCCCAAGCAAAGCAATAAAGCCACTACGATACAAGGGGTTACTGAGTGTGAAGGAAAATCATATAAAGAAAAAAATATTAGGAAGAGAAGCCGATAATAGAACAGGAATTAAGGAAATGGAAGATAGCGACTGGAAAACAAGAAGCCGAAAGTGAGTTCCACAACAGAGAAGTACAAGAAAAAGTGTTAGCATAGAACTTATGGTTACATGTAGCCATTTCAAGTGAAAAATGATTTGATTTTGCTGCTAATCTAGTACTGTGTATAAATTCGTAAATTACAAAAGTCGTCATCTTATCAGAATAATTATTGTGAAAGTGGAAAACTCACCGGGGAGTTATGTTATGGTGGTGGGAAAGTGACTGAAGTCGAGATTCCAATAACGTTGCAGATTTTTCTTTGTATTTCATCAAGAATCTCTAAATATATTGCAGAAGCACCAGACCAGATGTGAATGAATGGTAGACTTATGTGTAAGATAGACAATTTTTCTTGTAAGAATCTATCTTGACACAGTGAACCAACTTCTCTAGGAATTGATTCAATATAATCTTTCCACTTCATTTAATGTAAAAACATTAGTCTGAGAAGATGTAACGAGTTACTTTCCTGTAAATTAGCATCAGTCATGCTGATGGACGGCAAAAAGTGTTTTCTCAGGCAATTAAAAGAGAGTAGTTTTATTTTGGAGGCATTAAAATTAAGAAGCCATTCCTTGCCTTACTTAACAGCAAATCGTAGATCATTTTTGAGAAAAGCTACCAATTTGACTTTATTGAGCCAATCAGGCTTACCATTAACACAAGAGTAAATATTTGTTTGTGTCATCAGCATAGATACCGAGCTGAGAATTGACGATATCAGGAAGGTCATTGATGAAAATTCGGAACAACATAAATCCAAAGATAGAATCCTGAGGAACATGTACATTAATGCAAAAAGATCTAGAAGAGTGGTCAATTAAGACCACTTTCCTTTCAGGATTTGATAGATTGAATCAGTTCAAAAATTCATCAAGAACTACCATAACTTTTCAACTTGTGAAGATGAGCATGTGAAATCCTATCAAATGCCTTCAAGATATCCATAGCCTGAGCTTCAAAATTCTTATCTAAAGCTTGATAGACTCCTTATTGTTTATCTGAAAAAAGATCCTGTGAGCTGAGATGCTTAACCATTTTAGTGTTAATTAGAGTCTCTAGTACTTTGCCAAAAAGAGGTAGAAGACTAATAGACCAATTGTTAAAAAGAATCAGTTCTTAAAGACTGGAATGATGGAAGAGGATTTTCAACAAGCAGGAAAGCAAGAAGCAGCAAGGCATAGGAGCCAGTTCAGGAGCACCTCTCTTAAGGATTATAGCAAGGATATCATTGCCCATATGCTTTGTGTGAGTCCAGTTTAAGAGATGATAGCAGTAAACAAGGAGTTATATGCATATCACTTAATAGGGCAAAGATACTGCAGGTGAGACAAGAGTAGAAATTGAAGAGAATTTACAAGCTAAACATTTTGCTTATCAGCAGAAGATGATAACATCTCAAATTAAGTGAACAGAAGAGGGATAGAAGACTTACTCTTATTATTACACAACCACAAGTAGTCATAAGAAGCAAACTTATTATTGCTTCATGCCATCAGCAAACAAAGACTTAGTCTCTTTGAGGATACGTTTACAATTATTGCGTGCAGTCACAAATAGGCATCTGTTGTGATCAGAATTATCATGCTGGTACATCCAGAAAAAGTGTTTCCTATGGGTTACAAAAATTTGACCGTAGAAGACTGGAAGAATGTTCTCTTCTTCGATGAAACGAAAGTTGGGCTAAATTCAAAAGATAAGGTGAGTCACTTTTATCGAACAGCACTGTATATATAAATGATAGCAGAAATCATGGACAGATTTATATGCATAGAGATCGGTTCTAAGTGGAAAGTCAGGCAAAGATTCTCCAGATGAGTCAAGAGTAGAATTTGAAGAGAATTTATGAACTTTATCAGCAAAAGAGGTTTACACCTCAAATTGAGTGGACAGAGTAGGGTATGGAAGACTTATACTCTTATTTAACACACTATTGCAGGCCTACCAGTAGTCATGTGAACCAAACAAAACTTAGCCACTTTCAGGACATGTTTACAAGTGTTATGAGCAGACTCAGATAGTTCCAATCACAACAGACGCCTACCACGCTGATATAGCTAGATAAAGTGATTCCGGTGTACTATAGAGACTGAAGACTTGTGTGAACCAAGAAGATTGTGATTTCACTTTGTATTTTTGAGAAGGTACAAAACGGGATTCATACAGGTCCCTTGAAGAGTCCAGGAAAATTGGCAAGGCATTTTCCAGGTTTTGGAAAAAAAAACGGTAATAGACCAAAAGCTGTATTTTCTCATCTGGGTGAAGAGAAAGAAGGGAGAAAGAATCTACTCAATAAGAAAATAGGAAAAGCAAAGAAAAAAGGTGTTAGAAACAAGTAAACATCTTCCATTAAAGATAAATTAATTTGCTCTCATTGAATTTATAGTTGAAAGGAAAATAGTAAATTATTTTACAGTAATAAAAATATATTAGCAGAATCTTGAAAAATTTATCAGTATTTTTTAAAATTTGAACAATTGAAATTTTATTCACATGCCAATTTTAAAAGTAAAAGACGTCCTTTTGATCTCTATTCAGCGGTGGGTGAGTTTCTGCTGAAAAAAAAATAGATACTTCATGTGTCAATGTGTATCTATGTGTAAACTACATTTGTCTAAATTGTTGCCAAAAGTAACAAGTTTGAGAATCACATTTGGCTTAAAGAAAATGTAGCCAAGAAGGATGATAGAATAGATGTGTTTTAGGATAGGATAGAAAATGTCTTTGCAAAAAAAAAAAACACAGAAGAATATTATTTTTAAAGTTTTCAGGCTAATAATGATCTGTATCTGCAGCTTTTGTTGTAAATGTGCAAAAATAAATATTAAAACTTATTAGGATTTTATTGCTTGGCTTTATATTAAAAGTTCAATCTGGCAACCCTGTCCCTTTTTTACTTTTGTATTTCTGTCATAAATGGCTAGAAAATCTACAAACATGTGAAAAACTCTTAGGCAGATGTAATCAAATTTGTGAACTTTAAAAAAAACAAAAAAAAAAACAGAAAAATTTCGCTAGACCAATTTCTTTTCTCTGGTGTTGTCAATCGTGAATGACATTTTATTTCCAGTGAAACTGCAGTTTTTTTGTGTCTGTTTCAAAAGACATTCCATTGTCCCTAATAAGATATCAGAGCAATAGACCATTGTTTCCTTTCTTTGCAGATGATCATGAAACTATTAAGAAAATTTGTAAAGGAATGGCACACTAAATAGATAATTACATTTTTTAAATTGAATGAATTTGCGAGAATTTTTGTCAAACTCAAACATGGAGATAGGGCGAGATGCAAAATTTATCCAAAAAAGGAAATGTCAACAAAAGATCTGTTTGCATGCAGAATTGCAATAAAGACAATATTCCTCATCATCATTGAGAAACTTGTGGCAAAGTCTCTCCATAGATACCCTCTTGTAAGGCTGAACCAGTCTAAAAAGATGTCTTTCCTACTTGATGGATAGAAAACAAGTCAGCAAGTCTGATTGTGATGACATCATCAGTCATTACAAAGAATTTGTGTGGAGAAGGCTGCTGGAAATATTGCTTTCAAGAATCTCAATAAGCATGATGACTGTCTGGGCACTTTGTTCTACTCTGTCTAGCAACAAAGAATATAAAAGATTGTGGAAAGTTGCTTGCAGATAGCTGGTACTCTCTCATGGACAGGCCTGAGTGGAGAGAGGTTTCTCAGTCGGTAAGGAAATTTGCACTGATAATATGAAACGCCAGATTCTGGTTGAACAGCGTATTATCATTGACTATTTAACCACATTTGGAGGTGCTGGGAATGTTCTCATGACTAAGCCTTTTCTTTGCAATGCTTCCAATACCAGAACAGCATACAACTAATACCTTGAGACTGAGAAGCTGGGCAGATGTCGAACTTCACACTTATTGCAAAGTCCAATGCCATGCAAAGATCTGCAAAGGACAAATCCATAGAGATATCAAAATTGGAAGAGACTTAAATTTGATAGGAAATAAATTTTTTAAGTCCTTGCCAGATACAAAAAACTTAGTAGAAACAATAATAGGTGCAAAATTACAAAACAAAAACAGCCACTGTGTAAAATCTCAACAAAGAAAAACATTTATTTTACAATATTAAAAAAAAAAAAAAAATAAACATACAATACAAGGGTTGCACAAAAATTTCCTTTTCTGCACCTATTATGACAGGATAGGAAATTTTCTGAGATTACAAAATGGGGGAATTACCATCTGATATAAGGGATAAAAGTGCTTTAGTTTTTACAAAATAGCACGGATTCTGGCAAAAAGATTACACCTCTTAAATATGGAAAATAAAAGGGAAAAACTTTGAGGAAGTAAAAAAAAAAAAAAAATTACACAAGGTAGAATATATATCCCAAGGCATCTCAGCTTGAAGGGGTTTGATGTTTTCACAGGTTGTTTTCTTGAAGGCTCTTTTTAAGTATTTTGCTGGACATCTAAATACCAGCAGCATCAGTAACATTAGAATGATTAAGCTACTTGATGTGATGAGCATTAAAATCAGCAAACACAAAAATGTTGCTGATTAATGTTGAGAGGGAGCCATTGTCAGATATTTTGCCTAAAATGTTATAGTTCTAGGTAGGTGGAGAGCAATAAAAGAAAAAGTGATAGCTAACAGTGTTAATATCAAATAGATACAACCATCTTCAAAAATTATTCAAAGTACAATCTACTTGGGTTAAAAGGAATTAACTTGAACTATCTAAATTATAAGAATGCTGAAAAACAAAACGATTGGCAACATGTGATATATATGACATATATTTCTTGTTCAATGACATACAAGTGGCACCATCTCAGCCAGAAGTCACCAGAATCCAGTTGGCACTGAGAAGACTTAACATACCAATGGAGATTTTGAACTTAAACAAATTAGAAAAACTCTAATCATGAAGGAATGATGGTTAAATATTACAGCAGCAAAAAAATTAAACTTTTAACAGATTTCAGTCAAAACAAGTCCAAGGATACTCAAGATGCTAAGATGGCAAATTGTATAAATTAATCAATTAATTTCTCTCTAGTCTATTTTTGGGTTGGGTAGTCTAACAATTAAAAGATGAGTCTTGTGCCAACCAGATTTGCTTAAAAGAAAGCCTCTTAAAAATGACTGACATTGAATGTAGTTGACAGGTCAACTGTTGACACTAGCAGGCTCTCTATGTCACCACTGTGATTTCAGTCAACCAACTCAACATGCATATCTGCTTGAGACCCACTCTCCTACAAATGCCCACACCAACATTTCACTAACACTCTTTATTGACAATGTCAGATTCATGGCTCCACTAATCCACTCCAGGCCTTTCCTGTCATCACCACTGTGACTTCGGTCAACCCTCTGTAATGGCAACCAAATTTGTGGCTTCACTCTCAAACTTCAGGCTTGTGTTGTCATCACCGACATGATCGCCAGATGCACCAACTCCAGGCCTTACTAACTCTACCCACATTTAAAATAGCCAGCATCTGTTAAACCACAGCTGTAAAGATGGCAGTTTGGCTCAACACTTCAACATCATATCAACTCCACCCTCATGACTGCCAGCCCATCCATACACCTCACTGCCTGAAGATAGACAGATCAGCCCTGCCAATGTCACCTGACTCATGCTACCAAATGCATCTACTTTGTGAACTTATACTGATGAATCCACATCAGATGTCATTTTCACACATCTATGTATGATGGCATTGATTATTATGTACATGATCCGATGGACAAATTGTTGTCTAAATTACGCAAAAATGAAAATAACTATCTCATTTTAACATATATATATATATATATATATATATATATACATCAAAATTAAATAAAAATATCTTGAAATATTAAATAGTAAATTTATTCAATAAAATCACCATTGGTTTCAACCATGGGTCCCAGACAACTTTGGAATCTCTTGCAACTCTTCTGGACAGTCTCCTTGTTTAAGTTAGTGAATGCTGCCATAATCCTTGTCTTCAGTTCATCTTTGGTGTTACAAGAAGTTTTGTTGGTCTCTCACCCAACTGCACCCCCACACATAATAATCAAAAGGGTTGCAATCTGGGGATTTACATGGCCTGATGTAAGGGGTGATGTGGTTGCAGAAATTGGTGACAACCATGACTGGGCTCTCTTGCTTGTGTGGCATGGTGCAAAGTCCTGTTGCCAGACATAGGGTCTTCCAGCAGCTGCCCTCTTGACCCAGGGCAGCACTATCTCCACAAGATACTTGATGTAGGCCTCTGTGTTAAGTCTGAGACCGTCATCAACAAATTCAATTCATATCAGAATCATCATAGTGAGTTTCCTGAGCTGCTGTACCTTCTTAATCTCCTTTAGACTCCTCCAACTCTTTCTGAATCATCTGCACTGTCCTCAGATTGTCACCCAAACACCGAAATATTTGTATTGGAGTTTCCAGCATGAATGTCAAGCAGTACAGTATGCTGTTTCCAAATTTCTGGTGGAGTGAACTGCATCATAGTGCTCTTTTTCTCAAAGACGGTGCCCAACTGACCCTACTGTACTGTGCAGTCGACAAAAGCAAAGTGCAAAATTAAACATATAAAATGGCGACAATTTACCCATTGCACCCTGTATATCTTTGGAAAATTTAGTCAATACACCCTTGTTGAAATTTTAATCCTTGTCTGTTCTTTCCTTTGCAACTATACACTGGATATAACAGTGAGAACAATCTACTTCTGATGTGGATTGAATAGAGGATTCAGTTAAAAATTCTAAGAAGTTACTGAGTATGACAGGCACCTGAAGAAGGCTGGATACCCTCTCAAGAGTCTTCCACTGTTGATTGATTTGTGTAAATGACTATTTTTTGGCATCACAAATGTACACTTTGATCGTCTTAATTTTTAAAAAAAAGTCAAAATAAACTCAGTTTACAGTGCTTTTGTTTGGGTTAATGATTATGAATTTAGATAAATTTGTATGTAGAAAATGGTATTTGAGGCATAATCTGCTGGGGGTTTAGTGACTTTGCTGCTAGGAAGTACCATATTGCATTTTCTTTTGTATGGCAGTGTTTCATTTTCAAACTTCTAGTAGAGGAGAAATTTCTATTCTTAAAGGATGAGAAATAAAATAAATTTAAAGAGAAGCTGATTGAAGTTAAGCACATAAAAATGTATTTTACTTTTGGTCTCACAAGAGAAAATTTCAGTAAACCGCAACTATATGGTACCAAGTGTTGTGTTAAAGTTGTCTTACTGTTTTTGTACTTTAATTTTCATTTTCTATCATTCCATTTTCGCCTGTGACATAATTATCCAGCCAATGATTCTACATATTATGACATTGTTTTTACAGGAAAGGTTTCTTCAAACTGTTGATGGTGAAATGTTGAATGCTGACACCCGGGATTTGACTTGGAGTAGAGCTCATCGGTAAATATCTCCTTAATTATTGAGGTACCATGGGAGAGAATTATTTAAAGTTATCTCCCTTGGTAATAAACAAGTAACTTTTGTGTCGATCTCAAAGATAATATTCTGATTTGATAATCTCTTTATATAATATAAACAATTATATCTATCTTATACTAACAAAATATTTTTTAATAACTCATTACAAAACACAGAGTTAGTCATAGACAATTTTAAGCAAATGAATATTGCTACACAGTCGTAGTTTTTCTTTATTGAAATAGAATATTTTAAATTGATCAACATGTTTATTTCAGAAGCTTGCCAATAATATAACTATTGTCAAAACTTCCTTTTTCATCTTCAATGATCTTATTAAAATATTGTAATTCTTTCAGGTATATGCATAGCATGCTAATTTAATGTTTTGAATGTATGGAGAATTTCATTTGAGTAAACGATAAAAAAAGTATGAAATATAGAAGAAATTTTATTGAAATATGAGTTTTATTAAAATGAAACTACTATTAGGAGTAGTTGTCAGGTTTCATCCTGGTTCCTAGTCCTAATAGTCTGTAGACATTTTAGTTTTATTTTCTTATTTTAAAACTGCCTGTTTAACTGACTCTGAAGAAAGAAAATTGCAACATGTAAAGTAAATCATTATTTTATTTAGATATTATACTAATTCTTTTTGCTATACAATATCTTCATTTTACATGAATATAATGGTAACAATATCCACATCTGACAACTGTCTTGATCCATTTCCATACAGATACAAAACATTTTGAATTATTTGAATATATAGGTAAACAAGGTTTAGAACTACACTGAATATTGTTTCAAGCTGTTTTAGAGACTATAAAATTAAGATATCTGCTTTTAACAGTTTACTTGTACTATAGCCATTAAATACTAGAGCATTATATTGGTAAACTATTACTATGGATTCAATAGGTGAAAATCAAAAACTTATAAGAATTATGCATACTTGGAGTATCCTAATATGAATTTCCAAATGTTACCCTTGAAAGATGTTTCCTCTTGACTAACTGGAATAATGATAGTACAACTTCATTCTTATGGCAGGTATTTGGTATTTGGTAGATGAAAATTGATTCCAATTTTATTATTAAAATTATTACCATAATATATATATATATATATATATATATATATATATATATATATAATGTAATGAAAAACAAACCACTTTAAGGTACCATTACGATAATTTATTTCACCTAAATCCTTTTTTAAGGATTCAGGATCATCAGGTAAAACTTCCAACAACGAATTGAGAGGAAAAATGGGATTAGAAATTGGTGGATAGTGTAATTTTTGTAATTTAATAGAGGGGGTTGAGAGTGGTAGTTAAACAGACAATATAAAGTATAGGGAGGGGTTAATTTTATATCTCTCTTAAGTATGTTTTATATTGGAGTAGGAGGAGTGACAGAACCTTGACCTCTTTAGATGGTTAATAAAACGGAAATGAATTGTAGAAAATGTATACAAGTGAGTCTTATGGTAAAAAGAGAGATAGCGGGGGAAAGAGATGGAGTTGTTATAATTTTGTTTTAACAAAATTATGTAAAAGATAGTTTACAATGTTTGATAGAAAATTCGATGTCTGAAAAAAATTTTGTTATTAACTTAAATCTTTAATTTTTTAAGTAAATAGTTTCAGGACTAAATATAACTATTATTGTAATAAACATATTTATCTAGGACATAAAGAAATATTTAAAATTTTAATTGTTTATTCACCCGACTAATTGTATTTCCACAATATATATATAAAAAAAAAAAAAATAACAATAACATCTATTTTAATATTTAAAATTAATTTATGAATGTAATTTATTTATTATATTGGTAAACTAAATTAAAGATTAGGTTTCATTATTTAATAGTATTTGAGGGTAATTAATTTTCATTTATTCATATATGTCTCACAAATGTATTCATGTGAATCCCTACATACATACGATCATTAACAAGTCCAAAAAAAAAAAAAAACAAAAAAAAAACCCATAGAAACACTTGAAATAATTTACACAAAAATTCATTTATCCTCGTACATAAACTATATATACATTTTACAATTTTTATCTATATTTTAATATTTGAAATATATATAGATTTTGGTTAAATTCCACAGTCAAAATTTAATTTTATGTGATTTCGGAAGTGTTTCATTTTAAAGGAATTTAGCTAATATTATTACTATTATTAATAGTCAAAGAATGGTATATTTAAATTTAAATTATCAATTTAGAAATGAAACTCCCTTCAGAAGAAAACAAAATTTAAACTATAGAACATTACAAAAGAAGGATATTACAAATTAAGAATAGTAAATTTAAAATGCCATTAGAAAGACCCAATATTTCATTTAAAATCAATTCATGCACGTACGCACATATACACACACACACACACACACACACACATATACAATTCATATATCCATATACAAATCTATATATCAAAAAATTAATTAACCATTTAATCATCCATATATATATACATATATATAGAGACATACTCATATACACATACACACCCTTAAATACATATACATTCATATATAAGCACAAAACCCTACATACAAAAAAAGATATAAAAAGAATATACATATATATATATATATATATACATACATATACATATGTACATTTTCAAAAATTAATTCTATACATATA
This sequence comes from Acanthosepion lycidas, assembly GCA_963932145.1. NCBI lineage: Eukaryota > Metazoa > Mollusca > Cephalopoda > Sepiida > Sepiidae > Acanthosepion > Acanthosepion lycidas. The sequence continues at coordinate 108,930,068 of OZ010589.1, read as the reverse complement.
TAGATTACAAGTAGTTAAATCCATAAAAACACACATATTTAAGTACATGTACACACACATATATTCGTACATACACACATAATATGCATATACATACAAAACAAACATAAAAACATTTATACATATACATCCGCACCCATGCAGCATACACGTTAAAAAAAAAAAAAAAAAATTTCAGTATTCAAACATGCCTCATATTAGTATATTTATACTCACACATGTGTATATCTATTTATACACATATATCCATACTACCATACATGTGTCCACAATATAAATACAGAGTTACCCTTATCTATAATGTTCATATATATATATCTAAATAAGTTCACATATAAAAAAAAAAATTTTAAGTTCCACAACACATTTATCAAAGAGCACAGTGTCAGTATTTTCATATATTCATTTAAAACAATTTATATTTTCTATTTATATATCTACACATACTTTGTTAAAATGAGGTGATTTTTATGCCTACATTTACAAATCAACTCATTATGTCTGTTCAATAGTATGTCCGGATCCTTATGTTTTATAATTAGTATTTTTTCCATAATGCACAAATTGCATCTGTCTCTGAAATTAATCAGAGTTTTGGCTCTTGAGACGATTTTCCATTTTATTTGTGGGGTTAATTTGTTTTCCAATAACTCCCAATAATGCTTTGAAAGTGCAGTTTGGTGTTTTTTTGATTCATTATAAAAGGATTGGCGATGGTTGTAAAATCATTGTTTCCAACTTCCCGCCGAAATTCCTATGTAGATCTTCTTATGTTCAATATTTTCTTTGGGGAAAATCATAGCTTCGTATACTATGTTTTTGGACAAACATACTCCTTCTACTGGACAGACAGATCCTTCCCTGCAGCTACAGGTAGATTTGGTCTTTGGGCTTGTATTAGGATCTTTTTGAAGTTGATTATAAAATTCATTTAAAATTTTACTATTATGGGAGCTAATAATTTTTTCCAAGTTGTTCATGCAGGAATAACTAATTTTTAAATTCATTCTATTGAACAACTTTTTTAATAGCTTATCTTTTTTAAAATGTTTATCTATTAGTTTAAGAAAATATTTTCCTATATTAATGTTCGACAGCTTACAGAAGGGTGGGTTGAACCATATAATTTTCCTATTTCTATTTCTAGATTTAGAAGACGTGTCGCTAGTAGATTTATCTATATAAGTGAGTGTTTGTTTGAATTTGCTTTTTAATAGGGCTTGATATATATATATATATATGAATTTTTGAGGTGCTCCTTATTTCATGGTTTGACAGCTTTGCAGGGCTGGCCAGAATGTAAGTATTCAACAAACATTGGTAAATGTCAAAAGGTATAAATTTATTTCCACATGAAAGAGTGCAATGATAGACCTCAGCTTTGTGTGCACTTTCATGTCTTGCATCATTTTGCTAGTTAACAAAAAACACAAATATTGTGGCTTGTTAGTGCGAAAATTCAACTTCTGCTACCATATCACCAATATCCACTTTTTGGATAGGAGACATCACCTCCAGAGCAACCCCGCTCATATTTTTTTTATTCTACAGAAATGTATTATTTTTAAGTGAACAAAATGTTGTTTATTTATGGTTGCCTATATTAAAACATACAATAGAACAATGTTATTTAGATAATAATTGTTATAACAATATTTGAATGAAAGAATTTTCAAATGATTCCAAGTAATTGTTGAAATAATTTTATTAGATTAAGGTAACCTGCTTCTTCCTTTTTGAATTTAAAGATATTATTAGGGTTTGATGTGGTTTAAAGGACCTAATAACTTTTTTTTGTAACTTGCAAATTGCCAAATAACAAATGATTTTAGATTGATTGGTGTGCTAAACACCTAAAAATTAAAACAAAAAAATGTTATTTAATGCATAATATGGGTAAACAGTTTCAATAAAATCTTTGAATATACTGTATTTTGTACATCTTAATTTTGATTGCCAAGGTTTTATAAATGGAATATGTCAGGTCACAGAACTCTCACATACAAAGTTGTTTTATGAGTGGTTCATTAACTCTTGTTAATCCACTTGCTCATTTCTTGTTTATGGAGATATTAAGTGGGGAAAAAAAAAATTGATTTATGTGTGCTTTAATTTTAAATGTGTTTTTTTTTTTTTCCTCAACAGTATTCGCAAAAAAGTTGGGCGTGCTTTCTCCTTTAGCAAAACTCCCCAACTAAAACGAAATACATCTAGCATGACTAACAGTCTTAGTCGATTCCCAAAAGCCCACCATCAATCGACTACATCAGTTGTGGAGCATCCTTTCACAGGAAGAAGACTAGCAAGTGCCTTGGATCTCAGTGTAAGTTAATATTACCTCTGCTACTTTTAGTAATAAATACCTTAACATTTAGCACTGTAAGCAAGTTTGTTTGCTGAGCAAAAAATATGTCCTGCCATTTTAGGGGACTTTGATCGGATCATTGAACTATGTTTGAATTTGGCAGTTTTTTTGTTAACAGCCAAAGTAACTTTGTCAGAAATTAACGACTAGCTTACTGCGGTTGAGATATATAAAGGGAAGTAATTCATATTTTGGCGCTAATGAAGTTAAAGAAATCATAAGGCAGGAAATCATTAGATTTACTTTACTCAGAATGCGAACATTTATTTGAATTAATTTCTGCCTACAAGCAACTAAAGAGAGAAACTGATAACCTATAATTCTTTTCCACATACTCATCAAAGTTTCATTACATTTTTTTACGTCACTGTATGAACAAACTTTCAAATCCAGTCCAGTTTGTTATATTCATTTACACTCAAATACTCTTGGGGAAAAATATGATTCTACCTCCTTCCCGCTATGGGTTACAATCTAAAAATATTTTCTGGCTTTAAATACCCCCCCCCCAAAAAAAAACAAACAAACTGAAAACAAAAACAGATCAATCATCCACCCTGGAAATGTTATAATGAACATAATATAAATAGCTATGTTTAGAATAGGACCACTGTGAATTAGACTAATGTCTGATTAAATCTTATGAGTTTGTGATTTATATAATTACCAATCAGGGCATTTCTTATTGGGCATTAGTTAACTTGTTGATCTTAGTCTTTATATAACATTAAAACCAATTTGGATCTGAAGGTTGGTTATTGTTAACATTATCAATATTTAGGAAAGTTGTTAAAACTAATTGTTTACTCCCCCCATCCTTATTTTATTTTTTAAATTTAAAATTTTTTTAAAACCATTTTGAAGTAAAGCTTATACTACATTGATAAATAATTTTCATTATGTGATGGAGTTAATGATTTTGGAGAACTGTCCAAGGGAGATAACACGTTACATCACTGGGAACTTATTTTTACAGTAGACAACATTTTTCTGAATGATGTTAAGCCTGTATAAAATGTAATTATGTAAATGTACTTATTTTTTATGCTGGCATAATTTCTTTTCAATTATCTGTAGTTTTCACATTTGTTTTATATAAATTGATTTCTTTTATTTGGTCAAGATGGTACATGTTAGAAGTGTGATGATTAGCAGCCCTTTAGTGAAAGGCATGCATCCAACTTTTCCTTTACTCTGTTCAATCATCAAACACTTTGATCATGTTCTTGTCACATTAGACACAGAAAATCTCATGATTATGTACTCCATTTAGAATTCACATCAATCATTTGTAATTGACAATGTTCAATGCCGCACAGTGGGTATAAACTTCAAAGAATTGTCTATTTGAACAATTGAGAAGAAACATTATTAGAAAAATGTTTAACCAGAAAGTTGTGTTGAAGTTGTGCATAGACTTAAATTTAGTATAGAATTAAATTCACAGAAATGGTCACATACATAATTGGCAGACAACTCTTGTTAGGAGTTTAAATGATTGTAATAATTGTAGTCCTTTTAAAAAGAAAACCCTTGTTTAATCAACTTTATATGTCCTGCATCAATTCTAAGAGTTAAACTTATGACCTCAGCTGCAGGTTATTAAAGGTAATTAAATTAGGACGTTGCATAATTATTCTTGTTGCACTCATTGTGGTGTAAAATGAGATGCACAAGATAGCTGTCAACTTTTCAATTGCACCCCCCCTCGCAAAAAAAACAAGAAAAACTAATAAGAATTTTAATTACTTTTTAATTATTATGGTGAATTGAATTGTAATGAATTTTTATTGAAATCCATAAATGTTGATGTGATGTGTATATTGTATAATTTATATAAATTATCTTTAATTTTTAACTTCTTGAGATGATAGTAAAATGAGTAAAAATTAGAGAATCATATTTCAAAATGCATGTGGATTGTTGCAATGACAATGGTTGTAAACTAAACCCAAATGTTCAATTTCTGTTCAGTGTTATATTGCAAAATACTAGTTTCTTTTCTTTACCCATTTTCTGAATTTCAAGAAAATAATGCATACAAAATCAGTATTATCTTGCAAAATTAAATTTAAATCTTTAATAAAGGCATTTCTCTCTTGTGTTTTAAGTTAATGTGCCATTGACTCATTGTATTTGTTAAGGAATTCACAGTGCAACTTTAAACATCTATTTAACAAACTATTACTCTATTTTTATATAAGAATCAATTGTCAATAGTACTTTGCCTTTGAGTGCATAATTACTATTATAGACCTTTTTAAATTATTTAAAAAGGGACATGGTGTGTAGAAGATATTTAACTTTTACTGATAAGACTGATGAAATGTTTAAATACGACTTGCGAGAGTGATATTGATTCAATGAAGCTATCATGGAATACCCCGATTGCAAGAGAGCCATTGGCAATAACATTCCTCCTGCAATCTACCTATTATCCCCTACCAAATGTGACCAACCTCAATCTGTGGGGTTACACTGACACCAATATATGCACATTATGTCAAAGTGATCGTGGCACTTTACATAACATACTCTCTGCATGCCCAAAATCTATGCAGATATACATGTGGCATCATAACAAAATGCTGGAAGTGGTCATAGACTTAGTCAGTACACAATTTAAAGCAGCCAGCAAACAGCTTGTTATGGACAGAGAACCTAAGATCCTTTTTCATAAGGAAGGTGAACGCCCTGTGCGTAACACCCAAATAACTTCGAACATGATACTACTGAGTGGAGCCTGTGATTGGAAGGTGTTAGTATGTACACTCTAACATTGTGGCGTGATCTGATTTAAAAAAAAAAAAAAAAAAGAAAGAAAGAAAAGAAAAAGTGTGTCCTCTTATAAGACTTAATGGTTCCATGGGAGGAGGACAGGGAGAAGGCACACGAGCGAAAGAAAAAAATCGCTACAAATCGCCATGATTCAACTGCATGGAAAAGGGGTGGGCATGTTACGTGCTATCTCTTGAGATCCAGTGTTGTTGTATTCTTTGGACAGTCAGTCATTTCCTTCCTTTAGGAGTGGGGGCATCACTGGCTGGAACCTGAAGCATGCTTCACATTGTCTCCAGACCACAGCTCAACAAGCATCGAGTTGGATTTGGTGAAGATCCAAAATAAACAAAGTGAATTAAAACCAATGCTCGCAACACAATGTTACTTCTGATGTGAAACACATCTATTTACCTTCCATTTTACATCATTGATAACAGTTTTGCTACAAGTGCGTTGTGTATTGGTTAACGAGCAAAAACAAATGCTTTTAACACAACGTTGAAAATCTCAGTTGCAGTTGTAAAAAGAAATTGAAAGAGACTGACATGTCTACAAAAACAATACCCTGTCTCATGGCGCCAGGGGTGGCAGTACTGCTTTAGTCATCAAAACTGTTACCTCCTCTGGTTGGCAGCAGACAAGGGTAAGGTATCGCACGTGCTTTCAGACATGTGTATGTAGAAAATTGTTATGTCTTCAGTCAGTCATGTGCCATGTGTGATACACGTGTAGGCAATCTTTTGATACATGACTGACGAGGCAGTTTTTTTTCCTGCAGGAGGTTGCCATTTCTTTCTGCAGTAAACCAGTTGCCATCCAAGGCTGTAGAACCTGGTCTGTCCTGCTATTTACCCATAACTGGGGGGAAGAAGAAGAGGATTCATGCCTTTCCCAAGGGTATTAGTACATAAGTGAATGTAATGGATTTGACTGAATTTGAACTCGGCTCTCCGATTCCTCAATCTGAGCCACTATCCATTACCCCACCATGCCTCCTTGTTATGTCTTAAAAAAGATAATAAGCATACCATTGACTGTATTTTAAATGTTCCTATTTAGATATGCAGAAGAGTAACAAATGTTTTTAAACATAGTTTAAATATTTTTCTAGATTGTTGTTATTCTGCATGAGGTCACATTTTCTATGATTTTAGCTATAACAAAGAAAAATTAATTATTTGAAAAATACTTACTCCTGAAACTCAACCTGTTGCTACTGTTAATTAATTTACACACCTGATGTTAAATAGCATTGTGGGTGGGGAGTACATTGATAGTTGTAGATTTTTGAGAAAATCACACTTTATTTGGAAATAAGTAAATTGTCTGTTGGAATACAATGACTTAAAAACTTGGATATTTTGTGTAATGTTATGTTGGTTAAATATATCATCATCAACCACTTGAGGACAATTATTGCTTTTATAGCTTTCATCATTTACTAATGATCTTGAATAACTACTTGATTCACTGCCGGTCTAAGAAAACTCAGGATAATGAAATTTCTCGTGGGAAATTTCATTATTTGCTTCTTCCAAATAGTTAAATGATAGTCAAGGATTGGCAGATAAATTTGCAGAATTTTTTTTTACTTTTCTTTTAATCTTTTAGTTTTGAATATCATATTTTGAGTAATGAATCATTTCATTGAATCCCTCTATTTTCACATTTTATTTTTTTAATCATTTCACCTGAAGCAAGGTAATAAAGCCACTAAAATGCAAGGAGTAAGCGAGTATTGATGAAAAGAAAACAATTACTAAAAGTGTAAGTAAAGAACAGGAATTAAGAAGTCAGTCGATAATGATTGACATTACATTTATATTTTAAAATATCAAACCTAACTGGAAATCAAAAAGCCTAAAGAGTTCTGCAAGTGTGAGGAAAAAACAAACTGTTAGCATAGAACTCAGGGTTACATCTATAGTCATTTCAACTGTAAAATTATGAGGCCATGCCTCCAAAAATAGACTTAAATTCATAAAGTCTAGGTAACCAAAGAGTCAAGCTCATCAAATTTTCCATCTGTTTTCAGGTTATGCCTCTGTTTTGGTAGTCCATTCGCTATAACAAGGTTATTGTTTACATAGTTTTTGCTTAACCTATAATGAATACTCATTTTGAAGCGGAGGGATGTGTGTGTATGTTGGGGAGGGGGGTGAAATAAATAAATAAATAAGAACTGCAGCCAGAGTTAATGTCCTTGAGTTCATCTGAAATAGTCCAAGGGAAGTAAGTCATTACCAAATACCTTGGTAACAGAGTCTTTAATATTTAAGCAAATCTTGCAGATCATCATTGGGTGCCCCATATTTGTGGTATTGTTCCAAAATTAATCTTGGCTTTATTAAATAAGCATAGTCTGAATTCAGAATTACTAAAACTGGAAAACTAAAAACTTTGATATTTAAAATTTCCATTTTTTATTTTTTTAAATTAATGGAATTTAACAGCCGACTGAAGAAGCAGATATAACATAATTCTGTTTTACTGTCAATGCAGAATTTAAATTTTTTTTTTTTTTTTTTCTTTTTGTTCCTTATATCTGACTTGTGGTTATGACATAGAATATATTTATTTTCAGTTTTTAATATTTTTTTATTTTGGTCAAGATTGACTGACATAGCCTGTTTCAAATGTACTTTTTGTTTAAAAAAAAAAAAAAAAAAAAAAAATGAAATTGATAAAGTCATTTTACCATGTAACAGACATCTATACATTGTCTGTTAGTTGAAAGGTTATGAAATGCATGAAGGCATTGTATTCTACAACTTGGCATTTTCAATTGAATGTTACAATTTATTTTCTGTCCTTTACTGCCCTGCCTCTCTTTTTAATGTGCATGAATCCAGATTATGATAATGCAGCCTTTTACTATTTCCATTGATCTCTTTCATCCTTGAAAAGATAACCCATACGAGTATTACCATACCATGATGGCTTGATAGAATTATGATATATGTACAACAGGAATGGCATGTCTTAATGAACTTTTAAAGCATTGAAATATGTTTATGATAAATGATATTGTTTATACTCTTTTGATGTTTGGCTAGTGAGTCTCTTTTGCTTAATTGTTATAGATTTAACACAGTAAATGTTGGGAAAAGGAAAGGTTATGTAATGTGCTACTTGTATTTAAATTGGTTTATATTTCAAAGTTCTTCCGAGTCAGATGATGCAATGCCATGGTAACTTAGAGCATAGTTTTAGGAAAGAAAAAGTATTTCAACAATGACATCCAAATTAAAGTCTAGTCATGCTGACAACAAATGCTTTGCTAATACTTTAAAATACTTTTTCTTTCAGAATTTCTCCTTGGATAATGATTTAGATATTCCAGGGATGGCTATAAAAAAAACTTTTCAATCACATGCTCTTTAGCAAGTTTCTTTTGAGTAAATATAAAAGCTCCAAGTCCGCCTCGATTTGATAATTAAGTGTTAATGAACACTTGTATAATATCAACGTCATTCTTCTGTTTAAAACCTGATATATTGTGTCAGCAGCAAGACAATGTCAAGAGGATTGACACTGAGATGAGAAATCCAGAAAACAGAAGAAATACAAAAAAATGGCTTGGACTGCATTCTTCTGAGAAAGACAAAGTCTACTTCAAATTTGGAATTTTGTGAGAAGACTCTTCCAGAAGGATGCCATAGGAATAAGGCTGCATTTAAGCTAATCTCCTGTGGAGGATTGGGCCTTCATCACAAAAAAGTAGGAAGGAGTAGATGTGATAGGCAACAAACTACAGAAGAACTCAAGATTGATCACTACAATTAAGTATTCCATCAATATTTAAGCTTACTTTTTAAAAGTTCAACAATAATTTTCTGTTGCCACTTAATTTAAAGACAGTTTGATGTATGTAGGTCCTTACTTTTCATACAAACAATTATTGTTATTTCATGGCTGACTTTCATTGGATTATTCTCAGATTTATTTCCAATTGTTGTACAAAAAGATTTGTCGCAAAAAATCACAGTAATGAAAACTTGGGAATCCATAATTTCAGAATTGCGGGTTCAGATCCATCCTGGAATGCTTTTAATTTGCTCATAGAACTGGCCTGATTCCAAAATGGGATGATATGTTGGGCTATAGCCTCTAAGAGTAAAGTTGAAAACTTGGATAATTTTATTTTGAAACATTGTAATTTGAGAACAGTAATTTTTTTCATTTGAACATGAGCTATTGAAAGTTAGAGAGTTGTGTCCCTTTTAATTGTTTTTATCAGTAGAAGCCAACATGTTAGAATCCAAAAACAATCGCAGTAACGAAAACTTGGGAACCAAAAATTTCAGGATTGTGGGTTTGGGTCTAGCCTGGAATGTTTTTAATTTGCTCATGGAGTCAACCTGATTTCAAAATGGTATATGTTGGGCTTTGGCTTCTAAGAGTAAAGTTGGAAAAATGTGACACTGACATTTGCATTTATTATATAGATGGCTGCAATGTATCGTTGGTGACTTGAACAAGAAAAAATATATATCTCCGTGTAATCCTGTTTTTTTTTTTTTCTTCTTTTTTTTATTGTAGAATATTGATGTTGTATGTGATTCATGTAATAAGGTTTTTTGAATATCTGAAGAAGACTAGAGGCTATAATAGTTGAAACATTGTGTCAGTGAAAATGAGGGCCTTAGTTGAAGGAAATCTGTATACTAATATTTATTTAAACATTCCTGCAAACACCCTTTAAAATCTTTTTTGTGGGGTGGGGTTCTTGTTCAATATTCTGTGACACATTTGCTTTCTATTATTTTGGGTAATATTTTACAAGCTTAATTATGAGTAAGTGTTGAAAAGTTCTTGGTTTGACCAAAAAGCAAAAAAAAATTATCATTTGGTCAGAGTTTTGGAAGTGAATTTAGCCAATAATGTTTTGGCACTGCTCATATATCATGCTTCACCCACACATTTTCACTATGTAACTAGTAATTAACTACAAAAGCACTTGCTCACTTATTTCCAAACTTCAGACACAGCAGTTATTTGCAACATTGCATTGCAGTGCACTTGTTCCTATTTTCAAATTAATGGGTTTATATTACTCAAACTTCTACATTTATCTGTTTGATAAAAAATGGAAATACACCATTAAAATATAATTCAAATTTAATTTTTATGAATGAATCTGCTATTTAATAATGTAAATTCTATTGATGTTTGGAAAAAACATCATTGATCAGTGATTTCAGTGATTTATGATTGAAAAAAAAAAAAGTCCATTATTAACTAAATAACATGATACCTACATCTGTGACCTTTGGCCTTCTGGATTAAAATAAATTGTCATACAGGTATCAGAAATTACAAAAAAAAAAAATACTTGTAAAAATTTTAAAATACAATAATTTATATTTATAATTTGTAGAAAATCTTTTAAACCAACACTAAATGACAATAATAACCAAAAATATAAAGTCAGTTATATATAAGCCAAATTATTATAATCAACTTCCTAATAAGGTGTTGGCTTTCAATGGTGTTGAAGTCCGTAGCATATGACAAAGTAACTTTCACATGAACTCAGTGTTTTTCAACAGGATGTTGCTCACAGCATTACATTGCTTCCATTACTGTTATTCTAAGTGTGCATTCTGGTGCAATCATTTTCTTAGGATAAGGACACACATGCACACTCTCTGCTATCTGTCTTATTCATAAGAATGTAAGAATCATTGGATCAGGTGATCTTTTCTATTGAGACAATTGCAATGTTTACATGGAAGATGCTTTTCTGTGGTGGAAATTGGTTAGTATGGCTACTATGCTTGTCCTGCAGGTACACATGAGAATGACTGATGTACTGTGTGTTGTCGCACATATCTTCTTTCACTTTAATAAAAGCTGTTTGCAATTTACATCACAATAGTTTTTTTTTTTTCCTGTTGGCTCAGACTTGATGAGAAAGCCTCCATTCATTTGTTGCATTGATTAAGTCTTGATCACCCAATGACTTCTCAGTAGTTGATGATTTGTTTCCCTCTTTGAACTACTGCTAGCAGATAACAGCTATAAGTGAATGTGATCATTCCCCACATCCTGACATTTTGGAAATGCCTTGACTTTGTCACTTGGCTATAATGACTTTGATTTTATCTTAAATCTTTCTTCTTGCTTATAACTGTAAATTTAAACACACCAAAACGAAGTACTTGAAGTTGGCTTAACTTTTTCATATACCTTTCACCCTGACATATGCATTTCAGAATTTGGCATTAATTTATTAAACAACACTGTAGATGTTTGTTCATTTCTTTGTTGAATATAAGGCAAAGATGAAACTTTTATTCCTTGTACAACATTACATGTTTCAACATCAAAATATTTTTTTTTAACAAAATTGGATGTGAAAATTTGCTTATGTATGAATTGGCATTATGTATATTTAAAAAAAAAATTAATTTTTTTTTTTAAAGTTTTTTTTTTTTTTTTTTTTTTTTTTTTAAAGTTTTTTTAAAGTTTTTTATTTCTTTTCTTGCCTACTAACAAAGCTATTACTGTTGATGGCATAGTAAGAATGAGTGCAATGACCATAAATATTACTCTCTTGCAAGTGTCCTTGATTTATTTTTTTTTAATTGAAGGATATTGACTCTCCTCTGAACAACATCACGGAACAAACCCATTCTCTAGGTAACGATAGTGACAGTATAAGTCTGGATGACTATACCACCACGGTGAGTCTTTCCCTCTAGCTGTTGTGTGGAAACTCTTATTTAATAGGGGATGATGTTGATCATTATTATTTCAACTTCTCTTCTTTTTCTAACCTTCTGTTATATGATTATTTCACTAATACTGACTTTTCCCATTTACTTCTTTAACATCACTCTGTGGCAATGTTACTAAGGATACATTGCCATTTTGTTTGCAGGATGGAAATGTATCATACTAACAATAAATGAACTTGGTTGCTGACTATTCTCTGCTAACCAAATATTTTTATCTTAAAGACTATAAGGAACACTTTAAATTTATTTGTTCTGAATTTATTGGAATTATTTGTTTAAAGAAAATCTTATATTTGGAAGCCGTATCCAATTTTTAAACATTGTTATTTGATGAATTTTCAGAACAATTTCAAGCATCAGCTCTGTGTTGAGAAATGTAACAAAGTTTCATTTTGACTAATTGTCTTTAATCCATTGCCACATTGTTATCTAATTTTATTTTGAAACAAAAACAAAAAAAAGATATGAAAAAGGAATAAAAACTGATTTGCATTCACATTCATTAAGCATGTTGGTAAAATATTTTGGCTGAATTATGTTTATACCTTTTATGCAGATCATGATACAGATTTAATGACAGTTGCGTAGTTGGGAAATGGTCTTCTTTTTTATAGAATATATTTTACTATAAGATATCTTCTTATCTATTTTTTCACTTATTTATTTTCAAGTACTAATCCGTTTCTCTGTTTTTGTATCTGTCTTCTTCCTGGTTTTCCTATTTTTAAAATTTACTTTTTTTTATTAACTAAAGGAATGTTTTACATTTTAATGTGTGTCTTTATATCTAACTTGCATGTGATATTCTTCAAATGGTGTGTGATATTTCAATTAAGCCATTTTGTAATTCTCATTTTTGCATTTTTCATTGATATTGGAAACAAGTATTAAATGATGCATCAGGAAATTAGTGAAAGCTGAAGTTGAATGCTTCTAACATTTTAAAGAACTTGGTAATGTCTGTGACTGTAGAAGTATTCCTTAAAAGTTTGTAGTGAACTAAAGTCACAATCTGTAGAAGTTATTTTAAAATAAAGATAAATAATCATTTTAATAATACATTTGGACGATTTCTTTTGGGAGTAATATTGGGATGCTCCAAAAGTTATGCCTCCTGTTTATTTTCATGGAAACCAACAGATACAGGGATCTCAATAACACTGTTGGATAGAGCAAGTTTTCAGCTACAAAATAGTCTTCCATTTTTTTCATAAGTGATAATGCTTTCAGGAAAGTGTTGTCTGTGTAATCTCGTTCATTAGCTTGGTAGGGACTTGTCACATGCATTGCTGACACAATTGCTAAAACAAAATAACCATTGCCTAACTATGTTCACATACACTGTTTGGTTTCTGTAACTGTTCAGTAAGTGTTGATGAATGTTGCAGTTTTTTTTCCATATAGAATGATTCAATGATACATCTCTGTACTTTCTTGTCAGATGCCATTTTGCGAAACTGCTGCTCAACTGCTATGTGTCACAAAAAAAAAAAAAATTATTGACTATAGGCTCAATGTTTACTGAAAAGGGCTGCTGATTGGGAATCCTGGACAGTGCTTTGTGGCACTCATGATCTTGTCAACATTTCCTTTTTTTCTACTTACATTTATATTCAACTGAAGATGAAAAATCTTTGCAAATTTTGATGTCATTCTAGGCACCCCCGCTTTTTTTTTTTTTTGTTGTCCAAATCTGTGAATTCGTTTTTTTGCTCATGCGAAGTCTCAAGAAAACACTATAGAAATATAGACAGTTTTTTCTACTTCAGTACCCAGAAATTCATACACAGATGTCCTTAAGGACACATGGCACAGTGGATAAAGGCGTTAGTTAGATCCAGTTACAGGACCTAAAGAATGTGAGTTCAATACCTGGTTAAGGCTGTGAGGAATTAACAGGAGATAACTGACAACTGACATCCATTAAACATGGTACGTGGAACTAGTCTACCCCAGTGAGCGAAATAAAGGGTTCAGTTCGACATTCCAACCACCTGAAGAAGGCTGGAGCGTACAGCTGAAATGCTGTAATAAATATGGCGACAAAGATGATAAAATAATGTAAATAGTGTACATAATACCTCATCTCAGAAATATAGACAATTTTTTCTACTTCAATTGTTCACCTATATTGCATATGATCCATTATTGTATGTAAATAAGTTACAAGAAAATTTTTTATTTTATATAAATACTACCTTATGAAAATTGAGATGTAGTAAAGTGCTTGCCCCTCATAGATTGGATGTGGAGGGCACAAAACCCTTGCACCTGCCCTGGTCTACTGCCATAGTGTTAACATAATGTAGGAGGCATTACTTTTGGAGCATCTTGTACATGCTAAAGTTGAAGTTACCGTTACCGTTCACTATTCATGCTTCATACTGTTTGGACTTCATGATTATTTAATATTTGTCTTAAAGTAAAAACGTTTGATTATTGGTCTTTAAAATAAGAGTTGAAAGGAAAGCAATTATCATTTGCAAAATATTCCTATGTATTTATGATGTGCTTTAAGAAAAAAATTGTAACCAAAAATATATTGTATAAAGTCCATGCTTGGGATCAGTAATCTGGGTTAAATGTTTATTTTCCCTTTCATGCCAAGGTGAAATGAGATGGAGTACAGTTGATTAATTGGTGTAATAGTTAATTTTTTGAATTATCAAGTAAATGCTATTTCTCTTGCTTTTCTGCATCTCCTTTCTATTGCTGCTTTGCATTTTATAAATAATTCTACTGCATCAGCTTTGCATGCTTCATTTTTTTTTTTTTTTTTTTCTTTTTTTTTGCTCATTTTTTTAAAGCAGCGTTTTAAACTTATCCATCATCTCTTAATACAAAATTCATTTTGTCATTAAAGTATGAAAAAAAAGTGGTTTGCTTTCATACTGGAGTTAGATATTTCCTGTCTGCCTCACTGTAGTTCACTTAAACTGCATTTTCCAACATGTGCTTAATCCAGATTGATATCAAGGAGAATGGAGATTGCTTCTGAGGTTTGATTAACTCTTCCTTGTTTGATGTCTGTGGTTGATAAACAGCAACTAAGCAAGCTCAACATAATGTTTGGTGTTGGAATGATGCAAGAATATTGAGTCTTGATTGGAAGTCATTTTTTCCTTTTTATCATTTTGTCTATTTTTCTGTTGTTCCTAAGAGTTTGATCTTAATTTTTGAGAAGTCATTCGATAGGTTGGTGTTATTTAATTAATGTTGCGCCATTGCAAATAATGTGGAATTAATTCTATATTACATTCACTTGTACTAGTGACTAAAGAATCAGTAATAAAAATAAGAGCCAAACAAAAATGGATGATTGAAGAAATGATAAAATTGTTGGCTGATGGCCTGGATTCAATAATGGCTGAAGTGATAAAAATAATCTACATGAATTGTAGACCACTGATAGATTTAGCTGCCAGAGTTAAAACACATCTGTCAGTGGTCATCAATGGTATAGGGTAGAATTTTTATTTAAATGTAAGGAAATGCCAAGTAGTGTTGAAATAAAGTTTTCAGTAAGTGAAAACTTTATTTCAATTTTATTAGTCTTTAGATGTTTATATCTTAGGAAGTGGAAGGTTCACACAAACACTAATGCTACACATTGTCTGGAGTTTTTTTTAAACATAATTTTGAAAATTATTTATGTGAATATTTAAGTTTTATATATAACTGAAAATCCTGTGGCAAAATTGACTTCAGTTAAATCCTATTATTGTTATATAAAGTCAAGTACTATAGCTGCAATGGGAGTGACTATTTATCTGGGAGAGAGAAAAAATATATTTTATCTTTACTAGCAGAGTATGTGACATCCATCTTGTTTTGGGTAGAACCTGAAATCTCTAGGTCTTTAATTTCATTTTAGCATTACAAAGACATGATGTCTCAAAGGGAATTTATTTGCATTTATATGCTTTACTTAGGAATATCTCTATCTTTCAGGAAGAGGATGACCATCAGAAATATTCTACTTTACCTACGATAGGCAGCACAAAATTGGACTATTTAAAGCACCCACAAAACAACACAATCAGCAAATTTACGACCCTTCCATCAAATAGAGGTAAGTGAAGAAAAAAAAAACCCCAAAAAATCATTTGTTACATCAGGCAAAAACAGTACTTAACAAAATTGTCTGAATTTGTAAACTATGTGACAACCTATGAATAAAGATTATGGATAATTTTTTTTGGGGGGGGATTCTGAAAATCTCTCTTGTGTTTTCTTAAATATTTTTTTTTCTCAGAATTGGACAGAGCAGCTAATTTATCAATACTGCATTTGACAGCGTATAAGAAACCTCCCCCTCTCCCAAAGCAAAATATTTAAATTTTTTAAATTTGTTTCTTTTCATGTATTTAAAACAAAGTTTGAACTGGGCCAAATGAGGAAATTGGATGAGGTTTCAGTAACAGTCATTATATCATCTAATATATTTTTCTTAATATTCCCTGCTGAAACAGCAGAGAGGGGTGATGGTACTGTTTTGGTACACAATGAGAAGTTAATTAACTACCAATGGCTTATGAGAATAACTTTTTATTCATACATGAATATATAATCTTATATATAATATTATTATTATAAGAGATTATAATAAAAACATTTTGAAATTGCTATGCAAAAGCTTTCATGTTTCAATACTATGATTGAACTTCTTCAGGCGATGGTGAGTAACTAGTGATTAAATAATTTTTAAGGAAATTTAAAACAAAGTATTTCCTCTTTTCCGAAAGTTAATGGTGGTGGGGGGACATATGGTCAGAATTAAAAATAAACTTGTGGGTATGTCTTGATTAACCAATTAAATGTCAGATCTATGCTAAATAGGAAAGTAAGCTCAGAGGGTAGAGGTGGGGGGGGATTTATTCCATCATGTCATGAAAAACTGGGTCATAGACATGTCATTGATGATTGCGGAAAATTTGCCAGTGACAAATGTATTGTGATTGTAAACTAATATGACATGTTTAATTTGTTGAAGGGAGAGGTGGGTTCAATCAGATGTAAAGTTAACAAAAAAAATTAAAGAAAAAAATTTTTTTTTTTTTTTTATAATATAATAATATAAATAATTATAATAAGAATATAATAATATATTTCTCTACTTTGTATTGAGCACTTTTTTTTTTTTTTTTTTTAAAGTAAATGCTATGAACAGTGGATTTTTGTTCCATGTGTTCTTTCTCTGATTTTGGAGATATATATATATATATATATGTACTCACTGTAACAGTCTATTTCGAATGGCTCTTAGGCCTTGTGAACATTATTGTTAAAAAAAAAACAAAAAAATGGAATTTTTGGTTCTTGGGTACTCTACAGAAATGAAGAATAATTCAAAACCATAAATGTTTCATTTAATACCAATTGTGTTTATTAATAATGACTGTAATTGTTAAATTTTGATGAAAATGGCATATATTTAAGATATTTTCAGATTATTGGCTGGCAAACTGCCAAAAATGAAAATAATAGAAAAGTACTTTCGAAACTTTCATTGTTATATTTGGCTTAAAAAAGAAATCCAGACCCAAGTCTATTGCCCAACCCTTACTTTGTACTACTATAGGCTGTTATTTTTTCTTTCTTTTTCATTTTGATAAGTCCCATTTGTTAACTATTTTCTTCATTGTTGTTAATGTGTTTTGGCTGTAAATTCTTGTGTTTTTGTCAAGTGTACCATGTCTTCAAAAATAAAAATTTGACTAAATTTTTAACATGTTTCAGAACAACAAAGTAATATGTATACATGTATCTTTCCATGACCAAGAAAATTGCAATATCATAA
>OZ010589.1:108864879-108907379 GCA_963932145.1 Acanthosepion lycidas | reverse complement strand
CAAAACTGCCTGTAATCCAGACCAAACTTAATAGCCTTACAAGATTGACATGTAACTACTGCTTTGTGACAGGATCACTGAGTATCTTTCTTGTGAATGGCATGTTGGTATTTTGGGATCAGTTGTAACAATGATTTTTTCAAGTTCGATTTATTTATTTTTGTTTTGCATAAGTAATCCCAAAATATAATGGTCAGAGGAACAAATAAAGAACTTATAAAAATGGCAATATGGAACCATCAGTTAATGACAAGAATTTAAGAAATTATCAAATCTTGAATCAACTTGCTCTACTATTATGGTAAACAAAATAATTCTTAAATCTATAAATTTATTTCTCCAGGCACTCATGTTTTCTTTTAGTTATAGGTGACATTTTAAGAGATTCAATACATTTTTTCTTAACTTTGAGTAATTATGGTACAAATATTAGTTTTGAATTTTTATTTTCATATTAACCTCATCATTCACAAATCAGAATCTTTAAAGTAGGTACTAAGTGTTTCTTAGAATTTTTGTACTTTCAAAACATGCTGAAATTTTTCAGCATTTGTTCCTACACATGAAAAAGAAAATGTCTACAAAAGATTTGAAATTAACAATTTGTCAATTTCTATCTGTTGAAGGACTGCTGAAAATTTCTTTGTCGAAAGAGTCCTTCCAAAAGTTTGCTTACTTGGTCATTATTAGCTGCTTTCACCTTCAAATCACTCACTTTTGTGAAGCTATGCATTTTGTGAAATGATTGTGCCATTGTTGGAAACCTTCATGGCACTTGTTTTCCAGAATACCATTCAGTAGTCACTGAATGTCAGGAATATCAGCAAATCTTTGTCTTTTCAGGACATTTTTCAATCCTTAAATTAGCACCAAATCAACAGTCTAAGTCTGAATAAACTCAATGGTGCATTTTCATAATGGATCTCTTAGCCAGGAACTCTCAAAGTTAATCTTGTACAAGAGCACTGGAGAATCTACTTGTAAGGCCAGAGTTTAGTTTTGGTTTGGTTTGTTTTATGGCATATCAACCTCAATGGGTTATTTAATGCTGACAATTTTTATTGCTGGTAATATTTTTTTTTTTTTTAAAAAACGTTGGTAATTTTTTTTTTTTTTTTTCAAAAATTTATTGCTGGTAATAATTTTTTACAAAGTATTTCTGGAATTAAAACTCACCTTTACACTTTCATAATGCCATTACCCCAGTTTCGGGGTTAAGTATTTGCCTGTAGCTGGGACCCTAACAGGTGCTACCACCCTGGGTTAGGGTGGACCTGGGAACACCAGCAATTAAGAGGTGGTTCCACACTCATCAAAACCTCCTGATCAGAGGCCTTGCTGCTGGACGTAGTTTATCGTCTTACCCAGGACGCCAGAGTATGGGATTTTTTATTTTATAGTTTTTACTAAGATTTTATACTAAACTATTCCCTTCACATCTCGCCCTTCCTTGAACTGCTTATGTTACTTAAAAGTATGGCATGTTTACCACAAGCTATTTTTAATAGAGCTAAAGCTGAACAAGTACTTTTTACCAATCTTTACACAAAACCTGATCCACTGCTCCAGGTTCCTTTCGACAAGAACGTGAACAACTTCCTCTACTACTTGTCAATGAATGACACATTTGGTGTGTATCCCAAGAAAGCAATGTTTGGAGATGTTCTCGGAATGACACATTTGGTGTGTATCCCAAGAAAGCAATGTTTGGAGATGTTCTCGGAATGACACATTTGGTGTGTATCCCAAGAAAGTAATGTTTGGAGATGTTCTCGGATACAAATGTTTGCATTACCCCAGTGACATTTCTGGAATTGTCACACATTGCAATCTAAATTATTTAGATGACTTAATCGATTTGTATATTGGTCTTCTATTAAAACTTGAAATAAAAATACCAGTAATAGATATAAATATGATGTTTACATAAAATAACTGATATACTTTTCCTCTTTTGGAATGTATGTATCCTTTGTCTTCAGCTTTATAATAAGTAACAAAAAGACAGTCTTGTTTGCCAATCATCAGAAAGCTCTTATTTTTGTCCTCATTTATTGAAATTGCATACAACAAAACATTTCATGCTTGCTTATTCTGGATAATATTTTTTTTTTATTTCAGAATATGAAAATAATACTTGACAGATTTATATTGCATATTCACACTTATTTTTTTTTTTATAACATCTTAGTCTTTTGAGTATCAAAATAATTATGCAAAATTCTTTGAAGAAAAGCATTTATTAGGTTGGTGCAAAAATAATGTCGTTTTCTCACATGTGTTACTATGTGAGAAAACGACATTTTTGCACCAACCTAATAAATCAATCAGACACTTCACTTTCTAACACAGTGTCAAATATTCTGAGGAAGAAACAAGACATTTCTGATGGAATTTATAAGTTTATTTACTGCTGAAAATAAGAAGGGTATTAAGCAAAATTAAAATGTGCCTTACACAATGTCTGATGAAATAAAACCTTGTACAAAAATATTAAATACAACATTGGAAAATTAGTGAAGATGCAATGCAAATGTGGGTCGGGCTAGAAACATTTAAAAAATTTGTGTTAGATGAAAATCTTTGCCCCCACAATGTTTTTTTTTTTTTTTTTTTTTTTTTTAAACTTGAAAAGGATCCATTTTCATAAAAATAAATTACCAGGTTGATAATAGTCTAACAAATGAATAGCATTTAATTGGGATTGATTGAAGTTTTAATTATCTCTTATTAATTATTTTTTTAAATTACTATGCTTTTTAATATAAATTACTAAACAGTTATTTTTATGATAACCAGAACTTTGAGCACTTTTTGTCAAACAGTAATTTTTTTTTCTGTTTGAATATATTTCCATTATGCCTTATAATCATTAGTGGCTCCAATGTTACTCTAGTTATTGGCTTTATTAGTAATAATATTGTACTCTATATGTACATTTTATTTTCTCACTTGTCTGTTTTTGATTTTTCATGTCAATATTGTCACAGCTTTAACTACAGCAATTGTTTTTTGTATTTCCCTTAATGTTTTTTTAGCTTGTTATAATTCTTAATTACTACAACAATTATTAATTTGATTTCTTGTAAACCCAACGACTACTATTGCTTTCACCTTGACTTACAAATATTTTTCATTGTACACCTTGTTAGGATGGAAGAGACCTGTACATAGATGAGTACAAAATTATATTCTATACACACCTAACTTAATAATGTAATATAATGTATTTTTGTATTGCTTGTTAGTGGCTGGTTACGAGCAAAATATTGTTCTGCACTGTAAATAAATTTATTTTATTTTCAGAAAAGTTTTGTTTTTCTTTTTAAAATTTTAGTTTGCATTAACCCCTGTGTATGTGCACTCTAAAAGTAGTTCTTGTAGAAAGATGTAAACTTTAGGTGAAATTTCTCAAACTCATTCTTAATAGGTTGTGAGATCAGCGCACTAATAAGTGCTGTACAAAAATATAAATAAAAATATTACAGATATAGCATATCTTGGTATTAGAATGACAACTGGGGAAAAAAAAAAAATCTTAGTTTTTTTTGCTGATGTATTTTGTCTCCCAACTTTATCAAGGCAAACAGTGAAAATGTTTTTGTTGTTATAGTTACATTAAATCCAAATTAAAAAAAAAAATGAAAAAAAAAAAAAAAGAGAGACACTCCTGCATAAGCCTCTTTTTGGTTAATGTTAATTTCCTTTATACAAAGAGTTTTTTTTTTTCTTTCTATCAACAATATATTAAAATTCCAAGAACAATTAAAACATTTTCATTTTTGCCTTGATAAAGACAGAAGATGAAATGCGTCAGCAAAAAACTAAGATTTTTTTCCTATTGTCATTCTTATACTAATTTGTCTTATCCATAGAATTGTTCTGGGAAATTTTACTATAGCATATTTTATAAAATTCATATTCCTGTTATGAATCATTTTTTTGTTACTAGTAAAAATGTAGAAAAGTCTATCTCGTCTGTATGAGTTAAGGTTTCCTACGATCAGAGTGCAGTATCTGTTCAATCTCTTTCTCTTCTGAGCTTGAAATAGTTTACTTTCTAAGCAAGAAACTTGCATAATAATATTAAGTGGAGAGAAGGTTAAAAATTGAAAGAGGAAAGATAAAACAAACTATAGAGTGGGAAGGGATTGAGATGAAAGTTTGACATACTTTCTAATTGAATGTCAAGTGACAATTGATGAAAAAGGTATAAAAATTGGGAAAACTTAAAATTCTGTATGTAAAAATAAAGAAGTATAAAAGATTTGTCTTCCATGTTTTTATAAGATTTAGATAACAACCTGAATGGTTAACAAAGATTAGAAAAGAGAATGAGAAGATACAGGCAGTTGGTAAAAAGAAAGCAGAAGTATAGGATAATGGATAATATTGTTAACACTTGTGGAAATTTCACAGGTCTTGCAAGTTTAAAATATTACGATTTGTTTTATTGGCAGCATTTTCACAAATTAACTGTCTAGATGAAGCAGTTCTGTTTTCCGTGAGAAATTGTGCAAGTGAATTATCACCATAATTTTATCAACATTTCAAACATTATTGTGTTTTTTTTTTGGTTTTTTTTTTGTGAAATTTCTTGAATTAATAATCAATAAAAAAAACAAAAACATTTATTTCTTGGAATCAAGCTCACAATGTGGAAATGAAAAACAGACTAAAATATATACTTGTTTCATGTTGCATTCAGTGAAATTTTCAGGAAGAAGCAAGAAAAAATAAAAAACAACTACATCTGGCAGCAAGGTCTCCAATCAGGAGATTGAAGATTTAAATTGTTGCTCACTATTTACATAATTCAAACTAAGCTAATATTGCAATTTTTGTTATCGCTTTTCTCTGGCACTCCTTATTACTGGTTCCCATATTGTATTCATTTCTATTATTTTGTATTAATTGCTGCTGTTGTTGTTTCCAGGTTCACCATGATTCAGGGTGATAGCATTTGTTAGGGTCCCAGCTATGGGCAAATAGTAAGCCCCCAACAAAAACAAAACACTATAAAAGTATAAAAACACATTTCTATAGTAAAAATACCAGCAATTATATAAAAAAATTACCAACAATACACATATACTAAGAAAAATGGTAGCAATTTCACCCAAATCTACCAAACAACCAACGTAAAAGACTGCTTACAGGACATTAGTTCATATAGTATCCTACAATTTCTTCAATCAAACTGTATTCCAAAATATGACTTCAACAAAACTACAGCATGAAGCCCGCACATCACCACCTCTAGTCATTATACCCATACAAACATGCAATACAGAAAAGCTGAATACCATCTACCATGTATTCAATTGTGAAAGTAGAGCAATAATATCGTTTTTATTACTTCAAGCTCCCAAGAAAAATTAAATTTCAGTATTAAATGACCCATAAGAAATAGAAAAATCAGAAAAAAAACCCAACATATAACCTAGGTTTTATCAAAGATAAATCCTGATCCAATTGGCAGCTAAATTCTTTAGCTTGCTAATAAAAATGCACTTGGAAATCAAATCCATCAGTTTAAAATCTGTAGAGCTGGATATTTACTTTTCATTGATTTTTATTTTCATTCTAGATACTCGGATATTAATAGTAAGAAAAACAATTTCAAGTTTTTAGTTTTAATTTGGTGACCTAAGCATTTGAAGATCTTGGTAAAACGAATATCAATTTAAAGACCTGCTCAAATATGAGAAAATATTCAGAAAATTAACAAGCATGTAATATCTAATATATAAAATTTTTATATAAAATCTCAGTTTTTATTTCCTTTAGCATTTCCATTGACCAATAAGGATTATTAGTGGAAAGAGTGAAAAAAACACATGTGCACATACCAGTAGAAAAATGCAAGCATTTGGGGAAAAACAACTGAATTTACTTGATCAAATATTGATTTCCTACAGGTTTGTTTTTCCGATTTGCTTACCCACGTCTGGACAAGAATGGATGTATGTGTTATTGCATGTGCTAGTTTTCTGTGCGTCTGAATGTGTTTCTGCATTTTTTCATTTTTCCCCCCTATTATTTCCTTTAAGCAATGGAAAATGGCGGATAACAGTAGCAGTTTCAAGGCCAGTTATCTATGACTCTGAAATAAATTGAAAGCTAACCAGTTGCAGAAAAAGGTCATTACAATTTATCTCTTGAATCTAAAATGTCCAGTTATTAAAACAAAATCTGTTTTCATCAAAATTAAAAAAAAAAAAAAAAAATGAAGTTTAGCTAATAATTTTGATTTAAGCATAATCTGTATTATAAAATCTATATATATTCACAGAGGAAAAAGGAAATTGTAGTCAATAGAAATATGGTTCTACAGAAGGCTACTGAGAATTCCAGTAAGTAATGCAGAAGTCTTAAAATGGCAACAAAAAGGACACTTGTACTTGGAATTAGGAAGAGATAGCAAGAAATTTCTTGGACACACAATAAGGAATGAGGCTTGGAGAACTTAATCCTCATGGGGCATATCAACAAGAAAAGGAAAGGCAGCTGGCCACCTAACTAACGAGTTTCTGTGAATGGATGGCAGAAGTATTAGCAGAGAGAGAAAGGCTGTTTAAAACCACGTGGGCGAGGAAGTTGTGGAGTGCCGTGATTGTCCACGTCCTGAAGTAATATGACACAAGATATGAAAGAAGAGCTGTTTGTTTTAGATAAACTGGGGAACCATGACACCATGTTGAAGTGCCCACATTGCGTGCATGTGTAATGTATATGCGTATATCTGTAATGTATGCGAGTAACTTAAATATGCTCATCTCATTTAATGTACACCAACAATTGGATTGAGTTTGAAAGAAGGCACTGGAATAATACATTCCCTTTACATTCATATCAAGAGTGATTGAATTGAAGTAAGGAGAGAAAGATAGGAAGAAAATTGAAGGAAAGGAAGAAAATTAAACCTTGAAAAATCAGCTATTTTTTAAGCATTTCATCCCGAGCTATTTTAAATAGAGCTAAAGCTGAACAAGTACCTTTTTACCAATCTTTACACAAAACCTGATCCACTGCTTCAGGTTCCTTTCGACCAGCGGTATTACATGTACATGAACACCTTCCACTATTGCTCAGCAATGAATGACACATTTGGTGTGTATCCCAAGAAAGCAATGTTTGGGGATATACAAAGGGGTTAGTGTGAGTAAAATCAAGAGTAAAGAGGGGTGTTTGAGGAAAGAATATAGAAAAGGACGTCGATCAGGATCAAGATGTCGATTGGTATTACATTTACATTTTTGAAGATTACAGCTATCAGGGAAGCCCATAAGAGGAAGGGAGCTCCACTGTCGGGAAGTGCTAGAGAAGAAGCTGTTGGAGTAGAAGAAGCGATTGCATTTAACTATTTCGGCAGTAAAAAGGTGGGACCGAGATGCCAAACTAGTAGCACGCTTAAATTCATGCAGTTGGGGCATCAGTGAATATAGCTTGTCAGAACAGATGCCATGAAAATATATAAAATACAGAGGGAAGACACATTACGTCTGTGAGAAAGTGGCTGGAGTCGAGATGCCAGGTTAGGACCTATAATATTGCATATCCGTTTTTGGATTTTGTTGAGAACCTCGAGATGAACAGCGGGGGCGCCAGACCATATATGGCAAGAGTATTCCATGCAAGGACGAATGGTTGATTCGAAGGATGGACTCGGCCGAGAAAAATCTGGCGTGACACAGAGAACCAACTTTCCTTGCGGTAGATGTAGCTATTGATTCAATGTAGTTGTTCCAATTGAGGTCAGGGGAAACCGTGAGACCAAGAAGGCACAGAGAGACGCTCTCGTGGAGGTGAGCATCAGCCATGCTGATTGGAGGCAGGGACCTTTCTCTATGGTGGGTAAATGAGAGCAGTTTCGTTTTGGGTGCATTAAAACTCCCAAGCCATTTCCTACCCTAGTCAGCCAAAGATTGAAGATCGTTTTCGAGACCGACGGTCAGGTTAACTTTGTCAACGATGCTGGATTTACTATTCAGACAGGAGTAAATAGTCGTGTGGTCTACGTAGATGCCTACTTGAGAACTGGTGACATCAGGAAGATCGTTGATGAAGATCAGAAACAGTGTAGAAACTCAGGATAGAGCCTTGGGGAACATCAGCGTTCGTATGAAAGGAACTGGAGGAGAACCCGCTTAGAATGATTTTCATTTCACGGCTTGACAGAAATGATTGGATTAAATCAAATAATCGCCCTGTAATACTGTATCTCTGAAGCTTACGCATGAATTAAAAAATACTCTCGTTTCCACAAAGAATAGGAATTTACCAAATTTTCCTTTTTATTTTATGTAGAATACATCAAATGTAAATTTGTTATGGGAAATATTTGGAGAAGTATTCTTTTAGAACTTTCTTGTAAGTCATACTTATGAAATGGACAAAATCCGACAATTATTTTAAGGCATTTTTTTTTTTAATGTTTATACGTTTTTATCGATACAAATATTTCAGTAAATGCTCTGTTTATATGCACGTGAGAGAATCATGGAAGATTGTAGTTTAAAAACAGTAAAATCGACCTTGCTAACCGAAACGCTCCTCTGTGGCTCAATTGGTAATAGCACGTAAGGCTATATGATGGTTCCGTATTGGATACAGGTTCGATTCGTGTCGGAGGACGAATATTTTCTATGAAAATTTCCATTACATTAAGCAGAAGATTTTCTCCACAAGTCCAAGAAAATTTGGATTACTACTACACACAAAGGACGATGGTTAAACGTGGGAAAACACAAGGAAAATTAATTCCTTTAAATAATATGTGGAAATAATAACTCTTCGCCTGATGAATGTAGCAAGACCTGAAACCCGGGTAGCAAGAAAGATGAAAAATAAAGCCTAATATATATTTTTAAATCCACATTATAACCAAAAACGTTTGCGTCTTCTCTTTCTCATATATATATATATATATATATATATATATATATATATATATATATATATATATATATCTTAAAAATCTAGTCTATAATAAATTTATTTCGATGAATATAAACATATTCATCTCATCAGACCCAACTACATTTTATGAAATGGAATAAAGATATCTCAGACAGACAGATATACAAAGATATAAAAAATGAAACAATAACAAAAATAAATTGACGTAGAAAAGTTTTCTTTGGGGGCTTACATTATGAAGAGTGAAAACAGAAAAACGAGTTAATATAACGGGTAAGGAAAGTTAAAGAGATAAGAATGGTTAAATTTCAAAACAGAGTTACAACAATGTGTCAAAGTTGACAGATAAAGGGCTTAAAGTGGTGTCTAAAGCATCTTCATCTTATAAGACAAATATATATTACTATAAACAAATACAGGATAAAAATATCCATCTTGTCGCGCTATGCAGCTCTGCCCTCTTGGCAACTCTGATCACGCGGTGGTGTCTGCTAACACATCATTCCTTTCCCCCTCTAGCCATGAATTTCCTACTAACAGAATATCTTTCTGTTATCAAGACGCAGACTAGCACTCGTTCCGTGATTTCTTTCGCCATGTTCCTTGAAATGTGATTTTTAATCATCCCGTACAAAAATGTGCGACTGAGGTCTCCTCCTGGGTAAAAGCCGGCATCGAGGCTTTCATCCCAGTAAGAAAATACCAAGTTAAATCGCGCTCATCTCCTTGGTTCTCACCTGCTTACTCTGCCGCTATAGCCCACAGGAATCACTTCTCCCGTCTGTACCGAAGCGATATATCTGATTGCAACAGACATCTCTTTGTCTCTGCTCGTAATGAGTGCAAGCGTGTCCTCAATAAAGCAAAGTTACTGTTTGCTGATAGGACGTATTGCATCTCGCAAGTTTGGTTCTAAAGATTATTGGCGGCTCTGCAAGTGTGTGCTGAACGATAGCAAATCCTCAATCCCTCCTCTATTCAATGAAGTCGAAGTTCTAACATCCTCAGCTGATAAGGCTGAATGCTTTGCTCGGAAATTCTCATCCAACTCAACACTCATTTGGGCTACCTATACCTGATTTCCCCCATAACAGGCTTTACTGAGTGAAATGTGCACAACCTGGTCGATGGTATTAGACATCATCTCTAAATTATACTCTCAGAAAGCAAGTGGAGGTGACGGGATACCAGCCGTAGTCTCTCCAAACTATACAACGATTGCCTCGTCGAATCTTGCTTGCCAGCCTGTTAGAAGTCGTCCCGGCCTTTAAGAACTCTGGAGAACCTACTGACCCATCTAACTACCGTCCCACTAGTCTCCTACCACTCTTCGGCAAAGTCTTCGAGGCTTTAATCAATGCTGAAGTAATTAAACATCTCACCTACCACGATCTGCTCTCTGACAAACAATATAGTTTCAGCTTTGCCCGGTCTACTCCTGATGTGCTTACGGCCATAATTGAATATGTATACTAAGTTCTTGATAATAACGGCGAAGCTCGAGCTGCGGCTCTAGATATATCGAAGGCGTTTAACAGGGTTTGTCATGCTGGCCTTCTACGTAAACTTCAGGGATACGGTATTACATGACGATTAATTGATTTAATCCAATCATTCCTGTCTAACCCTGAAAAGAAGTTTGTTCTCAACGGGTTCTCTTCGAGTTCAACGGGTTCCTTTCATATGAACGCTGATGTTGTCTAAGGCTCTATCTTGGGTCCTACACTGTTTCTGATCTTCATCAATGATTTCTGATGTCAGCAGTTCTCAAGTAGGCATCTACGCAGACGACATTACAATTTACTCCTGTCTCAATAGTAAATCCAGCATTGATGACAAAGTTAACCTGGCCGTTGGTCTCGAAAACGACGCTCACTGTGGTTGAATGGGGCAGGAAATGGCTTGGGAATTTTAATACATCCAAAACGAAACTGCTGTCATTTACTCACCATAGAGAAACCTACCTACCTTTTATCAGCATGGTTGATGCTCAACTCTATGAGAGCGCCTCACCGCGCCTTCTTGGTGTCACGTTCTCCACTGACCTGAGGTGGAAAAACTACATTGAATCAACTGTTGCATCTAGCGAAAGGAAAGTTTGTTCTCTGTCTTGCGCCAGAAGGTTTTTCTTGTTTGAGTCCATCCTTCACATCTATAAATCTATCATTCGTACTTGCATTGAATACTCTATATATGTTCTGGTGCCTCCGCTGTTCGTCTCGAGGTTCTCGACAAAATCCAAAGACGGATATGCAATGTGATCGGTCCTGACTGGGGTCTAGACTCCATTCACTTTCTCACAGACGTAATGTGTCTTCCCTCTGTCTTTACTATAAATATTTTCATGACATCTGCTCTGATAAGCTACTTTCACTGGAGCTCCGAATGCATGAGTTTACTATCAAAACGATTAAATGTAACCGCCTTTTCTACTCCAATAGTTTCTTCTCTCACTCTTCCCGCCAGTTATTCTTTTTATCCTTTACTGACCCCTCCCCCTATACCCAGTTTTTTCTCTTAATTACATTCTCTGTAATTCCTTGCGTGCTAGTGGCACTCCCGCCTTGCTTTTGGTGAATTGCTTATTATGGTTTCCGGGAGAAGTAGCTCGAATCGAATCCGGATGAAGTAAAAAGGCAACAGTATATAGGAGGGAAGGGGGGGGGGGACATGAAAAAATTTTATTTCATTGGCTGACGTTGACTGACGTATGTTAATAAGAACGGTCGCATTCATAGCAATATCTAAAGTTTTCTTTGCAATGTCGAGGTGCGTGGCACGACGCTTTCAAGGCCTTCCGGACTCAGGTCGGGGTTGCTGTTTGAGGCGATAGGATGCAAAACCCGAAATTGGCTATGAGGCAGTGCCTCACTGAAGACCACCCTTAAAGGATATAAATTTTTTATGCAAGAATATATATATATATATATATATATATATATATATATATATATATATATATATATATATATAATTTTTGGAATATCTTAGTGTCAGTGATGAGTTAGCGATAAATAAACGAGAGAAAAAAAAGTCTTTAGAAAAGTAAAAAGTAATATTTTGTGTTATATATTTATCAATTTGAATTTTGATCCTCAAAACAATAAAACGGCATCTTATCTTTAGGCAAGTCAATAATTCCGTAGCCTAACGACAAGAAAACCATTTAATTCACGCAATAAATTGATTCTTCTTTGTCAATGCATTTAGACCGAACATAATACAAGGAAATTTTCAGATCAGAATTTAGTTTAAGATTTATTTATGTACCCTCACAAACACACACACACACACACAGACATAGTCTCTAGAGAAAGAGAATGTGATCGAAGAACCAAAGCTTTTATAGATATCAAAAACTGAAAAAAAGTAGACAATGCGAAGACGTTGTTAGAATTAGAAGGTCAATTAAATTAGATAATACTAATTAGATTTTAGCTATCTAGAAATATAAAACAGAGGATGTCTATGTGTCTGTGTATCTGTCTCTTTGATACCTTTTTACTCGAGATCCATCCAGCCGATTTAACTAAACTTGGCACATACATTGTACAATGTAAGAGATTGGTTCTTAGCATAAAAAATCGATAATGTTTTAAAAAATCAATAATCGATAAAGCCGATCAAAAATCTATAAATTCAACTTTTTTCCTCCGATTTCGTTCAAACTCGGTATGTAGGTTACTTACATCATGACGAGCTCAACAATACCTCATTTTTATTTCTACGCCACTGCGTTTAACGAAAAACCGCGAAAAAATGAAAAATCGATTTCAACACAAAACGACTTCAACACAAATTTTAAACCAAGACTCCCTCAATCTTCAAGCAATCTAATACAAACTTCACTCAATTGTAGCCAACAATAAGTTAATTGTTTAAAAGTAATTTAACTTGATAACTGACGCGTAAATAGCGAAAAATGGCTATTTTTACTGGTTTCTTTCATATTTTTCAATCAATTTTCATCAAACTTAACGACTGTTTTATAAATGTATCCCTGGTAGCACACTGACAAATTGAATTTCAAAAACTCCAAAATAATTGTGGTCTGAAGTGGGTTTTCATGTTGCCTGATTACCCCTTCATGTCTAATGGTTAACTTCGATAGAATAAATACAGACTACTTCTGTTATATCAGTAAGTGCATTAATTAAAAATGTTTTTTTAATGAAAGTACTTTAAAGTAATTGAAGAAGATTTTTTTTTACATATAAACATGATGCTGTTTTTGCTTCATTCTGATTGAACGTCTTTTTCTGATCGACCAGCTGGCTATGGCTGCTAGTAATATGATATCTGAAATAATAATACAAACGCAAAAGGAAGTATACCCGTGTTTCATGAATTATACAAAACAGTTTGATAAGATATGTAACACAGAACTGTTTGAACTGCTCGCTAAGCTTGATTTATTGAAGGATATTAGAACAATTTAGAACTTATACTCCATACAGGTAGTAAATGAATTCAGAAAAGAGATAAAAACAAAGGATATGTGCTATCCCCGAACAATTGAGAGAATTAAAGTTCCTACAATGGTTTATTATCGGTGGCCAAAATCTTAATATAAAATATGCAGATGACGCAGTGTTGATAGCTGACACGGGAAGGAAACTAGATGAACTTTTACAGAAGGTAGCAAAGAAAAACGAGAAAAACGAATCGAAGGAAAACATGTTAGCAAAAGGAACACTACAAGATATGAACTACGAAATGGAAATGCTAAAATCAAGTAAGTATCTGAAATTCAAAGACGCATTGGTATAGAGAAAGATGCCTTCCAAACATTAAGCATAGTATTAAGAAACAGGAAAATGTCATTAGCAACAAAGAAAAGAGTGCTGAAATGTTATGTAATATGGTCCATCCAATATATCACCTCATAGATGAAGAAGAGACTTGAAGCAACAGAAATTTGGTTCTACAGAAGGATGCTGAGAATACCATGGACTGAACATATGAACAATGACAACGTTTTATGGAAAACACCAACGAAAAGGACATTAGAATAAGAAAGAAACAGATGGAATTTCTAGGAAGCATAATGAGGAAAAAGGGATTGGAAAATTTGACACTCACAGGTCACATTGAAGGCAAGAGGGACAGAGGAAAGCAGCCAATAACCGACCTGAGGATCTTGTGTAAATGGTTGGCAGAACAGAGATTAGGAGAGATAGCGGAAAGACAAACTGCTAAGAACTACAACAGATAGGAAGTTGTAGAGAGCCATAATCTCCCACGCCCTGAAAGGACACGACACAAACGGACCCAAAAGGCAATATGCATATATATCTTATTAGTATAACGTTATATTTAGCGGTTATATGTGTTTGAGTTGGCATCCCTGTTTTTATTTAATGCATCGGTCTGGGTAATGGAAAACTTAAAAAAGACGTGAATTTCGATGGAGATCGAACCTGTGTCCTCCTTAGATTAGGGAAGTGACTTTTAAGTTAGACTTCCAAGCCACGAATGCATTCCGAAGCAAATGCTCAATTACTAGTTTTAAGGTCTCTCTCTCTCTCTCTCTCTCACACACACACACACACACACTCACACACACACACACACACCCTGGATCTATATCCTTTTGGAAATATCCATACTGATTATATATATATATATGAAGAAATATACTCTTAAGGTGTGCTATATTTATGGGATAAAGTGCTCAATATCAGAGATAGAGCGTGTGTAAATATAAAAGTGAACATTGAAGTCAACACTTAGAGGCGACAGTCTGTTTCATGCTAGACACAATCGTAAGGCCTGACGATTGCGTTTCGCATGAAACAGATGTTGACTTCAATGTTCAGTTTTATATATATATATATTAAGGACAGGGATCATAATTTTATTATTAAAATAAGATATAAAAATATCACGTTTTAAGATTTAACTGTGAAGAAAATTATAATAAAAAAAATTATACTAATTATAATTACACTAGTAATTTTTTTTATTTACAAAAAAAAAAAAAATATACTAATTTTCTTCCCAGTTGTTTAACTAGAAAGTAAATTAGTATAATTGTTTTTTTCCCAACCCGCACTCCCCGCACCGATCTTGGTAATTTATATTTTAATAGCAGTTGTTGGTAAAATAATTCGTTTTATATTTGCCGACGATTTTATTTTTGAAGAAATGTCGACCGAAAGGCGATTTACATCTTAAAACGTCGTGATAATTTTGTATCTCATTTTAATAATAAAATTATGATTCCTGTCTTTAAAATTGTTTTATGCTAGTGTGGCAACAAAAACCCGTTTATATATATTCTGTAGTTTAGTACTAGTAGCAAGCAGAAATATTTCTCCTCCCGATGATGGCCATTTCGGCCGAAACTAGTCGAGGAATCTAAATGGAATAATAATAAAAAAAACGAAAGAATATTAATCTACAACCCAGTGTGTCTGAAGATTTTAATTTTTTTTTATTGTTCAATAATATATATATATATATATGTTAAGACATTTTTATGTTTAAACATTCTTTTTTATACAAATATATAAGGAAATGCTCTGTTTATAATAAACATTTACCGGCCTGAGTGTCCGAGAAATTTTCATAGAAACTATTCGTCCTCCGACAGGAATCGAACCTGTATACTAAACGGTAAAATCGGTAAAAGTACGTCAGGCTATATGACGCTTCCGTATAGGATACAGGTTCGATTCCTGTCGGAGGACGCATATCTTTTATGAAAATTTCTCGGACATTCAGGCCGGTAAATGTTGTTAATACTGTTGATTATAAACAGAGCATTTACTTAAATATTTGTATCTATAAAAGAATATTTAAACATAAAAATGTCTTAATATATATATATATATATATATATATATATATATATGAGAACAAATAGAGTACAATTCCAACGTTCGTAACATTTAATTTAAAAGAAGGCTCAATATAAAGTAGAGCAATTTTCTTTATTTTAGGATATTACATCGAAAACATTTCAAAATCGCTCGACCATTGCAGTCGTGTTTCGATGCGAATCAAAACATCTCATCAGGCGGTTGATATGCATCGAAACACGACTACAGTTGTGTAGCGATTTTGACATGTTTTCGATGTAATATCGAAAAATAAAGTACACAGACACACACACACACACATACACACACACACACACATATATATATATATCAAGAACACTGTATTTAATAGAAGGTACGAAAGTCTATTGTAGCATGATTTCAAATGAGGCACATAATATACTGTAATTAACCTAACCTGATTTCAAGTTGTCTTCATTATCCTTAATGAGCAGGTGTCGAGTGTTAACACTTTTGAATATAGATGTTAATTTCGAAAAATTCTTTTTCGTAATGAGCGTGGAATGTTCATGATGAGAGATGAAAAAATGAAAACAATATTTTCGGCATAAAATTTTGATATCGTAAAATAATTCACATGTGTGTGCGCGTGTAATAATTCATTTTACAAGATGAAGTTATCATTTTATGGATTAAAATATTTATTTAGCAATCAGTAATCTATTGATTTTCTCTCAATTTTATAATCTTCTGTTCATATTTTGTAGTAAACAATAAATTCGAATCCTTATTATCGGGATAAGAGCGACCGAAGAATACACACTATTTAGTTATAAATTTGACTGGAAAATACTTCATTCTTAAAGTTAGTGCATTTTGGCAGTATCGCTCTGGAAAAGTATTATGTGAAAGCCTTTTTATCAGGACAGGTGTTCAATAGATTTCAACTCAACACTAATGTCAGCATTTGAAAGAAAAATTAACAAATGAACAGGCTGGTAGGAAGAAAATTCAGGGTATTAGAAAACGAAGAAGTCAAATAGATTCAGTTTTTAAATTTGATCATTCTTACTGATTACATTCTTGTCTACAACACGATTTAAAACCAAAATTAAAAGAGAAATTTAACTCGTTGGCATTTGGTATTGGTTGATTTTCGTTAAATTTCCTATCGATCAGGAAAAGCCAACAAAGTCGTTCGTATCTGATCGTGTACTACGCACCTGGACGTTACTATGACATTATAAAATACAAAAGGTAAAACAGAAAAGGTGAATTCAGAACTGAACGTATTGTTAAAATCTCTGAAAAATACTAGGCGACCCCATAAAAGCAAGAAAAAACTGTTAAGAATTATATTTCGAATTCTAGTTACCGCCCCTACAGGAAGTAGAAAAGGAAAATAAATCTTGCTGCAGTTCACTTGGAACAAACTCAATCTTTACACATATATTCCCAAACGTATGTACAGTTTGGTTGAATAAAAGTCATACCGAATTTTATTAATAATGGTCATGACATCACATTCGTCTGTATATATATCTATATATATATATATATCTCTATATATATATTCATTTTGTCCATGATTGGGTCCCCCTCCAGCATAAAGTCGCTAGTTGGCTTTCGACAGTACTACAACCAGTTTTGTCACACTTTAGTACTTATTGTCTTAAAGATTTCTTCTCCTTTCCTGAAACTATACATAGTTCCTCTTCCAATGGTAGTTTCATTTGTTTTTTGACATATACTCCTTGTTCATCTGTGTTCCCTTGTTTGAGACAATTGAGATGTGTTGTGATGTGCTGTATCATACCTCGTTGTCTCCTCCGGATTTTCCTGAGAGTGTATTTGTTGATCTCATAAAATTCGCCACTGCGTCTGTTGAATTTAGTTTTGATAATATTATTTATCGGCAGATCGACGGTGTAGCGATGGGTTCCCCTTTTGGGGCCCAAAGGGGAACCCATCGCTACACCTAGCTACTCTAGCTAATATTTTTGTCGGCTTTCACAATACTTCTTTATTTTCTCGTATTGATTGTCCTTTTATGTATCATCGTTATGTGGATGATACTTTCTGCTTCTTTTACAATGAGGCTGAAGCTGATTTACTTCTCACTTTGTTAAACTCTGTCCATCCCTCCCTTAAGTTTACCGTGGAAAAGGAATCCACTTGTTGTCTTTCCTATTTGGATGTTCTTGTCCATAGGACTAGTGGCAAGTTTTTGACTTTTCAATTTAGGAAGGCTACTTTTTCGGGACTTTATACACGTTGGCGCTCTTTTGTCCTCGACAACGCAAGATAAACTTGATTAAGACCCTAACTCATAGGGATCTTATGATTTGTTCCGAAGGCTTTCTCTGAGGTGAAACTGATTTTATTAAGATGACACTTTCTAAAAATGGATATCCTTTGGATGTTTTGGAGTCTGTTATCCGTGATGTCATCAATGATTTTCATATGGTCAAACCTCATCTTTTTTAAAATTGTCCGGTTTATTTGCGTCTTCCCTTTATTGGTTTCGAGTGTGAGTCTTTAGCTTGGCGAATTTCGCGTGCTATCAGCTCTTGTTATTTTCGGCTAATGTTCGAATAATATTTGCTAATCGACCAATTCATTTGTAAGGATGTCCTTTCCCCTCATCATGTTAATTCCGTGATTTACAAATATGAATGTAGTTGTGGACTCAATTACATATGGAGGACCTCAACGCTTGAATTTGAGAATAAAGCAGCACTTACCCCCTAGGATTTTGAATCTGGCCGCCAGTCAACTAGTCAACAAGTTAATAAATCCGGGTCGTCTATTGCACAACAGATTATAAATAGCAGGAATTGTGTTTCTGAATTTAGTGTGGACCGTTTTCTATTTTATCATGGTCCCACTCTTCATATCATCTCAAGGTTCTGGAGTCCTTATATTATCAGATCCCGCAAGCCTTCCTTCTGTAAACAGAGGGACTGATTGCTGGGTCTGAATAGTATTGGTCTCTAGTTTTCCTTGAAATTTTTTTTCTTCCCTCATTAGTCATCTTCAAATTAATTTACACGTTTATTATTTTAATTCCCAGGAGTAAACTTGATAAGACTGGGAGGAAACTGGTTGTTTTTTAGCTATTAAAAATTTACATTAAAATGCCTTGTAAATTACGCTTATTCCTTGCTAATACATACATACATACATACATACATACATATATATATATATATATATATATATATATATATATATATAGTGAGTGAGAGAGAGAGAGAGAGAGAGAGAGAGAGAGAGAGAGAGATATTCACTTACCTTAAAAAGGACAGTGGGTGTGTTCCTGCCGATTCTATTGTCTCCATGATACAAAGACTTGTTCTGAAATTTATGACAGAAAATGGTTGATGGAATAACCTGCATGTGCTGCCCACGTACACACATAAAGCCAGTGGCAGTGAACAAAGGGAGAAGAGGAATTTGACAGCCGGGAGAGTGAATTTACGGCTATTTTGGCGTACGGCTCCGGATTACGAGTGTTTGGCTACAAGACAATGAGTCGTCGAATGGATTCAGAAAATTGAGCTGATGTTCGATCTTTGCGAGGTGAAAAGAGTAAATCGAGTCAACCCCGTTTACGAATTACTGGTGGTGCATTTGCGGTATACAAACAGCTTAGTGCCGTAACGCGGACTGATATAGAGCAGATAAAAGCGTGAATCCACCCTTGGGGCGTTTGCAACTGACTCCGTTATAGTCTACGAACTGTTTAATGTGTGACGTTTACACGAGAGCGGAACAATAGATTTGTATGTGGCATAGTTGCACAAGCTGTCCCAGTGATTCGGCTGCATTCCGGAGATAGTTCTTGCGTGTGCAATCATGGCTGGACTGCTAACTCACGTTAAGCAACTCCTTCGTGCATCTTCCTGCATGGAGACAATGGCGCTAAATTTTCTCGGGCTAGGGCGATCATGAAAGACGAAACCCCCGGCAGATGAACTAGCTTCAGCTACTGCGCAGCCATCGTATAAAGACAATCATACCGCAAAGAGAAATCACAGAAAAATAACACGATTAAGGTGTAACAGTCTCTCACCAAGTGATTCTGCCTACCTGAGTCAGCGAGCAGGGGCGAGCAAGTATCGCGGTCAGCGAAAATTCGAGCAATTGTAATGCTGTCGGTGCTTAACACGGAGTTGCTAGAGGAAAATGATTATGGAATAAGACATCAGCACCAGTCTCCTCTCCAAAAAGATCTAGATATGGACACTACCCGTAATAGAAGTGCATGTTGATAGAATACAAACCGCGGCGTTGATTGGATGTTCTTGCACGCTCATGAGCAGGTCAGCTTGTCGTCTTTGGAGGGAGAGGGAATTTAAGATGTTCACAACGGACGGAAAAAAACCCCTCAGATGTTGTGGAGTTGAAAGAGCCCGGCTTAGAGTAAATGGAGGGATTTATAACGCATGGTTTATCATCTCTCAGTTGCGTCTCTGTTTTTGGGCAGAGTGCGCTCAGGGGATTAGAGTAAATTGTATGGCTCCAGTTAGGGTCGATGTGTTGGTCGTCGAGCAAAAACTGCTTGATTTCGAACTCTTGTTGGGGATGGGCGCAATCAAATAATTATGGATAGTCCACATTAATCTAACGTAATAAACCCTGCCTGTTGCAGCTCTGTCCTGTCTCTCCGGTGGTTCTGTCCGAAAAGTAAACCACCCGGTCCTCCCCCGGTGAACTGAAGGAACCACCACTATCCGCCAAGTTGTGAATTTTTTTTATCCAAACAGCAGTATTTCGATCCCTCAGAACGATCCGGCGGTAGGATGAATTAAATGGCTGGGTATTACGCTGAAAGGAACTCACTATTCATGCAAAAAAAAGTTTCTTGTCGTAGCCGCAAAAACATGAAAAAGAAAAAATAAGCAACTCTTTCGGTTCCTGTACAAAGAGCCCCTTTTTAGGCCACTGTTTTTATGTCACTACGGAAGAATTTACACGAGTACAAAATGTCGTAACGAGGTTCACTCGTTTGGGGTCGGAAGTGATAGAGATAGTAGGAAAATTTCTGCCTTAACAAGTTCGGCTGATCTAAGAATTCGTGGATCTTCGTCTGCACCCTACGATATAGCAGTCTGCTTTCTCACAGCGTTGTTGACGAAGTTATCTGGATTCGTACGGGTTCTATTTCTATCTCTTGGTTCGGATCGGTCTTCTTGACGCAGGACAACCAACAGACCAGACCAGCAAATTCCAACAAGCCGTCTCTTCCGCGTTCTGCCGCGTTCCGATCTCCGATACTAAACTCGGATTCGGACCTCTTTCTGGGTCTTCCGCAGCCAACGCCTACTTAAGTTTTGCCAAAACCACTTATCCCGTCTGGTTGAATTCCGCCATTCAGACCACCCAAAAGTCCAATTCGCCATTTATCACAAACTTTACTTTAACGAATCCGTCTCTTAATCACTCTGGAATTATTACATTTAATTAACTAATAACTCAACCCCAGAAACAATTATTGAGTAAAAAAAAAAACAAGAGAAAAAAAAAAAAACTTATTTCTGGAATTACTCCGGAATTCCTTTACCCAAGTAATTAGCACCTTCATCCTAATTCTTTAGCACTATTGATTACTGAGTGGGGTGGGGTCTTTCTCACTATGTCACATTAATGAAACAGGTGAAGTGCGCATCATTACGGCTTACGTACAAAAATTGACGATCCCGATGCGAGTTCGACTGGCAGGAGTGCGTGTGGATCACTTCTTAGAAGTGGACAAACAGTCGGTAACCAGAGGTCTTAGAGATCAAAATACCGGAGTATTTCGTTCCTGAAAACATTAGGGAAGATTACGACAAGGAGCCGCAATTGTGGTCAGAAAATGGATGGTTACTACCTTACCCCGAGAAAGACCTCGGTCCACTCAAGGGGTTGATTTCGTTAATGGCAGTAGGTGCAAGAGAACAGACGAAAAGCAGGTTAATAAGCAGGTTGACACATTTACGGCGGATGCAAACGTTGCTCATAAAAGTTAAGGGAGTGATAGCAGCAGGGGGTCAATGTAGGTTCCTTAGATTTAAGAAAAGCCTACTTACGTCTATAAGTCGTTGTGGCCGTCCCAGACGATGATATTAAAGGTCATTTGATTTTCATTGATTAAGCAAATTTCACGTATATTTGACTTGTTAACCAAGACTTATGGCATTTCAAACTTAAGGAGAGACGACGCCGTCCTTTCGAAGCTCCAAAAAAAAAAAAAAAAAAAATGAACGGATATTGCTTTATGTATGTAACTGTATCATGATACTACTCTGTCTGTGTGCGATTCGGATGATAATGTGTGTGTGTGAATGTGCGTGTGTGTGTGTGTGTAGTAGTAGTAGTAGTAGTAGTAGTAGACATTATGTATGGAGGTTGTCCCCATGTTGATATGGGGGTGTTTTTCGTAAACAGTGATTGTGGTAGATTAGCATATGTCGAATTTTTAAAGAAGGGCATTAGTAAAGATTGGTAATGTGATATAATGTTCTTGACGTGTGTTTATAGTTGGTAAAAAGTTTATGAGGATTCCTTTGAATTATAAAGTACGTACAATTTCTGTTCGACTCTCAAAATCTCACCAAACGACAAAACGTCATAAATTTCTTTTTGGTAGGTCTATTTGGTTGGGCTAAGAACTTCTCTGTACGCCATCATTCATTGCAAAGTAAACTTTACAAAGTTCACAATTATGAATCACAAAAATTAGACTCCAAACTTGAAGAGAAACTTTTTATAATTTGTCAAAGAAAAAAAATAAATAAAAGTAACACACAAATATCAGCTGTAGTCGTAGGAACAGGAAAAAAAATCAGGGATTTCGTTGAAAATGGCCGTAAAATCCGTAGCTATAATCAGTGAAACCTAAGTTTTAGGTTGATGCAAAAATAATGTCGTTTTCTCACATATGTTACTATGTAAGAAAACGACATTATTTTTGCACCAACCTAATAGTTCTAAAATCCCTCTAAAGAAATAGTGACCTTAAATTATAGCTGAAAACTGGCCAAACGTGAAGTATTGAGGGATAATGGCGAAGGAAACACACGGGTTATATTTAAGAAAACAAGATAAGGAATTTATTTACAAATTTACACATTTGAAGTTACCAGTACTTTGTTTCAGGAAAATGAATCAAATATTTAATTTTCGTAGTTTTGATGAATTGTCAAGAAGAGAAAATGTTCAGATTAAATCATCAAACACAAAGTAATATTCCAAAATGTTTAAAACAAATTGAGAGAGTTCGTTTTTCACATAAAGGTTATACGCTTGTATTCAACATGAATGAAAAAGTATATTTTAAGTACTTAGCTTTGGAGTTGAATAGAGTTCTTTGAATTTGCCCTGCCTTCATTAGACGCTGATAATGTATCAACGTGTAATTTGACACTGGGGTTATTCAAACCCGTGGAACTCTGCTTCTTTCTTTCTTTCTTTCTTTCTTTCTTTCTTTCTTTCTTTCTTTCTTTCTTTGATTCAACTTTCTCTGCCTATTTATATCAAAAAGCAATTTGACATGGGTTCGTTACTTTTTCTCAGTTTGTAAGCCGCTTCCTTTTCCATTGGTCAAAATAAATTTTTTCGCATTGGCTCGTTAAACTTTGCCTTGGTCTTTTCTTCAGTCTGGACAAAAAAATTTCACACAGGCTCGCGAATTTGAAAACAGTGAAGAGAGTTATTTTTTATTTCGTATTCCCCACAAAGATATGGTACAAGAATATTGAGAAAAGTGTTGATAAGAATTGATATCAATTCATATTGTAATGTTTTGTTTGTAACTTCTAAATACGAGACAATTTTTTTCACACGTAAAATTGTTATTCACTTCGTAAAATTAACGGCGGCCGAATCGAAGGTATGTGGTTTCGAGTTTTTCTTCGAACGTTCGGTGTTTTTGTAAAAATGTAATGGATAAAACGATGTACAATCTTTTTGTTATCTGATTGTCTTGTGTGTGTGTGTATAGCCTAAGTTCAGTTAAGTTCACTTGTTTATGTTGATGGCTGAATCATCATCGTTAAGAGTATCTTCTAGATTAAACT
Source organism: Acanthosepion lycidas (assembly GCA_963932145.1). Taxonomy (NCBI): domain Eukaryota; kingdom Metazoa; phylum Mollusca; class Cephalopoda; order Sepiida; family Sepiidae; genus Acanthosepion; species Acanthosepion lycidas. The sequence goes on along the minus strand of OZ010589.1, from coordinate 108,883,609 downwards.
TCGGAGCCCCAAATTCTTTTGAATGCTCATCGGCTGATTGAAAGAGAATACAAAACCAGACTCGACAAAGCAGGAAGCGGAATAAACTGAGAATTGTACAAATACCGTTTGATCATATAAACTAACGTTGCAAGCATAAAGTGCAATAGATAAGTAAAAAACCAATTGCCCCCGCGTCCTGGGTAAGACGATAGACCGCATCCGCGTCCTGGGTATGACTATAAACTACACCCGCGTCCTGGGTATGACTATAAACTACACCCGCGTCCTGGGTATGATTATAAACTACACCCGCGTCCTGGGTAAGACGATAGACCGCACCCGACAGCAAGGATCAAGAGGTTTTGAGGAGCATGGAACCACCTCTTGATTGTTGGTGTTCCCAGGTCCACCCTAACCCAGGGTGGTAACATCTGTCGGGGTCCCAGCTATGGGCAAATAGTTAACCCCACAAAATAGGTTTTAATACTAGCAATACATTTTTGAAAAATATTACCAACAATACATTTTTGGAAAAAATATTAACAGCAATAAAAATACAGTATTTACATTATGCGGACCATTGTCCTAATCTTTGTCACCATATTTGTCACAACGTTTCGGCCGTTGTACGCTCCGGCCTTCTTCAGGTGGTTGGAATTTCGAACTGAACCCTTTATTTCGATCCCTGGGGTAGACTGTTCTAGTTCCACGTGCCATGTTGATAAAACACACACACACAATGTGTGTGTGTGCGTGTGTGTTTTATCGAATTCAACCGATAAGGTCAGTCTATATTATTATTTTCCCAACTTATGAGCAAATCTTTTGCACATTTGGATCAAATTTGTTTTATCTTTTGCATATTTGAATGAAATTTGTTTCATCTTTTACACATCTGGATCAAATTTGTTTTAATTTTTACACATCTGGATCAATTTTTTTATCTTTTGTACATCTGGATCAGATTTGTTTTACCTTTTGTACATCCGGATTAAATTTGTTTCATCTTTTACACATCTGGATAAAATTTGTTTTAATTTTTACACATCTGGATCAATTTTTTTTAACCTTTTGTACATCTGGATCAGATTTGTTTTACCTTTTGTACATCCGGATTAAATTTGTTTCATCTTTTACACATCTGGATCAAATTTGTTTTAATTTTTACACATCTGGATCAAATTTTTTAAAATCTTTTGTATATCTGGATCAGATTTGTTTTACCTTTTGTACATCCGGATCAATTATGAAGAGAAATTGTCTAAACTATAAGTTTTTGAGTACTTTCGACCATTTCCGATCTCTGGACCGTTAATATTGTCAGTGTCATAAAGAAAAGTTTTATTAAATTCATCCAGACATTTTAAGGAACTTTAATTATACGTATGTACTTGAGTGGGCATCATATATTGAACACTTTCACTGAGGTTGACAGCACCGGAAAATGAAGAAGACATTTAATATTTCACACACTTTTTAAGCATTTTATTCACATCTGAAAATGCCATTCTCTATAATGAAAGATATTTCACTTAATGCTGACTTTTTTTTTTGTATAATAATAGGTTTGAGTATTTTAAGTCTTTCCTTGCAGCGAGTGCTGTATAGTATTTTGTTATTATCGGATAAAATTTTATCTTACGTTAATTGTGTTTTCAGGTTTGCGATAACCGTTATTTTGTAATGTCAACGAACACTCGTTGCGACTTTTGTGATGTCAACGAATACTCGTTACCACTTTTGTAATTCCAACGAATATTCGTTGTCACTTTCGTAATGCTCGTTGTAGTAGAGACTTTCTAATCGTAGATACAACTATAGTAACGCCGTTGAACAATGCTGGTGTCAGACGCCTTCGAATGGCATTCGCATTAATAATACTTGCTTGATAATATTGGCTCAAGCGGATAGTGATTTGAATAGAATAATAGTACAGTGTATAGAGTAGGGAATAGCGATTTGTATAGCATAGAGGATAGAATAGAAATAGAAATCAGAATAGTAATAGAGGATAGAATAGAAATAGAGATCCGTATAGTAATAGAGGATAGAATAGAAATAGAAATCCGTATAGTAATAGAGGATAGAATAGAAATGGAGATCCGAATAGTAATAGAGGATAGAATAGAAATAGAGATCCGTATAGTAATAGAGGATAGAATAGAAATGGTGATCCGTATATTAATAGAGGATAGAATAGAAATGGAGATCCGTATAGTAATAGAGGATAGAATAGAAATGGAGATCCGTATAGTAATAGAGGATATAATAGAAATGGTAATCCGTATAGTAATAGAGGATAAACTAGAAACAGAGATCCTAAGTCATCAACTACTTCCTACATATATGCGTTTCCCATATGGTCACGTGGTTTACTTAATTCAATAATTGGATCGCCTGTGTTCGCTCACTGGCGATCTATGTTCAAGCTCAAGTGTCAGCAGTGACACTTTATTCCTATATAACACGTTGCGTGCACGACTTTTCATAAGTGATAATTTAAAAAATCGAAGTTATCTATCACAGCCATTAAGAAATATGTACTGGTGAGTTATAATAGCTTTTTTTATTGTTTTTATTATTAAAGTGCAGCTGGTTACAATAGAATAACTCTTATTTTTGTTTATATCAGGATATTTTTTCTGAAATTTTATTGGCTCTTTGACAAAGTCGTTTAGGAAATTATTATTAATAGGTATTTATGTTGCATATATCTATATACAAACCGATCACCCCTCGTCAGTAACCGGAGTGCTTTAATATTACTCTGATGCTGAATTGTATCAGATTACAAGTAGTTCACTTAACGATCTCTAATCTAATTGTTAATCAGACATGTTTACAAAATGGTCTATAAATCAATACGAATAGAATAATGAAAAGAATAAAAATTGTTTTGTGGATATGAAACCTCGACCTCATTTAAAGTGACTGACGACAACATAAATATATAAAAAGTTTAAATAAAACAAAAGTCTTCGTATAAAAATAATTGTATATATCTATATTATATTCGAAATTATTAATACAAGGTTTGCGTGTATCTACTTGCAAAAGGCTATACACCAAAAACTGTATGAATTTTTGTACTTATCTGTTTGGTTTGTCACGAGCCTGCCATGCGTGCGTGTTTTCACTGTAACTTCACGGAGCAAAGTGAAAGATTCAATTTCCCGCTTAACGATGTCTCGTGCGAGTCTCGTCAGATCACGTGACTGTCTTTAATTTTCGTGATTATTTATGATTATTTTTCATTGTTATTTTTGTTTGGTCAAGGCTAGATAACTTTTTGTCTCTCGCTACAGAATAATAAATGAAAAATTTCGTAAACTTTACCGAAATCCAATTAAAATACAAAAGTTACTTATATTGATTTGAATAAGAATAATTACTTGTTGCTTTCAAAATGAATTAGATTTCCATGTCACTATGACAACGGCTCTCATCTTCAGGATCAGGAATTGCTTATGAAACTAGAAGAAGGTCTGCTTTAGAAACTGCACATGTCGGTGGAAACACGTCGAATTGAAAATAAACTTATAGTGTTTGATTAGCTCTTCTCATTGCATTGACTTAACTATTTTTAAAGCATATCCTATAAAGTAACAGATTTCATAGATGTTGATTTTTTTTAACGAATAGATCCGAATGAAGTAGAATAAAATGGGTTTGATTCAAAGGGGAAAAAATAATGGATTTTTTAAAGCATTTCACCCCAAGCAAGGCTGGAAGCCATTAGCACACAAGGGGTTACAGGGAATTTGAAGCGAGAGCAAATAGGCGTGATAGAGGAAAGGATGAGGAGAAGGATAGTGGAAAGATCAAGGTAACTGGAGATGTCGATTGATATCACATTTGAATAGTTGGAGATTATAGCTATCAGGGAAACAGGAAAAGAGAAGGGAGTTCTACAGGCGAGAGGTGCGAGACATGAAGCTATTGGAGTAGAAGAGACGGCTACATTTAACAGTTTCAACAGTGAAAGGGTGAGAGCAGTGTGAAGGCCTCGTAGGACGCCTGAATTCATGAAGTCTGGGAACCAGCGAAAGCAGCTCATCGGAGCAACCACTAGGAAAATATTTGTAAAAAAAGTCAGAAAGAGGCGACGGCACGTCTGTGAAAGAGATTGCAGCGAAGATGCCAGATTAGGGCCAATTGCATTGCATATCCGTTTCTGGATCTTACCCGAGGCAAAGAGAAGGGGCTCCAGACCATATATGGCAGCAATACTCCATGCAAGGGCGAATGGTTGATTTGTGATTGTAATAAAATTAAGTTAAAATGGCTGAAAATCACTACAAAAGATGCACGCTTTTATCAAAGCACAGAGTTGTCGAAGGATTAGGTAGACAACGATTAGGTAGACAAGTCAGGTTCAGATAAAACAAATTGTGGCAGATGAAAGAAACTGATAACAGTCTTAAAAAGCGATGATTATGAATGAATAAGTAATACAATTATCCCAGCAGTAACAATGAATTAACGAAAGTAAGAGGGAGATCAAAGTAAAGCCTTTTTGGAACCATCTTCTATATGTCAGTCTGAGATGCGGTTTGGAGAAAACTTCTCTCCATTTTCTTTGTACATCATAGAACATTTTGCAACATCTCAAGGCAATCACAGACAAACTGGTTGTGCCAATGGTGTTATCGATTTAGAAATCTGAGAGAATTAAACACTCTAAACACGTCTTCAACAAAATTTAAAACAAATATCTTTTTACTTCAATTTGTTCTTTGTCGCTTTGTGTTCGGCGAATAGGATAAAAATTCTTACATCATAGGAGAAATACTTCTTGTAAACGTCACATATCGAGAAAGTAACTTTTGGGATATTTACAATCCTTAGGAGCTTAGTTTGTAATGTAATTGTCATCATCATCCGAAAACGTTCACAAAGGCTTCCTTTCCTGGATCTTAAAGGCAAAATGACACTTTTGGATAGCTTTAAACTTGTTTCTATAAAAAGCAATAATGGCAGTGGTGAGAAATAAAGAAATAAAATAAAAAAAGGATTATATACTAGGTTGTGTAATTTTTGTCGTACTTAAAGTTTTAATTAATAGTTCAAACAAATTACATACGAAAAGCGTTTACTTATCAAAATATATTTCATCATATTTTAATGTTTGTTGCCACCGTTTTGCTAGAAGCTTAATTCCATACTTATGTCATTTGGCTGGTTTAGAGTGGAACAAAACTCCCCGCACCGGTTTTCAACCTCATCCACATTGCTGAACCTCTGTCTGCACAGGAAATGAACCATAGCTCAGAAAAGATGGTAATCTGATGACGCAAGGTCTGGGCTGTAGGTAAGGTGAAGCATCACACTTGCACTTGGTCACATTGACTATGTATGCTGGCATATTGTCATGCTGTAGGAGTGTGTGTCTTCAAATGACCAATGCCAGGTAGTGGTTTTTGAAAGTATCAAATACTCCCTGCAATTGTTGAGCCTAAACGTAAACATTCACAGCATAACCAAAGCTCAAAAACCCCTCGAAATTCTACCAAACAAACAACATTACTTGCTAAAACCGACCTTTTTTAGACAACAGGTTCTGAAGCCTGGCTGGAACATAGCCACTGATTTCTCTTTTTAGTATTACGGAAATAGATCCATTTTTTCAAGGTCATCGATTTTGAGGACAGTGATCTCTACCTCACCATGTCATCAAGTACTTTCCATTTGTAGTCCATTTTAAATATAAATACAGATCAATAACTGAGTAAATATCAGAAGCTAGATTGAAATATGTTTGAGATTTATTTTTTAAAAAGGCAGAAACTTTTAATGTTACTACCTTGAGTCAAAAGTTTTTTTCCATATTTCAAGCTTTAATTAATAGTTAAAAAAAAAAAATAACAAAAAAAAAAAAAACATACGAAAAGCAAATACTCATCAAAATATATCCGATCATATTTTAGTGTCTGTTGCCATCGTTTTGCTAGAAACTCAATTCCATACATTTGGCTGGTTTAGAGGGAAAAAACTCCTTACCCCCATTTTCAACATCATCCATATATATATATATATATATATATATATATATATATATATATATATATATATATATATATATGTATACAAGGTGCGATGTGTAAATTGTTGCCATTTTATATTTTTAATTTTGCGCATGCGCGTTGTTGTTTTTGATTTTGTCGACTGTACAGTATAGTAGGGTCAGTTGGGCATCGTCTGTGAGAAAAAGGAGTACCATTACGTAATTCACTCCGCCAGAAATTTGGAATCAGCATGCTGTACTGCTTGGCATTCGCGCTGGAAGCTCCAATGCGAATATTTTAGTGTGTTTGGGTGTGAAGCTGAAGACAGTGCGGGGATTCGGAAAGAGTTGTATGATATATGCGGTCAACATCATGATGTTTGGAGTGATCATTAGTGATGGCGATGTTATGCCTCCAATCATCTTCTCACATGGCCTCATACTCAACACAGAGCCCTACATCAGTTGCCTTGAGGTGGTTGGGCTGCCCTGGGTAAAGAGGGTGGCTGCTGGAAGATCCTATGTCTGGTAACAGGACTGCCCCATTCCACACAAGCAGTAGAACGCAATCATGGCCGTCAGACAATTTTTGCGACCACACCCACTTACTTCTGGCCACCTAACTCCCCAAACTCCTCCGCCTTGATTATTATTTGTGGGGCACAGTTGAGCGAGAGACCAACAAACTCCTTGTAACACCAAAGATGAACTGAAGGCAAGGATTATAGCAGCATTCACCAAATTAAACAAGGAGACCGCCCAGAAGAGTTGCAGGAGATTCCAAAGTTGTCTGGAGGCCGTGGTTGAAGTCAATGGCGATTTTATTGAATAAATTTATTCTTTAGTATTTCGAGATATTTTTGTGTAATTTTGGTAAATATATCTGTTAAAATGAGATATCAGTGTTCTCATTTTTGCATCATTTTGACGACAATTTATTCATCGTACCCTGTATATGTGTGTGTATGTATGTGCGTATATATAGTGAAATAATCATTGATAACTTACTAAAGACTATTTATAAAGCAACAGACTTTTTTTTAATCATTTCTCTCAAATCTTATTAATATTTATTCACATCAATATATTGTTCTAGCGTAATGAATAATGGAGGTTTTTTGCGTTTTAAATGTCATGTATAAATACTATTCACATTATATTAGACGGATATTCAATAAATTCAATAGATGCACTTTTTTATGGAATCGTTAGCAACTGCTTCTATTCATTTATTTTTATTTTGTATAGTTGTATAACGCAATCGGGTCTCCGGATACGTATGTTGTCCTTAAAAAAAAAATATGTAATAAACAAGTCCCCATTCCACCTCAATCAATATCGATTTTGTTTTTTGTTTGTCAATTTGTTAGATTAAATTAAGTTTAGAACAGCGTTAAATTCATGTAGATAGGTCTTATTTTGGTGCAAAGCTGTGTACGTGGAATATATAACGAAGAACAGTAATTAATAATGGCTTTGTTAACCAACTAACCTATCAAGTTTTAATTATTTGTACGTATATATATATATATATATATATATATATATATATATATATATATATATATATATATATTGGAATTTCTCTTCCGCGAACCTAGAATGCAAGATTCTGTAAATTCGTTGAAGGTTCAGCCGTTTTGCAAAACGTCTTCTCTTTTACTTGTAACCAAATAAACATGAAATTGCTTCAGTCAAGATGTTTTAAAGCTAATCTTATTAGATAAAATCTTAGATATGAAAATCGAGATTCGGGACAGCCTTTAATTTACGAATATCGATTTCTGGGAGCGGAAATGAGGATGAAGTTGAACATTGAGCTTACTCGTAATTAAGACTTCATTTCACTTGTATATTTTTTTGGTCTATTAACTGTACTCATTCAACTCTCGAACAAGACCGTATTTCCAGAAAACTTGGGAAAAAATTAGTTTCGCTCAAATAAACTTGCATGACCGACACGGATACAAGAATGGGCTTTACTTAAATTGACTGGTCCGCTTGTAAGAATCAGAAAAATGATTTTTAGGGAACAATTTTTGTAGATTGGCTATTCATTATACCTTCCTCAGCATTTGTCAGAATCGATTGATTGGTTTGCATGTATAACTGCATATCAACTCCTTCATGGGTCATTTCATGTCGAAATTTTATTTTCTTGGGAGTTTGGAAGTAATAGAAATATGATATATGTTGTTCTGCTTTCACAATTGAATACATGGTAGATGATACACTATTTACATTATTCGGACTATTGTCCTCATCTTTGTCGCCATATTTATTAAAACGTTTCGGCCGTTGTATACTCCGGCCGTCTTCAGGTGGTTGGACTGAACTGAACCCTTTATTTCGCTCACTGGGGTAGACTGTTCTAGTTCCACGTGCTGTGTTTAATGAATGTCAGTTATCTGTTATCTCCTGTTAATTCCCCTCTCCAAGTTCTCCACTGCCTTAACCGGGTATTGAACTCACACTGTTTGGGTCCTATCACTGGATCTAACCAACGCCTTTATCCAAACAGTATGAAGCATGAATAGTAAACGGTAACGGTAACTTCAGATTTAGCATGTACAAGAGGCTCCAAAAGTAATGACTCCTACATTATGTTAACACTATGGCAGTAGACCAGGGCAAGTGCAAGGGTTTTGTGCCCTCCACCTCCAATCTTTGAGGGGGCAAGCACTTTACTACATCTCAATTTTCATAAGGTAGTATTTATATAAAATAAAAAATTTTCTTGTAACTTATTTACATACAATAATGGATCATATGCAATATAGGTGAACAATTGAAGTAGAAAAAACTGTCTATATTTCTGAGATGAGGTATTATGCACACTATTTACATTATTTGGACTACTGTCCTCATTTATATATATTTATTATACATATTTATTACAACGTTTCCAGCTTTCTTCAGATGGTTGGAATGTCGAACTGAACCCTTTATTTCGCTCACTGGGGTAGACTAGTCAGTTGTCAGTTATCTTCTGTTAATTGCCTTAACCGGGTATTGAACTCACAATCTTTGCAACCAACTGAAGAAGGCCGGAGCGTACAACGGCCGAAACGTTGTAATAAATATGGCGACAAAGATGAGGACAATAGTCCGAATAATGTAAATAGTGTACATAATACCTCATCTCAGAAATATAGACAGATACTGAAAAGCCAAAACGTTGTAATAAATATGGCGACAAAGATGAGGACAATGGTCCGAATAATATAAATAGTGTACATAATACCTTAACTTAGAAATATAGACAGATACTGAATGGTAGATGATACTCTGCCTTTGTGCAAATCCATGTTTCTGTGGAAATGGTTACTACAGGCGGTGATGTGTGTTTTATGTTGTAGTTTTGTTGAAGCTACATTTTGGAATAGAGTTTGATTTAAGAAATTGTAGAATATTATATGGATTAATGTCATTAAAGAGTTCTTTCATGTTGGTTGTGTGGTACTATTTTGAAACGGTTTTGGCGGAAGTCGCTATAATTTGTTAGAATGTTCGTGTTGTTGGTAATCTTTTTTTATATAAAAAAATGTATTGCTGGTGTTGTTACTATAAAAATGTATTTTTGTACTTTTATAGTGTTTTGTTTTTGTTTGGTATGTTTACTATTTGCCTATAGCTGAGACTCTAACAGGTGCTACCACTCAGGGTCAGGGTGGACCTGTAAACAACAGCAATTAAGAGGTGGTTCCATGCACCTGAAACCCTCCCGATCTGAGGCCTTGCTACCGGATGTAGTTTATCGTCATACCCAGGACTTGAGTCGAATCGAAAAATGATTTTTATCATTTTAAACTGGTGGTCCTATTTATAATATGAATACAGTTTCAAATTAATCACTAGCATGATAAAGAGTTAGCTGTTTTTACTTATAAGTGCATACGTCATTGACGACTGCGTACTGTATTACGAATTGAGAAAAAGGGCATCAGTAGAACACAGTTATCAATGACCTACACAGTTTCGAATTTCAGATTTCTAAATAAAACCAAAGTAAAGATAACTCTTTATGAATGCAATGGCCTGAGGAAAGTTATCTACCAAAACAATTCGTCACAAGTTTTTTTTTTTTTTTTTTTTTTTATACAATCGATACGGTTAATTTCAGTTGTGCCCAACTACGAATGCCCCCCCCCCACCTATATTTCCCTAGTCTGGGCCCAAACTGGATCGTATCGGTACTCGTAAGGTACTGAATAAATCACGCTTTAGATTAGGTATTGAAATAGGGACACCAAATAATTTTTTCCTTTTCATTCTTTTTAAAATTCCAGTAGACTGCAGATATCTTGTAAAATCTATGACCCTAATAAAGTACGCTTCGTGCTGATACCTTTGGTCCGCCTAAATACACAAACTTTCGACAGTATAAAAATAATTCTTGGTTGGCCTTTCAGCCTTACGGCATATTTCCTGTCAATTTTTCTCGCTTTCATCGCCCACCAATTTCAATTTTTTTTTTAAATTTATTTATTTCCACACTCGATTGACTGCCTCCCCACTGACATCTCAGCGGACATTAAGGAATCACATGACTCGGCCGGATTTCCGTTCTTCTAGCCAGATATAAAGGTTACATTCCTTAATCGATCTTCATCATTCGGGCTCTTGAATTTAAGCGGAAACCTCTCTGAGGAATAAGTAAAGTAATCCGGAAAGGTGGAGGAAGAAATCGACAAATTTAGAAAAGAAACGAATGTGCGCGAGTTTCTAGCAATAAATGAGAAAGTGGGTGTACTTTATAGAAAAAGTATGATGTCTAAAAAATGTATACAAACTTGGTCTGCTCGAATTTATTTGATAGGCATTGTCAATCATTATTATTTTTTTTTTACTGGTATTTCTTCCATCATCATGACATTTTAAGGGAATTTGCAGATCGTTTTTCTACTACCGTTAAGAAAGCATTGTGGGTTTGAAAGAAAGTAAACTTTTTAACGAGAATTGAAACTAGAATCTCTTCTCTTTGGAAACTTATCTTTCAGACATCGCATCTTGCCATCTAAGCCACAAAGACTAACCAGCAAATGTCATTCGGTTACAGGCATATTCTTTACTTTTCCTAACGTCACACACCAATACCTTTTTCCTTTTCTAAAACTAATAATAAATATAATGATGTCTGGGTAGTGGAACAGTTAACAACGGATAGAAAACTTCGACTTTCGCACACATATTCTTGGGAAATGTATGAATCCATCTCTTCTCATTCCCCGCTATGGGTTAAATTGCAGGGCAGACAGAGTTCTCTTGCCTTGAGGTGGCAGAAGGAAAACTGAATTTAAAACCAGCCTGAATAGGGATGAGTTCCGTCAGTTTATCTTGTACTAGACACACAAACCTCTGCTGCTATTCGTGTGATGTTTCCACAACCCCAATGGATTACGGGATACACGACGTGACATTTAAATATGATTATGTTCGAATATTTTTAGATGAATTATTGTTAATGATTATTAATGTTTTACTTAAAATTCTGTTGATTTTTATCGGCTGGAAAAGTTGATGAAAAGAATTTATAAAGAATATTAGAATAGAAAAAGCCGAGTAAAATACAATAACGTGATACCGTTCTTCCACAGTAGGGATTAATAACACATTTTGCTCATACATCAATTCCATAATATACAAAAAATCTGATGAAAGACAAATTATAAAGACAATATAAGTTTCTAATGCTCTGTTTCCTCAAGATTTTACGCCAACTTTCAAAGAAATTCTTATCTTTTAAAGACGTAAATCAAAGAATTGCATTGAAATAAAAATGCTAAGTTAAAAACGATGGAATATAATTTCTCCATTACTAATCAAACGATAAAACACTCGTTTGGTTTGATTTGGTTTGTTTTACGGCATATCAACCTCAATAGGTTATTTAAGTCCGACAAAATTTTTATTGCTCATAATATTTTTTTCAAAAATCTATTGCTGCTAATAATTTTTTTCAAAAATGTATTGCTGGTAATATATATTTTTTCAAAAATGTCTTGCTGGTAATAATTTTTTCTTAATTGCTGGTAATAAATTTTTACAAAAAAAAACAACCTATTTTTACACTTTCATAATGCTTTTTACCTCAGTTTGGAAGTTAACTATTTGCCCAAAGCTGGGACCCTAACAGGTGTTACCACCCCGGGTCAGGGTGGACCAGGAAACACCAGCAATTAAGAGGTGGTTACACGCTCCCCAAAACCTCCTGATCAGAGGCCTTGTTGGATATAGTTTATCGTCTTACACTGGACGCGGATGTAGTTTATCGTCATTCCCAGGACGGAAAACATTCGTTAGTGATTTTTATTTTTTCGTAGTATCATTATAAGGAAAAACAAACAAACAGAAATTACTAACTTGTGGTGTATAAGAAGCTTCCGATAAGAATTCTCTTGTAGTCTGTTGGTTTGTTTTGCCGCTGAACTAAATAAATCACCCATTGGTTTTTTAAAAGATGAATCAATTCAGGAAGTAAAAACAAGAGAACAACAGTTCTTGTGGAATAAAGTGAAGACCCTCTGTAATTACACATACTGTATCTATAAGGCTGGGTTATCTTTTATTATCAGAGGATAGATTGAAGTTCGTATGTTTCATGCATGGATTCAGCATCTTCACGTAAGGTTTGGTCAAGAAAAGAAAATATTCTTGAATTTGGCGCGAATTTAGAACTGTCGCAAAGATATTTTAGAAGGTAGTAATTGGTTCATACTATATAAGACAATATTCTTAAAGAGAACGTTTTTATTATGAAAGTCAAAAACAATCCTTGAATAAAAGAACACTAATGAAGGACAGTTAATTAATGAAATAAAGTTTTTTAAAATCAATATGCAAATTAGTTAAACCTGAAGAGTAATATAACTTAGAAGTAGATAATATATAATTTACAATATTGAGCTTTTGGCATGGCGTCTCTGTCTTTGGGCAGAGTGCGCTCAGGGGTTCCTCTGCAAAAGGACAGATGGGGCAACTGAGAAAATTATGTTGAAATGTACCCAGCCTTGGGGAATAGCTTCCCGAGGCCGCGCCCTCTCATTGCACCAGAGGGAGGGATCTGTGTTCGCACCGAGGCCAGCGAAACCGACGGGGCTGTGCGTAATTTTTGTCCCTTGCTCGGGTGTGCGCACATGGCTGCCCACTTTAAAAAGACCTTGCGCCACATCTCGTCCTCGTGGGGGAACGAGTAAACACCGTAAAAAAATTACTATAAAGTAGAGTTGGGGGCTTTTTAACTCCAACTCGTTGGATAATTAAGCTGCAATTTCGCATTTACACATATAGATTCCATAATTTAATACTTTTACTTAATTACCTTTTACGTTTCTCTAACTCCTCAAATGTTCAGTGTGTAACTAATTCTATTTTCCCATCTTCACACTATACTAATTTTATCTTATAAATTGTCCCCTTTTCTGTCGACCATGAAATAAAAGTAATCGTTTGTAGGGAAAATAAGGATCTACGTTCATCAAATCGTCTTTAAATTAAGTGGCAGCAGAAGAATTATTGTTGAATTTTTAAAAGTTAAGCTTAAGCATTAATTCAATACTTAAATGCAGCGATCAGTTTTGACTTCTGTAGTTTATTGATGTCTATCCCATCTACTCATCCCTAGCTATTGTAATGATAGCCAAACCAAGAGTCCTCCATAGGAGCTAGCTTAAATGCCGCCCGATAATATATATATTTAACCTCGCATAATCTAGAAACCCTGAATCTGAGCTCAACAAAAATCGTTCCATGCATCTAACTTTTCTAGGGCTTTTGAATGAGTTTTGAATCATTGAAATCGGACCGGTGGGAGCGGAGGTGTTGCTTGGACACGCACAAACACACACACATACACCGTACTTTATATATAAGCCTTAAAGTTATAAAGTATCTAAAAGATAATAAAACATTAGATTATGGATGATCTTTTTTTTAAATTTGAAAAATTACTGAGTACTTAAAAATTATATATAAAAGGCGCTCACGTTATATTCAATTATTTTTTACGGCTAAAGCCTGCGTAGAACAACACTGGATAACAGCTTAAATAAACAGCTACCGCCATGTTAAACATGCATTTCTGCTATATTCTAAATTTAAAGTAAATTATAATAATTTTTGAATCAGCTAATATCCCTCAAATAAAGTTTCAGAAAATATATTTTATTTTTGTAAAATTTTTAAATAAAGCAAATTGCATTGCGATGAGAGTCGACTTTAAAAGAGGTGCTAAACAGCTATTTTTGCGAAAAAATCTCTCTCCAGTCAATTTAAATTAGTTTTGAAACACAGCAAAGTATTTCGCTTATAGGGAATATGAAATTTAATCTATTAGCTTGAAACTAAAACTAAAATAAAAACTTCAAGAAAGATTTTTTATTTTTTTAAATTTATTTTAACCCTAAAGTATCGCGTTTTCTGTGGTGGTACCTACATCATCATAATACATTGAATATTTTTGATATGTCGATGCTGTTAGATTCTAGATACCAATAAAGAGATATGAATAGACTGAAATTGATATGGGATAGATATGAATAATAGATATGCGACAGATATTAATATATATTTTAACCTCACATAATCTGGCAAACTTGAATCTGAGCTCAACGAAGATCGTTTCCTGCGCCTAATTTTTCTAGGGCTTTTGAATGAGCAATGAATCATTGAAATCGGACTAGTGGGATCAGAGGAGCACACACACACACGTACAAACACACACACACACACTGTACTTTATGTATAAGATTGTGTTATAAAATTTTAATAGTGACAAGAGAGGAGAAAAAGCAGAAAGTAAGAGGCTTGGCAATAAAGAAAAAAAGAGGAATAAAAATAAATGAAGAGAAAAACAGTGAAAGAAAGAAGTTTGAAAAAACGAAGACATATGATGAGGATAATAATTATAAATAAACAAGAATATGGCAATAGACAGATTTTTTTTAAAAAAAAAAGCAAATAAAAAGGCAAAATAAAAAGAATCGACAAAGAGGAACAAATGAGAAAAGATTACATGAGAGAAAAACCTTTTTTTGCTATTTAATAATAAAGAAACAATTCCATATTAGTCCAGACGAAAAGGGTCGATTTCAGGCGATATTTCTTGGATAACTGAGACGCAAAAGACTTAAATGTCTTTCTCTTTTTATACGAAAGGTCCTCAATGATTCCTTTCCAAAGTGGGTCTGGTACTGCTGGCCCTCATCCAATTTTCTTGTTCTTGGTAATATTTGGTGCAGTGCGCGCCTGTCGGCAAAAGTAACGAGAGAGTCAACAGTAATTATAGCACGTACGAGGTTCCATATCGATCGGTATCGGATTACTGATAAAGCTAGCTTTTGCTGTCGGTTAACGAGCATGCATAGGGCCATAAGGTTTGACAGATACACGATAAAGATCAAAAGATTTATAAGAAAAAGGAGAGGATATTAATAACAAACGTGAACAGTTTCCGTTTAGAAATTCATCTATGAAGGTACATGAAGAAATAATTCTTGATTTATAAAAATCAATGCATTATCATTTGTTAATTCAATTGATATAAGTATAATATGTAGGTATAATGCAACTGATATAAGTAGTTGACTTACAACCTATGAAGATTTGTGTTTAGTTTCACAATTGATGACTTGCAAAAATATTGAGCAGTAATTAAATTTGAGAAAAAAAACAAAAACATATTAAAATGGTTTAATTTGAAATTATTTCTAGCGAAACCGAATTCCTTTAATATTTTACATAATTAATTTATTTTCTTTTTAACCATTAAAACCGACTGCAATAAACATCCTAGAATTACAACATATACGCAGTTGGTCTGTTGCCAGCGCTGTCAAAGTTTGGATCATAATCGGAACTAAATTACAGTATCCTCATATCCGGAATCCCTCATTTCCGGAGTACCTCATATCCGGAATCCCTCATATCCGGACATGATTTTTGATCTGTATGTTTGAACTGTTTGGGTAATATGTAAATGATTTGAAATTTTTGTTTTTCAAGAAATTTACTTTGGCTAATTGCTTATGATTATTTCACCCTAATCGCTTCTATTGATGCAAAAGATAAATGCGAATAAGAGGAAAGGATGACAAGGAGACACATCTGCAACAAGATAGCGACGAGATGTATGATTGTGATGAAACCTGGACTGAAATTGAAAAAGCTATTTTCAGTTTTATGGAAAGAAAGCTAGCATTCAGCTATGATGATTGCAATAACGCACGCAGTTAAAAAAAAGTGTCTTTCGTTTAAAAATTGCGAGAACAAAAGCAAAACGAAATGCGGCTAAAGTTGAGAATGACATTAGAAGAGAAAGAATCACCATGCAAGAACAATTAAAATATCTTCGTTACATTATTTGTTTTGCATACGTGGCAGACTTAATTTAATGAATTTTCATTAACATTACATAATTTATTTCTTTTTCCTTAAAATCAATTCCGTTATATTTAAATCACCATTAGTTTATTTTGTTTACTATAAAACATTGAAAATAAATGTTAAACCTGATTTCAGTTCTTTTATTTTAATCTAAATATAATCCCTCATATCCGGACTTTGTAACCAATTCCTCATATCCGGAAGACCTTCTTAATTCGGTTGTCAGGGATTCTACTGTAATTCAATTTACCCATTAGATTCAAGAATGTCTTGTAAAGCCTTTTTAGTATTAAGTTTATACCATGTTATGGTGTCAAAATTCAATCATCTATCGATGGAAATTAACAAAATATAACACTAATTTCGTAGCACGCCAACATAACATAAACGACACACCTCCCGTAATGATTCAATAGCGTATATCTCTCAACGGATGACTGGTATTAAGAGATTTGGTTGGAAATGCATACTAACCTAGCCGGTCTGTGTGAAAATGGTTAGTATTTGAAACGTTCATAAAATTCTGAAAACAAGATTTTATTCGTCAAAAATTTCTAAATATCTTCATTCCCAACTTAGCACCTTCAAACTTTAATCCGCTTGGACCCGTGAAAAAGAGACTTAGAAGACAGTGGTTTTCTATTGATGCTGAGGTAAAAATGGCAACTCGTACATAACTAAGAAGGCACCCAAGAAACATCCACAACAGATGTACACATACCATGTTTGAATACGACTTTGGAGAAGATGAGTTTTTTTTATTTTTTTTTTATTAACCGATATTTATATATGGATAACGAATATGCACACGCACACAATCACTGAATTTCTGTCTGCATATTATGACAGAAAAAGTTTTCGTCAGAAATACACACTGGCACGTCAAAGTCGATTTCTCCCCCATACAACTAGATTGTTGTCAAGGTGTTAATTACAGCGTGTTCTGGGCGCCGTTTTGCAGGATAAAGATTTGTAGAGTATACTAATTATGAAGCAATCAATCTGTAGACGAAGAAGCCCTACTACCGTCTCGATTCAAGTCTAGGCAAATAGAATATACGAGGGCAAGAACAGGCGAGAATATTTATGAGGAAAAAATGGCTTTTCGACAAAGCAAGAAAGAAAAAGAGGAAGAGAGAGAGAGAGAGAGAGAGAGAGAGAGAGAGAGAGAGAGAGAGAGAGAGGTGGTTGCATATTCACCTATCGCGATGAACTGATACGGACACGGAAGCGAACAGTAGAGAGAAGTAAGTTTGCTATCGATAGAGTAATCAATAAACGAAAACCTAACGACATACAAAGGCTTTATACATATATTGGTGTATGTATGCACACACACGCACAGACATGGGAAAAACACGCCTACATACGCAAACATATTGAGAGAGAGATTGACTTATTGTTAATAGCTATGAAAAAACTAAGATATTCAAATACTGATTGATCGATTCGCAAATGCATTGACATATTTGATTGATTATAAGAAAGGTATCGATTTGCCACATGTTGCAGAATCAGATATGTACTGATAAAAAAAAACAAAAAAAAAACTGGAAAAATGTAAAAAATACTGGTCAATGACAGACTAATACGGTGAATCGTTAAGCCGAGACGTGAAAGTCACAGGGATAGACTTAAAAGATATTTTTTTAACCTTTTCTTATAGCAGATTTCAATATCATAAATATATGACAGATTTTACGCATTTGTAAAATTTATGGGTCTATGATTTTACATGTATGAATAAAGAGAAACATCGTTTTACATTATTGTTTTTCTAATAAATCATTATTTGGTGCTTCACTTGTGAACACAGAGCAAATCTTTTCTAAGTTCATCACGTCATTTTTTGAAGATTGTATAGCACCTCGTATGATGGGCAGCGGGATCGTTAAGAAATTTAGATTTTTTGTTTCAATGAGAATAATCTCTCACCATGGTAGAGATACGTGTAGATAGAGGTAGAGGAAGATAAGTAGATATGAACACACACACACACACACACACATATATATATATATATATATATATATGTATATACACATACACATATACATATATGAGATGGAAAGCTTACTTCTTTCTTCTAAACAAGAAACCATTGTGTGAACACGAGATTTATGGTTTTAAAAGCCTAAAAACTGCACCAATTATTAAGCAATTATCTGCTTTTGAAAATGAACTATTGGATATCGTCAAGGGATTAACCTTCTATAAATACAAAAATGCCTTCCCCCCAAAATCTTGATAGTATCGTCAAGGATATTAATAAATCTGGTAATATATATGTTAAATCCGATAAAACGGATAACTTTTATAAGTTATCTCCTAAGGATTATGATACATTAGTTAGGGATAGTC
>OZ010589.1:108789879-108859879 GCA_963932145.1 Acanthosepion lycidas | reverse complement strand
GAGAAATTAATTTTTTTTTAAATTCTGCCGATCAGTTGAAGTTTACGTTGCTATAAAAATTACATGTATATCATAAAAGACTAAAGAAACGAAATCTTTTGGAAATGTGCTCGTAGAAAACTATTGTGGTAAAAATTATTTATTCGTATTTTCCAGTCATAAATCTCACTTCACTCTACAATTAAGATTGTCAACGTTAGTATTTTGAAGTTTCACTTCAAATTTTTTTTTCACTTTCCCCGCTTGAATTTAAGCGCGAACAAAATTTTCTTTTTCAAATTTTACTCGTTTCTTAGGTTAAAAAGACGTTCCTAATTATGAGAAACAAGCAATGAGAAAGCAAGTTTATTTGCTCATTATTTTTTATTTAATTTTTACCTAAATAAAAGAAAAGGAAAAAAAGAAAACGAAATTAACCGCTATTTAAATTAGAACAGAAGCAGAAGAATGACATTAAAACAACTTTGGTTGCCACATTGTGTATTGCATATGCAAAGTTACTGATGCTGTTTCATTAGGCATAAATAGATTTTGTTAATATTGATTAGTGACATTCATGCATCATCAATGCTGAATTTTGACTGAGAGGACATGTAACAGGCAAATCTGATTAATTTATTCTAATCTCTGTCCGTCGAAAAGAAATTCATCTTAAGAAAATAGAATCCATAAGAATTAGAATGAGTCCCCGTCCTTTCAGATCGAACACCAAGATTTATAAAATTGCTTTCAAAATATTTTGTTACATTATATGGTTAGTTTTCATTTAATTCATAAATTACATAAAAACTAAATTATTTTTAGAGAAATACTTGTCCAAAGTTGATTGTAAAGAGTTGCAGTTTTTTAAAATTCGTTAGTGCAGTTTCCTTTGGTAGTTTTCACTTTTCCAATTTTGTGATAATTTACACAAAGAAATCCATGGCACTTTTATTTCATTCCATTTGTAGTGTTGTCTTCAGCCATATTTCGCCCACTTTGTATTCATTTTCTGGGATTTACCTTGACCTTCTGTTGTGGCCTGTTTAGGGACCAGAAAGAAAGACACGGAAGACGAAGGTAGGGTGAAAAAGTATATTGAATATATATATATATATATATATATATATATATATATATATATATTTACAAATCAAGAGTATTAGTAATAAGTAGATTAGCACTGCGTCTACTACTCCACACTCTGCGCTCGTCCGACTTTCGCAGTTTGTATTTATGAGAGAAGGAAGAGTTCATTATACTATAACAGGGTTTACCACAACACCTTCCCACTGAGCTGGTTGTGACCTCCGAGTCTCCGAGTCGTGATACAGTCTTTGACTGTAAGCGACAGCTGTCCGACTCTCTGCGTTAACAGAGAGGAACCCGGACGAAGCTTTGCCGAAGAGCAAGATTTCGTCCGGGGAGGTAGACAGGGTCTGAACCCGTCTAGGCGGGTTCAAAGGCTATATTTTTGGCCGAGCCTACGGGCTCGGAGATACCCACATTAAACCGGCCTTGTGCCACATTCGGCCCTCGTGGGTGGATTGATAAATACCGAGCTGGTTGTGACGCAAGGTCGCTTTTTAACGTGGGGACATGAGTGTTTCCACAGGCCGCTGGTCTAAGCTGGTCTCAGCTTGTCTAAGCTAGTCATAGCAGGTGATACCATCGCTACAGAACAGATATTATGGAACAAGACCGAGAATTTTGCCCATGAAACATGGGACGGAGGAGAGAAGGCCTCCGGCACGGAACAGATACTACAACCGTAGTTATTCTACTCCAACGAAAGGTTCCTCCTCTTTTTCCCTCTCTTTGTATTCATTTTCTTCAAATGCCACTTGTTCATCGATTTATTTATGAAGCGTAAAATTTCGTTCCTGTCCAAATTTACAAGATTGGTGCACCTAGTTTGGATTGCAGTCATTTTATCGTTATAATGTCCAACCAGATTAGCACAATGAGGTAACGTTTGGTGCCTCGGAATGGGTATCTTCAAATCTTCTGTACAGCGGGTAACACTGGGCTCTTTGTGGAGTAGAATTGCACGGTCACATGAGATAATAGCGGACTTCCATAGGCAGACATAAATTGCTTCGTCCAGTGCTATATATGCAGCTGAGTAGCCCAGGGGTTGGGTGGGGAAATGACATATATTTTTCTATTTGTATCTCGTTGGTACGAGAATAAAGTAATTGAGAATTACTACTACCATTACCGTTGTGGTTATTTTACAACGTTGACTTCACAAAAACTAACCTGACCTTTATGAAGAGGTCACGTTGCTTAACTAATCTACTCTAACGTCATTCAAATGATAATGTTAACAATCTCAAATAAAACCAACATGTCTTTCATTTACAATACAATTGAAATGGTTTAGTATCGGTCTATATTTCTGAGATGAGGTATTATGAACACTATTTAACTGAGTTCGACATTCCAACCACATGAAGAAGGCCGGAGCGTACAACGGCCGAAACGTTGTGATAAATATGGCAACAAAGACGAGGACAAAAGTCCGAGTAATGTAAATAATGAAATGGTTTACCATGTCAATACACCGTCTGAAAATAATAAAACAAATAAAATGAGAACAAAATACCAAAATGTAGTAAGATTGTAATGGTATTAGGTTACCAGTACGTTATATGAGTCAGTAGTTTGTAACGACGACATCTCGTCTATTGATATAGTGCACATCGACGTAGTGTAATGGTTAGAAAGCTTGTCTTGCTAGATTAATTACGACTGAGTAGTGAGTTCGATCCTCACTGGGTGCCTCATACTTTCAGCCTTGTGTCACATCAAAGCCGGGCTTAGAAAATCACTATTGAACTTGGATCTTTTTTTCTTATATTGTTATGGCGATATTAGTGTCGCTGCATAAGGGTTTATTTTGTATTTCTTTTTAACAGGAAGTATTAATGGCATTGCGATGTGACACTCGGTTTGGATGGGACAAAGTAGAAACAAGAAAAAACTAGACGTTTTGTCACTACGGTATTTTGTGGATAAAGAAAAGAAAAAAGTGTGTTCTTTCCTCTTATACTGCTTTTTATAACGCCATCTAGCGTTTGTTAAGACAAGATCGGGTAATTCCACTCTGAAAATAGGCTTAAAGAGAATCAACACACACACACACAAATTCGCGGTAACTGAACTTGGGTTTTATAAAGCTAAAAATTTTCAGAATTATCGGAATAATAAGAAAAAGGTTACAATTTCCTAAATTGTGCTGATGAAATTTGTTTTTAAGTAGCGTGCAGATTGTATTTTCTTTTTCGACAATCCAATAACGTTTACTGGTATTTTATTAGGCCTCAGGGAAATGAGAAATTATATTTTCTATATCGTACTGAAGGGAGGATATAATATAACATTGAAAATCATTACTTGCCAATAGTGGAAAGATTCAGAGCCGAATGGCAATATATTTCAGGTTTTTAAAGGAGTTTAAAAAAAAAAAAAATCCGTAAATCATTTTTGTTATTAAAAGGTAAAAAAATAAAATAAAATTTGATTTGCAAAAGATTTCTGGAAAAAAAATTTTGATTTGAAAGAAAATCAATTTCGGTGTTTATTGGATAAACGAAAAATCTTGTCTTAGCTATAGAAATTTGTTCCGATCTTTCAGCTATTAGCGAGCTAGATACCTACGCCTGTTTCTATCGACCTATCTTATGAGCAAAGTTGTTCCAAATATTTAAAAAAAAAAAAAATTATTAGCAGTTTCATAATAATGAAGTTTCTTAACATAAAATTTAACGCATTTTATTTATTAATCATTTAAAAAAACTACGAAGACACAATGGGTTACTGATAGTGAAGAAAATTGAAAAAAAATAACATCTTGAGAAGAAAAGACAAGAGCACAGCATTCAACCATTGTAATAAGCATTGATGAATTTAAAAACTTAAAGTTGATCACTATCAGATTCCTATAAAAATCGCAATGGTGTGTTTATGACTCTTGGAAGCTGGAGGGAGATTTCTTTTAATGCGTAATAGTAGAATTTATACTATCTCCGGATCAGTTACTGCAGGTCTCAAGATGACAGGAGTATATAATCCTTGTCCTCATCAGGTGTGAAAATTAACCGGTTAATACCTCCCAACTCTCAAAACATTCTACGAGATCTTCCCTTCAACAGGCTGTTATTAGAATTGGTTATCTTTATTACAAAATTTCGTTGGATGTTAATCTTTGTGGACGTTATTTTTTTTGTCAGAGGGACTGACTGGAATTATGGGCAAACACAAAGATTCTTGTGCAAGCATATACACTTTTTAAAAAAACAAATAAACACTTCAACTTATTGGATACAAAATGGAATGAGGTGAAGGTTTTCATCATTCTTCTCTGTCAGTGTGACGATGCACTTCCGCTCGTCACTGCACAAGCTGTGATGACATCCAAGGTCGGTTGTATGCGTATATACGCCTTGTTCGTTATGTTTACAGTTTTGACTGGGAAACAGTAAACAATACGATTTCTCACTTAATCAGCAATGTCTTCCTGCGGCTTCGAGAAGGTGAACTTACTAACTTCCGGCCACGGAAAAAGGACTCTTACATTCACTGCCTGATCTCGGCGACTTCTGACACGCACACTGCTCGTCCCTTCCTCACTGACCTCTCTTTTCCTGACTGCTGCACTCAACACTCATTATATGGATACTGGCTGGGGTTCCATCACTCCTATGCGTCCACTTGTTTTCCGGAAAAGGAGACCACCCATTCAGCTTCTGGGTAGTCAGTTTTTCAAAGGACTCTACTTTTATGATTATCTAAAATCACTAACAAAATTCTATGTTTGTCAATTCAAAGGCGGACTGGAGACAGGGTTCCTGAAAAATGCTGATCATTAAGTTAACTCAAAGTTGAAATGGAGACATGATTCCTAAGAAACTCTGGTCATTAAATTGACTTAAAAGGAAAAAGAATCTATTTATCTCCTAAGGATTTGTGAAAAATCGTACTGCTACACTCTCCCCGACGAAATTTTGCCATTTATTATATAAATTACAACAACAAAACTACTACAATTGTTTAAAAATTAAAATAAAGAAAACAAAGCAATAATTACAATAGCAATATTTTATGTACAGCTCAAAACATGGAACTCCATATAGTACCATAAAAAATATGCAGATGGATCACAACCACCTTTGAAAGTAGTTCAACTCAAAAGAGGGATAAATTCTTGACGGATCCACCCCGGTACGTCATAATATACCAGAGAGCGGTTAGCAGCCCATGTCTTCTGTTCAAGCAATCACAAAAGGATTTCAAGCAACCTTAGAAAAATGTCACATTACAGGAAGAATCCCTATCCAGACTTTCAAAAACACAAAGAAACAACCCCCCCCCCAAAAAAAGGGGATTTTAATCACCCCTTGAAGAAACTCAGATCACAGAAAGCGTCATTTCGACTGACTTTCCCAAAATAAACAAGAGGACTTTAATCACCTCTTCAAATCTTTTCCATGTCATAACGCTTCACCACCCACAAAAATGAAATATTAGCATACCACAGAAAGTAAACTATTTTTGCCTCCTCATCAAGACAAAAACCAGAGAAAATAAGGAGTGGCATCACATGACCTTCCTCACCAGCCTATATGTCTGAGATGAGGTATTATGATTATTTTAGTTGAATTAAAGGGGAATAACTGAAACACCCAGAAGAGGCGTGGCACGTAGAACTAGAAAAATCTAGCCGAAATAAATGGTTCGGTTCGAAATTCAAATCACCTGAAGAAAGCCGGAGCGTACAACGGCCACAGCATTGCGAAGATGATGATAACAGTCCGAGTAATGTAAATAATGCAAGTAATCATAATGCGTCATCTCAGAGATATCAAAAAATAACTCCGTTATAGAGAAATGGACTACCAAAACACAGGCATATTATTTACTATTATTTGTCTATATCTTTGAGAAGAGGTCCGAATAATGTAAATAATGCAAATAATCATAATACTTCATCTTTGAGATATAGAGGCCGAAACGTTGTGAATATAGCAATAAAGATGAGGATAACAGTCCGAAGAATATAAATAATGCAAGTAACACACTAAAAAATTCACATAAAAAATGAAACAGCATTTATCGCAAGTCGCAAAATTTGCAACAGAACACACACAAGACTTAATAAAAAGTCTCATCATTATACATATTATATGTGTGTTTGTGTGTGTGGGGGTGGTGGTTATACCACAACAATGTTCATCTTCAGTCCACTAGTGGGTTCCTGTATAGTATAAAATCATCAGATACAAGGGGAACATTTCTTTCTTTCATTTATTCGTTTTTTAAAGGTATAAAATTAAAACAGAAAGTTCACATTGACCTTTTCTCCAGCAATTCAACCAAAAAAGAAAACGTGGAATAGTTATTTTTCCTTTTTTTCTTTTCTCGGATTTCATAAGTATAGTGAGGAATTATAGCCTCTCCCCAATCCGTCTGACTCACGGGGCGCTACGAGGTCTTCTAATCTACTCTCCTCGTCGTCACATTCTCTCACCGATTCATTTTGAACCCTATACTTTTTCAGCTAGTTCTTTCATAACCCACTAAAACAATTACTAGTCCTATGATAACTATGTTACCCCACCTACTGATAACCAAACTATAATATTAGCTGTTGGGTCCCCCTTAGCAGGGTGATTTCTACCCACCGTCGCTAAATTGTCCACTAATTCAATGTAAATCTATTCTATTGGTTTTAATAATTGGGGTAATTTTCGTACAGTTATGTTTATTTTAATTATTAGGTGATCCCACAGCCCTGTACCCTTGCTAGTTGAGACATTTACCAAGTCCAGAAAGGAGTCCTAGATTTCTTTTCCTCCACCTAAGGTTGAAGGGCTAAAGATTTCCCAAAGGCAGAGCAATCCATCTGAAGTTTGATAATGGCCCGGTGCGTTGTAGCTCTGGCAGTTACTATCGGTTTTCATTTGCATACCCGTAACAAGTTCAGTTCCCAAGTCTATAGCCTGAATATTTCTAACTTGCAACAACTTCAACCCTTAATAAATATCCACCTTGATCTGGTGATTATCACATCGGCAGATGTTTTTGATATAATATTTTGTCTGTATTTCAACACACCGGTTGGGATTATGAGGACGAATAGCAACAAGACCATCATACCGTGTCCCACCAGCACTATCAACATGGCCTGCTGAAAAAATTCCATGCACATCGGCCAATCTGAAGAGCATAACCCTGAACTGCTACTACCCAAAGTGACAGCCAAATTCAACCTACTCTTTATCGGCTTTGTCGAGGGCTATCTGCTAGTAGTCAGACCTCACATCAAGGCTGGAAAAATAAGTTGAATTCTCCAGCATGTCGTCGATCAATATTAATGGGTAGGCTAGTGGTTTGATTATATTATTGTTATATACCCTACCTATGAACACTAGTGGGTATGTCCCAATCCCCATAAATACGTTGGTCACTATTGTAAGTGGGGGGTGTTAATATACAGTCTAAGTAGTCCACCACTAGCATTGGTTTACCTACTTCACGGCGCTGGCGAATATTCTATTTTGTTGATGTTATAAAGATTACCATTTTATTTCCAACCTCCGTTTTGGTTATTCCTCATTCGGTACCCCTTTCGAAGTTACAACAATTATTCAGATCCCATCCACGGTGATCTAGAGCGTTCTATTGTCTCTGCTTCTAGCATATCCCCAACTGCCTCTTGTATGAGTTTACTCTTATGCAATGCGGTCTGGTATAGTCTTAGCTCTATAGGCAGGTGTTTACCAGTGTCTATCTTCATTTACACTGGTTTTGTTTGGCTCAAGTCAGCGTCCGATACAGCTACCACGTCTCTATTATCGCATAGAGATTACAGGATATTCCCTTTGTGCGTAGGTGGAACTAATATCTCTCCACTCCCTAATTATGGAATTCTTATATTTACTTCTGTTTCTGCACATTCTACCGCCCCCCCCACACACACATAGCCTCCCTCACTTTCTTCCTTGTGGACCCTTACAGTTGTACTTGTAGTACTATTAAGTAGAATTATTTTGACACGACCCGTATCGTCATCTTCCACTACGGACACCGTTAGAGCTAACCCCCTCCCCCCTTCACAAAACGAGGTTCATCCTCTAGGGCTTCCACCTAATTCCCCAGCTGGAGAAAGCCTTCCAAGTGATAACCGTGCGCGGGCGCAGAATAACATCCCCGGTAGATTTTATGGCAATTTTTCCGCCCTTCCTAAGGGTATTTCTTTTTTTCCCCCATCTTTAGCAGCGGAAGTAAGGGATCAAGACATCTACACTTCATTACTTTGAAGACAATGTTGTATTGCCCCACTTCTTCTGGGGTCCGTCTTGGGCAACTGAGTCCGTTAATACACAGTTGTATATCTTTTCTTTCTCGTCTTTTCCCGCCCGGGTGTCGAAATATTTTTGGAGTCTGGAGATGAAAGAGACATCAACAAAGGAAATTTATCTATCTTAGGAAACACGTCGACGTGTACATTTTTGACTAGCCAGTGGGGTCGCTGTATCAGCTCCACTAGGGAGCAAGTTCCCTAAAACACGAAATAACCACATCTACTGTGTATGACGTCTAAAAACGTAACTCAGTGAAATCACTTTCTCTCTCTCTAATATTCCCACATTCGGCTCAGTCAATTAAAAACAACAATCCTATTTTGTCTACTATCTGACCTTAAAGGTCTGCCTCAGAAGGTCTGAGCCCAAATACACTGCCACTAAAAAAATAATAGTCTGAAACTATTATTTAACAGCAATCCCTACCTAGTATCAAGGATGTCACATACATTTGCTGCTCCGTGACTGCCCATCCTACCTATACAAGGTGTACTACTCCTGATATCTTAATTCCCCTTCCACTCGCCTGAGATATTTTTAGTTTTGTAACTTCCTAAATCTTAGTTTAAAATAATCCCTAGCTCTAATCATCGTAATGGACTCCCCTGTATCTATTAATGCCTTAATTATAACCCTCCCCAACCCAAACGTTGCCTTATATTCTAAATCAGCTTCCTGTCTGAACAGAGTGAATGCACGTCTACCCTGGGTGCATTCCTTCCTTAGATGACTAGACTGTTCACACTCCCAACAAATCATTCGCCTAGGACCTAGGTGATATTTCTGTTAATTTCTCTCAGGTGACTGGCTCCTTTTACTACAAATACTACTAGATCGACCACGGCTCTCTGTTCCCTTCCATTGAAACATCTCTCCTTTTCCCTAACGGGTCATCCCATTCCCTGTACGTGCATTTGACAATACGTCTGTCTCTAAGACAATCTGTAGAGAGACCACAGTTGTTTTTCCTTTGGTTGAGCTCATGGGAGTTCGGCCTCTTTAGAGAGTAGAACTCTTCTGCCTTTTTTTTTCTTTGCTTCCTTTCTTGGAGGAACAGCCTCTTTACCTTCCTGACCACCAGGGCGTCCAGTCACGTGGAAACTGGTCAACATGTGCACGGCCTAGCGAAAGAAAAAAGATATTTTCTATTCACTTATCTGCGGACGATCGAAGGCCATAAAGTTGGTATAATCCTTTGTTCTCGTTCTGTAAACCTCCTCGTTCCTTTGGGACAATATGGAAAATCAGTCGTTTTGGGACATATGTAAATCTTTTTAATATATGTACGTAAGTTGTTTGCCTCATTAAATGTTTTGTTTGTTACGCTCGCGTATTTCGTCTTTCTATATTCGCATTCAGTGTTAGTGTATCAATGGCTACACTAATGCTAATATTAGCATCGGTGTGCTACTGGAAGGCTAAAACACATTCTTCCTAACACAAAATAGTCGGTAAACTCCGTGTGGCCGATAACCTATACTAATAAGTTTATGATTCCTTTGTGCAACCGGAAATGCCTCTGCAAGTGCTTGGAATACCCTGGCTGTATGTCTCCTTACGAACGTGTCTCTAATCGCGTCTGTTTAATACTCCGCCAGTTGGGTTTGGATGGCTTCTCCGTCTCTCTTTTCAGCATCCTTAAAGACTATTTTGGCCAAGTCTAGAACGATATTAGCTTGCACGGGGAGCGTTTCTCTCCCTCCCTGTCTAATTTAACTAATTTTCTGGCAGCATCAGCTGCGCTTACATATTCTCCATATTGAGTCATTAGCTGTTGCCCGAGGTCCATCCGGCTAGTTTCAGGATTTTCATCTAGGATTAAACTAAAATATTCGGAAAAAGGTGAGGGCATCAGGATAAATCATAAACTAAGTTGACAATTTCTGCCGACGTTAGATTCTGGATTCTGGCTTTCTTTTTCAGCGCTTCTATCCAAACCTGAAATTCAGAAATGCTATCCCGAATATATAGGATTCCGGGAACCCAATGAGACCGTTCTGGAGACGGAGCGAGGAGTAGAATCAATGTCTACTAATCTATTCATAGTTATATATAACAAAAATTAAACACTAAAATATGTATTACTATCGCTAAAAGAAAAATCACTACAACAATAAAATAGAACATTGCTGGACAAAATGAAAAAAACCCTCAAAAAACATGGCCGGCGAAAATAGTGAAAACGGGGGAGATTAATTTTTGCCTTGATATCAGTTGTTTTTTTTTTGTTTTTGTCTTTCTCTCCGTGTGGGAATTTTACTAAAAATAAAGAACAGTCACTTTTTTTCTCGTTTCCTTTCTTTTAAGGTCTTTTCTTCAAACTTTTTTTTTTATTCCTTTTTAACGTTGATTTGATTTCAACAAAATTTATCTTTTTTTTTAAGTTTTTTACTTTTCAACAACTCTCTCCTTTTTCTTTTCCTTTTTTTTAAGTTTTTTTATTTTTCACCAGTTCACTTTTCCTCCTTTTTCTTCTCTACTTCCACTTTGTTTCGTTTTTCTTTCCTTTTGTCTTATTTCCATGGCAACTTAGGGTCTCTAATCCTAGTCGCGGCAACCAAATATGACGATGCTTCCCGCACATCATTGCACAAGCTGTGATGACATCCAATGTCGGTTGCATGTCTATATACAACCCTCTCGCTATGTTTAGAGTTTTGTCTCGCTGGCCGTGATCGAATTCAAGAAAGAATACTATTGCCCAAGGATATATATCCAGCGAACATTAGCGTTTCGAACATGAGATTCATGTTCGAATCTCACCAGGATCTGGTCAGTTTATCAGGGTGACTTCCTGCTTGGCTGGGAGAGACGATCCCATCGTGTGGCACCGTTGGGAAGGACCTGAAAACCATATTACAGGTTGACCTAAGCCTTGTAAGGGAAATTGGGTAGATTTTTTGGAAGCTGTCGACGGTTATGTTAATCACACGTCATCCTGATTGGCGGTTTTAGCGTAATGGAATTTGTTCAAAACTGGTGACTCCGCCAGATTATGTGTTCTCTAACAGACTCCTCAGCATTGTTTTAGTATAGGTCACAGGTTTACTGTGGGTGTTGAAGAAACAAATATGCATGAACTGGTGTCTGCAACAGGGGTTTTAGCAGAGACATACTCGTGAACGAGCGGCTAGTTATACTAATATGTCTAATTGTACTGAATAATGCCCTTTGGATTGAAAATAAGTGATTCAATTTATGGCAACAGTGAAGGCACATAAATTTTTTAATGATTAGCGGATTTAGTAAAACTGAACAATAAAATATTTTGAAGTTTATTTTTTTGGCTCCTAACTAGTCAGCCGTAGCCAAATGTCACTTCATTTCCATTTCATTTTTCACGACTTTTATCGACGAAATTCATTTTACCGTTTTTATATTGTTTGTTTTATTTTTTTTAATAAACAACGGCTACAAATGTCATATTTTTCTGTAGATATTTCTCAAGCCAATCCTTTTGAAAAGTTAAACTAAACATTTTTGTTTTCGCTTGTCAAGTTGTGTCCCATCTGATCACCAAGTTAGACGAAACAGCACATAATAAAATTTTGCAAATATATTGAAGATATAAGAGCATTTTGCAAGTTGGAGTATGGAGTCTTTTTTTATAATTACCGCACAATACTTTTTATTCAACCAAATAAACCCTTTTTCACAAAATCAGAAACAACGACTTTGAAAAAGATATATATAGGAATTATGTTCACATCTTTTTTTTAGTTTTATGACAAACATTTTTAACAATAGTTGCTTTTTATTAAGGTCTCTATTCATTATTCCTAAATAATGAAAAATTGGATAAGTTTAATGGTAAATTATAATGTTAATAATTTCCAATAATCCAATGCGTATTGTGCTTTTTCTGGTAATTCAAAGTTCATAAGTGAGGAGATGGGCTTTTATCTCATTCTTTTCCTTTTTTCTTTAGTCATGGTATGAAATGAAAGATGTTCAATATCTTTTTCTTTTCGGATTAACTTCTAAAGGTTCCGTAAATTTCCTTTTTCTTTTGGGCCTTCTGATCTCTGGCACTGATTGCGTTATTGGAACCTCAAACGTGTCAAAGACGACGTCCATAGTGTCATCTTCTATGAGATTCCTATTGACTACGCTTTCATACCGTTTTCTAATTTGATTTACATGACGTTTGTGTATAAACTTCGGTACCTGAACCACGTAAATCATGTTACCAATTTGTCTGTCTATTGTTCCTATCTCCCAGTGAGCTTTTCACCGATCTTAAAGCGCTTTTTAAGCACTTTATTCCTATTTCCCGCTTTCGTTAATGCAGATTTTATTTTCCTGGCAAACATGACCTTCACTGGCGTCTTGGCAGATGGAGCACTGCTATTAGGTGTTACATGATAAACCTTCAAAAACTGTTGTTTATCCGTAATGGTGGGAGTACCTCTCGCCTTCCTCAGGGCTCTCTTGAAAGTGTCCACAAAACGCTCTGTCTGTCCATTACTTCTTGGGTGATATGGCGCCGTGGTAATATGTTCGATCAGGAATGACTGGCAAAAATCCTTAAATTCATAGGATGTGAACTGTGTGGCGTTTTCTGTTACGATACAGTCAACAACTCCGAAACGAGAAAATAGCTCTTGCAAAAACTTTACTCTCACCTTCGCGGTCGGCTTCTTACATTTCAATATTTCTGGCCATTTGGAATAACTGTCAAGTACAACAAGGTAGTAAAAACCATCAAGTTGGCCATCAAAATCAATGTGTATCCATGACCACGGATGGTCAGTTTTAGGCCAGGGATTGAATTTTATCGGGGGTGCTTTAGCAGCCCAAACCCACCCTTTGCACGATCTTACAGTGTTTTCAATATCCTTGTCGTTGTTGGTCCAGTAGACGTAATTCCTCATGAGACTCTAAAGAAGTCTTGAAGTTCCCGGATGACCAACATGGAATTCCTTTAATGTTCTTTTCTTTAGTGTAGAGGGGATTACTACTCTGTCTCCATACATTAGTATGTCGTTACAGAATAAGTAAACCTCTGAGATATTCTGGTCTTTACTATTTATTAGTTTGTCCTTTACTTCCTTTAGGAACTCATCATCGGACGCTTTGTCTATTATCTCGTCCATTGTTACAGGAAGCTCCCTGACAGTATTGCACAAGGTACTTTTTATTTCGACCTCCTGTTCTTATGGCAGCAATGACTTTGTCTTCCAGTGGTTCAGCATACTTAGGTATCAATCTAGACAACCCGTCTGCATGACAGATTTTAGTGGAGAAACTCCATTTTGTAGTTATAATTGAGGAGAATGGTTCCCCATCTTTGTAGTATGTGTTGGCAGACTCTTTTTTGATCCAAAGATAGTAAGGAGTGGACGTCTGCAACAAAAAGTATCTTCCATGAAAAAAAAAAAATAATAAAAAAAAAAAAATAATAAAAAAAAAAAAGTACGGAAGACCAGCAGTGCAATAATTAAGAATTTGTTATTTAAAAATATATTTTCTTTAACTATTGAGCCAATACATATATCCTATACTCTTTTATTGAATTTAGGATAATGAATAAATTTGAAGACATTAAAACGCGTTATCAAAACAAAAAAGCGTAAAAATGTATAAAAATTACAGTCTAAATTATTGTTTTAAGCGAATGAACTAGTTTTTTTTGTAATACTGATGATTTTCTTGGTGACATGGGGAAAAAAATTGTCCAGCAAAAATAAAACAAAGATTTGTTTTTAAAATAAAACTTAATTGCTGAAGTATTGTTTTTTTCCTATAAATAAATACAGGAAAACAGAGATACGCTGAACTCCCCGCCCCCCCAAAAAAAAAGAAAAAAAAAAAGAAAAAAAAAGAAAACCCTCCAAAAAACAAGCAAAACACCCGTACAGATGTATCGAAAAATACTTTCAAGACACAAAAACTGACTGAACGGTAAATATGAAATTAAATTAATATCATAATACTCCTTGGATATTTAATAATAGTCAAAGCGAGATATCAGAATTATTTCCTTTTTGTACATCCATACCAAAAATAATGTCACATTGGCTCAAAGGAAAAAAAGTAAAATAATTTTGAAAAAGCTTCACACTCTAAAATGGCATTAAATCTTTAAACATGTTTTTATTTAATAAGAGAAACTCTTATGACGAACAGCAACGGGATGAATTTCAAAATAATTTTCAAGTAATGTTTTTTTCTAAATTGATATGAAGTGTAGAGCCTTTCCTATCTAATCTGAGAGAACATGTTTTATTAAATTATGCAAGCAACAATTCTCAAAAAAAAAAAAAAAAAAAAAGAAGAAAGTTTTATTGAATTATTCTTGGGAAGTTTCGGGACAAATTTTCCGTATTTTCACATTTGATATTGCATCATATTTTTTTATTGAATTAATATCTTCAGGGATTTATATAAATAGGACGAACAACCATCAAATTAATAAGTAAACATGCGATATCGAAAACAGGGCGAAATATACCAAAAATATTTCCGAAGTTTTAATAAAATAACCAATTCAGTAAAAAAATAATTCATTAATAAATTAGTACTGAAAAATCGGATAATTCTGATTTTTAGTATTTATCTTAGAACAAGGAGGAGCGACTTTTTGCTTTCATTTCGAAAAAACAAAACAAAACATTCATTTGGTGGTAGCTCTTCTATTTTAATACTTAAAAAAAAAACTTTTAATGCCTTTCCAATTAATTCTCTTCTATTTTAATGCCTTTAAAAATCGTTTAATGCCCTTCTAATTAATTCTCTTCTATTTTAATGCCTGTAAAAATCGTTTAGTGCCCTTCTAATTAATTCTCTTCTATTTTAATGCCTTTAAAATCTTTTAATGCCCTTCTAATTAATTCTCTTCTATTTTAATGCCTTTAAAAATCTTTTAATGCCCTTCTAATTAATTCTCTTCTATTTTAATGCCTTTACAACTATTTTAATGCCCATCTTATTTAGTAAAAGTAATTTTAAGTAATGTTGTCTTCACTATTTCATCCTCAGAAATAATCCATCTTCATTTCCACTGTTTATTCTTCCCACTCTCACTCCCTCTGCTATTGTTTCTCTCCGTTTCTTTTTCACCTGCTCTTTTCTTATCCTTTTTATCACTTTATCACCTTCTCATAATTTCTCTTTCTTTTTCTCTTACGATCGTTCTTTCTCGCTCCACGCTTGATAATTCATTAATCTTCAGCGAATCTGTTTAATCTACCTTTCATCTTCCCACATTGTGTTCGCCCCCCCCACCGTTTATCACCTCGACTCTCAATTACAATTGTCCTCGTTTATTCTCCTTCCTCCTCGCTCTATCCCTCCCCACCTGCAAATTGCTTTCCTTTGGCTAAATGGCCACCCTTAGCAACAAGCTCTCTCTTTGCTGCATTCAAAGCAACCAAAATAAAAGAATGGATAGCCAGAATACTATGCACGTCATCTTGTAGGGTAATGTTATTTCCTGAGACTGTACATTGGCCGGGTAAGCTGCATGGCAGGTGCACTTGCTGTAAGATGGTGAATATTTCTCGAACAGCATGTGTTGCACCAATCAGGTTTTGGCCTTTACATCAATCGATGTTGGCAACGCATTGAATTGCCTTCGTTGAAATAGACATGATTTTATTCTGTACATAGTGCTAGTCCATTAATATCTGGAACATCGACCGGCGTTAAAGGGGAGACAACTTCTGTCAACATTGACTTTTCAGAGTAAAGACATTTATTTTTTTTTTTTAGAAACAAAACCTTATTTTCTTTTGGTGATATTGCTTAATATTTTATAATATTCTTCTGAGAATGAAACTTGAAAAATTCACTCTATAAATATTGTGATATGTTATGCGAGTGTTTCTGAAGATGATATTGTCTTAGTGAATTTGTGTTAAAGTTGAAAAGCTGTCTAAAGAGCATTTTATAGCACATTGGCTATTATTTAACAAAGTAAAAAAAAATCAATCAATTTGAACATTTGTATTTGTAGTGTCTTTAAATATAGAAATTTTCGAAATCGATAATGACAAGTTTTATCAAAGTGATAATGGAAATTTAAAAAAAATGCTAATTGCTTTCTATATTATTAACCATTTGTTTAATGATTAATAATCTCGATATATATATTTCCAAATGAGAAAAGGATCAGATGGAGTAAAAATCCACTGTTCGTAGCATTTACTTTTAAAAAGTGCTCAATACAAAGTGGAGCAAAATATTATTATATTTTTATTATAAGAGATTATAATAAAAACATTTTGAAATCGCTACGCAAAAGCTTTTATGTTTCAATACTATGATTGCACTTTTTAAGGTGATGGTGTGTAACTGTAATTTCAAGTCTGATCTCTGAAAAGACACTCATTGTAAAGGTAAACTTTGTTTCCATTAAGTTTTGGGCATTTTTTGATCTATCTATCTATCTATCTATCTATCTATCTATCTATCCTTCCTGTTTTACCATCTCTCTCTCTCTCTCTCTCTCACACACACACACACTCTCTCTCTATATATATCTATCTATATATATATAATATTATGTTTTTATTATAAAAGATTAAAATAAAAACATTTTGAAATCGCTACACAAAAGCTTCCATGTTTCAATACTATGATTGTATTTACAGTTACAATGAGTCTTTTCGGAGATCAAACTTGTACTTACAATTACTTACTATCACCTGAAGAAGAACAATCATCGTAATGAAACATGAAAGCTTTTGTGTAGAGATTTCAAAATGTTTTTATTATAATCTCTTATATATATATGTGTGTGTGTGTGATTGCTACATTTTAATCAGATGAGAGCCGCCTCCTCGTCCTTTGCTAGTAATAGTTTCCATCTCGTTTCAAAGTCCATGGCCCCTAAGAT
The DNA here is from genome assembly GCA_963932145.1 of Acanthosepion lycidas. Taxonomy (NCBI): domain Eukaryota; kingdom Metazoa; phylum Mollusca; class Cephalopoda; order Sepiida; family Sepiidae; genus Acanthosepion; species Acanthosepion lycidas. Next base: position 108,842,692 of record OZ010589.1, on the reverse strand, counting down.
GACCCTTGAGACTAGCATTCGACGCCCTGCATATATAATGAACTGTATTCTTGACTGGATCTGCATGCCTTACAACTGTGTACCACCATGTGCTTTCTCAGTCCAAATGACGATCTGCAAACAACACAGGTATTGTCAGCAGGACGATGAAGTCGGTTGACTTGCTACTGGTTGATATGATGAGCTTTTCGATGGTTCACATAACCCACTTTGAACAACAGCATGCGCGCACACACACACACACACATTTCCCAAATTGTATATTAGTTTGCAAATCGGAATGAGTGCCTCTTCCGGGATCACACTTCAGACATTCACCGAAAAAGGCGTTGCAGCTGTCCGATTTAAAGTCAGTTATTTCCAATGCAGCATATTCATGTGCAATGCAGTAAGACTATCCTTCAAATTATCTTTAAACCTCTTCCTAGGATAGTGTGGCGTACGCTTTCTGGTCTTCAGCTCCGTATAAAAGTTGTTTGGGAATTATATATATATATATATTATTGATAAATTGCAGACATTATGTCTGCTAATTTTTAACAAAATCTGTTCATACTCACGAATAAACTTCCGTGTATTGATGTTAAAGGATGAGAGAATGTGCTATAGCTGTTTCAATTTGTTTTATTTTCCTTTCCAAAGTACTTTCGATCTTTTTCCAAGATTATCTTCAGGGGTGCAAGTAATAAAAAAGTGTATGTTGTTCATTGTAACAAGTATATTTGGGAAATGAAAATAAAAGAAATTTAAACAGCTATATCACATTTCTCTCATCGTTTGACATCAATTCACGGAAGGGAATTCGTATGTATGTGCGGATTTTGTTTAAAATTAGCAAACATAATGTCTTTAATTTATTCAATCAGACATGCCTAAAAGAGAATTTGCTGCCTAAATGCACAACTAACTCTCTATAAAAATAATTCCATTTCACTTCCATTCATCAAACCAAATATCCTAAAAAAACTATTGCATGCCTGCACAACTAAAGTTTCTATCTACGACCACAATGCAATATCTACACTGAAACTAATGATATTAGTATGGGAAATCTCAGCCCGTGCTTGAACTACTACATAACTCACCTAGAAGACACGATATTTAAAAAAAGTTACTAAACTCAAAATATATGTTCGCTATGTAGACGATATTTTTTATTTTAGCGAAAAACAAACAAGAAATTGATTATCTCAAAACTCCACTCGAAAAAAACAAAAAACTGTCCTTAACTTTACCTATGAACTTAGTAAAAAAAAAAAAACCTTCCATACTTCAGTAATTCAGTAATAACACATTCACCACTTCATTATACAAAAAAAAAAAAAAAGAAAAAAAAAGAAAGAAAAAGTCCCACGACCAGAAAATTCTTGTCACCTTAATTTTAAGGGTGAATGCCCACTTAGATATAAAATAGTAGTTATAAAAAAAATTCCTAAAGAGAGCACACGATAATTCATCCTCTCGTCCCCTTTTCCTTAAATACTCAATGTAAAACAGACGCTAGTTAACAATGGTTTTCCTAACTACTTCATCGACCACAAGATTAGATTATTTCTTTCCAAAGTAACCAATAATGATACTGAACATGCAGATAAAAACAATAACATTAACGTCTTCTACAAAATCCAGATACATGTCAACTATTAGCAAGAAGAAATTTCTCTTAGAAATATTATAAGGAAACACACAACCCCAGTCGACGAGAAGAAGAAATTTAAATCGATTATCTATTACAAAACATTTAAAACAGATAACCTTATCATAAAAAGTGACACACTCGCAAAATCAAAACTACAAAGAAGCAAATTACTTACGAGTTCAAATGCCCCTTAAGGAACTGTGTTCCTGATCAAACCAAACTCATAAATATTTACATTGTTCATACTACTACATGCCTATCTGAACGACTCACGTTATACAGACCCGACTATAGCTCAATTAGGAACCATTTAAATACACACGCCAACCTACCAAACTCCACCCGAAAAATACTAATAGAAAATGCAAGTATAATAGGCTCATCCATATGTAAGAAAAAATGAAAAATAACGAAGCCCTAATAATAAAAAAGGAAAAGGCAATATTCAATGACATTGACTACAAACACGGCCACAATGTGCTGACTGTGTTTGGAAAATAAAACATTCCTATAAATTCAGGCACATACATAAAAAACACACACACAATCAGTTAAAAATAAAACTCTTGATAATGGCTGAAACAATATCCGAAAGCGCTTGGATATGCAGAACTTTGACAGTTTATATATATATATATATATATATATATATATATATATATATATATATATATATATATATAGTGTATGGGGGTAGCAGATCATTATTCAGACATATATTGTTAAATATAACAGATAACGAATTTCTATTATGTTTGATCGTCAGTCGTTCTAAGCTTCGGACAGTTGCTTTAATTTCGAGTGAAAATAAAGACAAAAATTGGCCAACATTCGGATTTTTATTTATTAAGCTGTTCCTTGACCTAAGCTTTCGGCTACCATGAGCCATCTTCAGAGTGGTTATACGGACATTTAAACAAAGATATTCACCATCGAAAATGATATTCTCTTAGGTTCACATAGAAGATTGCTATGCGACGATAACGGTAGTGGAATAGCAGAAAAAGACCCTTCAGATATTGGAGGCCATCTACATTAAAACAAAGCAACCCACAGTCAACAAAATTACATTTCAAACTAGTCACAATACATTACATTTTATCTAAACATGTGATTCTGTTGTTAATATTTCGTTCTCTCACGTGGTACGACGTTATTGAACCGCATCACGAATTTACGACCTGCGTTTGCTATTCTGCAACCGTTATAGTACTTTGATTTTCACACTGGTAAGGCTTGCTAGTGTATTCACTGTATTCGTGCAGCATTACAATTTTCGTACGTTTCCTTAGAGTAAACGTTCTTCGCAGACAATGGCCGTAGGACAACTAATCAACAGTCGAGACAATGGTGTCTGAGCGTGATGAAATCTGATGCACTCACGGATGATGCAATCTTTTTCAAGGCCAAACAAATTTGATCATACACCCCGAGAATAGATTCATATTCTCATCATACCAAATAACCTAATCTGAGGAAAAAATAGAAATCAATTACACCCTATCACTCAAGTGGGTATAAAACTGACTGTTTGGTGAAAGAAAGGAAACTAAAGCGGTTGTTTCAATTGATTTGCACAAGGATATATATATATATATATATATATATATATATATATATATATATATATATATATATATTATGATACCTTATATTTATGGGTAAAAGTGCTAAGTATCAGGGATAGAACCTGTGTAAATATGATAGTAAACACTGAAGTCAACACCAGTCGGCGACAGTCTATTTCATGCTTGAACGCAATTTTCATGTGGGTGATGTTTTCGTTCGACTATTTATATATGCTGCTCAGTGGTGCATTATGTGTAGTGAGGTAATTGTATTATTGGGTGGGCGGTAACAGTGTTTTTATTTTTCAAATTATTCTAGACGCTATTGATTCGAAATCGTGAATCCGTATTTGTTTTTTATTATTACATTTACTCGACTCATATTTGATACAATAAAAAAGCCCAACAGAAAAATAACGAACAAACTACCCGCATAAATCAAACTCACCCGTAACTGCAGAATAAAGAACGAATGTCCCTTAAATGGTAATTGCTTGTAAAACAAGGTAATATACGAAGCCAGTGTAAAATCAGCGGATAAAGAAGAAAAATATGCGTAGGAATAATTGAATCCTATGGAAGAAGAGAAACTGTGCATCTTTTACAAATAGTAAATTCGCGAACAGCAGGATTCTTTCTAAATATATATAAGAAATTAAAAGAAAATAAATTACAGCAAAATATCATGGAAAATATGGTGAAACAGCATCAGTGCCTATAACAATGTAAAAATAAATTGTTTGGAGGAGAAAATATTTATAATCACCTTTCCAGACCAACATAAATTACGAAATAAATGATCAGAACTTCAAAATGCAGGTACATAGACTTGTTTATAGCATAAACTTAAAAATCTAAAAGTAAAAACGAATAACTCGTAAAATACTACTATAAAAATATAAATGTAGGCATTACATAAAACGCAAATAATGTAACAAATTTTAGACAAAAGTGATATTTTAAATAAATAAGATAACGAACTCCTGTAAAATAATCCAAATAAACAAATTAAGTAAATGATGTAATGGAATAACCTGTCACCCCCATGAGTGACTACACTATAGGTAGTAACTACCTATAAGTATCTGTAAGTCAACGGACTACAGAGACTAGCTGAAATCTTTCAGTATCTGTCTATATTTCTGAGATGAGGTATTATGTACACTATTAACGTTATTTGAACTATTGTCCTCATTTTTGTCGCCATGGCACAGTTAGTTAGATCTAGTGACAGAACCCATAGAGTATGCGTTCAGTACCTGGTTAAGGCAGTGGAGAACTTTGAGAGGGGAATTAACAGGAGATAACTGACATCAATTTAGACATGGCACGTGGAACTAGAACAGTGTACCCCAGTGAGCGAAATAAAGGGTTCAGTTCAACATTCCAACCACCTGAAGAAGGCCGGAGCGTACAACGGCTTAAACGTTGTGATAAACATGGCGACAAAGATGAGGACAATAGTCCGAATAATGTAAATAGTGTAGCTGGGATCTGTTATTCAGCTCTTCGGGCAGAGAGGAACCCGGACGAGGCTATGTCGAAGGGCAGAGTCTCGACCGGGAGGGTAGACAGAACCGAACCTGTTTATGCGGGGTTTACGGGGAATTTTTGGCCGAGCCTACGGGCTCGGATTGACCCACATTAAATTCGACGTTGTGGGTAGGTTGGTAAATATTACTAATATTGAGTACGACTCAAACTTACGCGAGAACTACCAACCTTCCAGTAGTAGCCCTCACTACTGTATTGACTTGCAACAACCTTGTACATAACTGTTACCTTTATTCTTATTGTACTGATTTTTTACAATAAGCTTTTACTTATTTTATCCACCTTGTTTTTCAAGTATACATTCCTATTAGCACGGAATATAACAGTAAATGATAAGCAAATTAACAAACTGCGGACGGACGCAGGCTCAAGTAAATGTAATAATAATCAATAACTAAATAGTCCATAATAAATAATTAGTAAAAAATTAACAATCAATAAAATAAAATTGCTACTAATAGGCGCATTAGTGTCCAATATATATACAGGGTGTCCATAAAAGTCGTGTGCACTTTTAAGTTATAAATTTTTTAAAGTGCACACGAACTTTATGGACACCCTGTATATATATATATATATATATATATATATATATATATATATATATATATATATATAATTTCTATTATAAGAGATTATTATAAAGACATGTTGAAATGGCTACACAAAAGATTTCGTGTTTCAATACTTTGTAAGTTAATTACCATCGCCTGAAGAAGTACAATCAATGTATTGAAACTTGAAAACTTTTGTGTAAAGATTTCGACATGTTTTTTATTATAATCTCTTATAACAAAAAAAAAAAAAATAATAATATATTGGTCTCGTTTGTATTGAGCACTTTGTTTAAAAGGAACAGCGGAATTTTACACCATCTCTTCTTTCTTTCATTTGTATATATATATATATATATATATATATATATATATATATATATATTTCGATTATAGGTGCAGTTTAATTCATAATTACATGAATCATTCATACAAAAAACAAATATAGAGGTTAATGATTTAAAATGCCGAGAATACATCTTCGCAAACATATACAGGTTGGGGTTAGTGTATCTTATTGAAATTGTTTGCGAAGATGTATTCTCGCCATTTAAATCATTAACCTCTATATTTGTTTTTTATATGAATGATTCATGTAATTATATATATATATATATATATATATATATATATATATATATATATATATATATATACCATGTCTCTTTAACTACCCCTTTTACTCTATGTTAAATTACAGAAATTTACACTACCCATCAATTTTAATTTCATTTTTCCTTTCATTTCATTTTTGGAAGTGCTATCTGATGATCCGGCGTCCTTTAAAAGTGCTCTGGTTAAATAAATTATTATAATGGTTCCTTAAAGTAGTCTGTTTTTCTTTTAAATTTATATATATATATATATATATATATATATATATATATATATATATATATATATATATATATAGTATACGCACGAGAAAGGAAAGGTAGTGAAATAATAAGACGATAAAAATAAAAGTTGGAAAAGAAAAAAATAAACGGTAGATTGGAAATGGATAAAAATGAGAGTCGTCAAATTCAAACAAATTATACGAATGAGTTGCACTAAGAGAGCATCACCATTCGTCCATTTGCAACCCTGTTAATTGTTATTTGAAAGGACTAATCGACTGTAAAATTAATCAATAGTAAATAATTAGATGCATATTAAAATGATTGTACAAGAAAATTTGATAACAGACAACAAGGAATCCAATTTTCGTATAAGAAGCCAGAAGATATTTTATTCGGAAATAATTGTATACATTTATTTTTTTAGTTCACTTCGATTATCCAAAACTTGAAAATGTATAGGTCATGTTTTTGTGGAAATTTGTAAAACACCTTATCGTAATTTTATAAGAAATTAACCAACATTACGATAAAATCTAAACGAAACTGTAAATTAATTAAACAAAGGAAAGATAACTAGTGAATTATGGTGACTATTGGCCCTCATTCAATGGAGTTCCTTCGGAGGATTGCCGCAATGGCGTCTCGATTAAGGGATAAGCGTGTCTCATTTGTGATGGTTCGCCGTAATGTTTTCTCGATCATTGTGGCTGGCAAAAAAAAAAAAACAAACAAAAAAACAAACAAAACAAACAAAAACAAAATTAAAATGAAATTTTCAAGTTAAAAATCTAATTTTATCACTATGATAACGAGATTTATTACTTCTGCGCTACGAGTAGGCTGGTTTTCTCTTTAAGATTGTTCATGGATGTTTAGCTAATTGCCCAGATTATGGGGCGAGGTGTTCTGCAGCTTTGTGCATGGGAGGGGGGGGTTATATATATTTGCATATGAATATGATATGAAAGCGGATGCAGCTTATTTGATATGTGTTTGCAAAGCAAGAGAAGGTATTTTTATGTCATTCAACTGCTAGGAAGATAGTCAATGATCTTTGTCATAATATTTCATCTTCATACAAGTTTTATCCAAATACAATTTTTAGAGGGATAAAACTTTTTTCAAGAATTCAGAAAGAAATAAAAACAAATGGTAGAAAATAAGTTCGGCTAAGAAAGATGCGATCAGAAAAAAAGATAAAAAATGAAGAACCATGGACTGATCATCATCATCATCATCATCAACAACAAGTGATATTTTATCATCGTTAACTCAATCAACATCAATTTTTGCCAATATCTCTGAGATGAGGTATAATGATTATTTGCATTATTTACATTATTCGGACTGTTATCCTCATCTTCATTGCAATATTCATAACGTTTCAGCCTCTATATCTCTGAGATGCGGTATTATCATTACTTGCATTATTTACATTATTCGGACTGTTATCCTCATCTTCATTGTCATATTCACAACATTTCGGCCTCTATATCTCTGAGATGAGGTATTATGATTACTTGCATTATTTACATTATTCGGACTGTTATCCTCATCTTCATTGTCATATTCATTATAAGGTCTGGTAAAAAATCGTAATAATAATAATAATAAAAATTGCAATATGAGCACTGGTAAAAAAATTGTTGCTGAGACAATTAAAGGTTAATAAGTCGCCAAAATTCATACACGGATGTCCTCAAGATCACATAGTCCAGTGGCTAATTACGTTGGTTTGATCCAGTGACTAGATCCAATGGGTTGTGAGTTCAATACAAACTTGGAGAGTTGAGGCAAAGGGAAATAACTGAAACTTCTGGAGGTATGGCACGTGGAACTAGATCTACCCTGGTGGACGAAATAAAGCGTTCGGTTCGAAATTCCAATCACTTCAAGAAAGACGGAGCGTACAACGGCTGAAACATTGTGAATATGGCAATGAAGATGAGGATAACAGTCCGAATAATGTAAATAATGCAAGTAATCAATTTTTGCGGCGGCGAAGATGATTAGACTATTGGAAAATTGACTAGAACCTTGATATCGTTAAATGTCAAGCTGTACTAGGCTTAAAGTTCAGCTCCTTTGTCTTCAATAAAGATAAATAATGTTGAACCAGTAAAAGAAAAGCAAAGTGTGCGAGGGGAAACAAATGAAAAGTCTGTATATAAAGAAAGGACATGGGCATGAAAGTGAAAACACATTGTCTGCAAAAGTCTCCAGAGTTTATATAAAACTAATATACAAAGTTTCTATCTGAATCCTGGGATGAGGAGTTATTTACATTATTTATATCTCATCTTTGTTATCATAACGTTTCGGCAGTTGTGTCCGACGTCCTTTCCCCTAAAGTAACAAGTGTCTGCGTGACAATGGACTAGTGGCTTAAAGCATTGGTTCGTGAATTTGGTGACTGAAATCAATCTCTGGGTCGGGTAGTGGACTCAGTGGAAACGGGCAAGCAAAAACTTAACAGTATTATAAAAAAAAGAACTAGACAATATATCCCTAAACATGTAAAGTGGAAAGAGAAGTTTAAATGGCTCAGTTCAGAATTCCCTCTAGGTTATTCAGGTCAATATACCCCTGGGAAAACGTTGTGATAACAACAACAATGATGAAGACAATAATTCGAATATAAATAGCGTAAATAACAATATATAAGGTGTTTCAAAAGTTTGGTCTATATTTACTTTGGCCATACATTTAACAATTTATTTGTTAATTCTGATAGGTTTCACATTGTTATACTATAGTGGCTAAGTTTATCAGTAATTAAGACACGAATTGATAATACAAGAAAATTTGAAACTATAGAAACAAATACTTCAATGCAGGGAAATGTACAAAGGTTTTGCGTCGAACATAGAAAATGTAGAGAAATAAAGGGATGTCATTTTGAACATTCCTCGAGTATAGCTGCATTTGTGTTTATTCAACACCCACAGAGCAACTATGTTGAGAAGACCTTAGTTGTAGTTTCTGGGAAAGACCGTATTTTTTGAACAAGGCCAACACACTCAAGTCCTTGGGCAAGATGACATCGTGACTTCGTGCTAGCATAATTATCGATGTCCCTCAAGGGTTCCGTCTACCCACTTTCATTCACAAGGCTTGGGTGAATCCGTGATATGGTTTTCAAACACTTTCCGCATGCTGGGGTCGACCCTCTCCATTCTCCTTCCTGACAAATCGACTATGGTGAGATTCGAACGCGGGTCTCATGGTCAGAATGCGAGCGTTCTAACCACTCGGCCATATATTTTGAACATGTATTGGAACTGATAAAATCATTGATAATTGATGATTTAAAAAACCATAGAGGGCTTCCTTTTTTTTTTTTTTTTTTTTTTTTTAAAAAAAAAAGATAGCCCATCTCTATATTTATTAATCTATTCTATAACTGTTTACCAACATTCTGGACGTTTTTAGATTGACGATAAAGACAATCAAATGCATCTTGACCAGATGACTGCTATGTTGATGGCAAATAATATGAAGCCAAATTTGATAAGACGTACGAGAAAAATAAAACCTCATCCCAATTCCATTGCTTGTTTTTTAGTCAACAAAGCAACATGTGAATAAGTTTTTTCAATGTACTTGGCCTTCAACAATGTTCAACAAGAAATAAGATTTTATGTCTGATAAAGAGTGAAATACATATGGTGAGATACTGACCTATATTTTGCTTTGGCATATCATATGGAACCCAATCTCCCATTTTGGAAATCTCCATGCCATATTTGCGACATCTGACAATAAATAAGTGGGAAGACTAAAAATAGAAGCCATAAAATATAAATTTAACAAATAAAATGACTAAAGAAAATTTAAAATTTAATTTGTAAGCAATTAATGGATTTCATAATCCGATTATTATCATTATTATCGTTATATTGTGGGGATATATGTTTTTTAGCAAACATCCCCACTTTTTTTTTAAAAATCGTGTAATTGACGTCTGCCGGCTTGGACAATCTAACATCTTATTAAAGAAAATTTGTTCCTCAGCAGGGCTCAAATATACCTTCCTCTTAACATGGGAAAATCCCCCTTACGCTAGGTGTACTTTTGACTGTTCAGTCACAAAAGAGCAAAGCAAGTTTAATTAGGCATACCTGTTAAAAAACAAAAAACAAAGCACAAAACAAGTATGTCAAACACATGCAAGAACTTTATATATATATATATATATATAATGCATATAATGTGTGTGTGTGGGGGGGATATCCGGAAATCATATCATGGACCGAGCGTGTGAGCAACGATAAGGGTTTTGGAGAGGATGAAAACAAGGAGGAACCTTATAACTTTATCATCAGGAAGAGGCAGCTGAAATTTCTGGGACATGTAATGAGGAAGGAGAGCCTGGAGAATCTGATACTCACAGGTCGAATAGAGGGAAGGAGAGACAAAGGAAAGCAACACATGACATACCTGGCGGGCTTAAGCAAGTGGATGACAGAACGTGGTTTGGGGGAGGTGGCAAAGGGATGAAACTTATTGAGAGCTACAAGGGATAAGAGGAAGTGGAGAGCCATGATCACCCACGTCCTGAAGGGACACGGCACATAAAAAGAAAGAATGGTCCATTGTTGAATGTTGGAACGTTATTTTCAAAATGATCAGCTGAATCGGGGGTTTAAAGGCCCGAATAATTGGAGTAAAAAATCAAATGGTATCATTTGATTTATGGTGGAGAGGATATTGGCCGTTGAATTTATTCACATACTGACAAATCTAAAACATTAGAAAGTCAAAACAGGTCGGCAAGTAGCAGTATGTGACTTCCGAGTCGATAATGAATGCACGTTCATAACTGATTTGTGTGAAAGATCAAAATAAAACTAAGAACAAACTCGAGTACGCAGATGCATGTAAAGAATACTTAAACCTGATACGGAAACAGCAAATCAGGCAAATACTAAATGACTTTAAGTTGAACCAGCTATAACAAGCGAAGACCAGCTCTGACCAGCTTGGACAATCTAAGACCAGCTTGGACCAGCTTGGACCAGCTTGGACCAGCTTGGACCAGCGGCCCGAGAGAAAACACTCAGGTTCCCAAGTTAAAAACTGACTCAGTGGTGGTGGTGGTGGGTGGGGGTCAAGTAAATATCTACTACATGACTTTATGGAAGTGCAATGCGAACCTGAAATTATATCAAAGTGTTTTATGAAGTATCTAGTCTGATTGTCTGGTTGTTGTATACTCTTCAGAGTTTTTGAAAAAAGCCTTATTTAAATCTTCCCAGGATCTATGCAATCTTTTTGTTTTTTTTTTGTTTTTTCGGTTATTTCTAAACTGATGGACCATGATGGAAAATTTCCCGGTGGGTGAGTCTGTCTCTGCTGTGACATGTGAATTTGTTACAACTGACAATCATGTATTCTCATTAAAAGCTGTTTGTTTACTGGCCATTTAAAGTTCGGATCTCCTTTGAATAAGTTGAGATCAGCCCCTTTCCCATTGCTAGCGTTTGTAATTTATAGCTTCGTTGCCATAATTGGTGTGGTACCAACAGAATGGCAAGGAACTTCTACAACAATTTCGGCATCTGCCACAATTTGGAAGGAGACAACTTCATTTTTTGGGAAGTCCTCGACTTTAGCTAGTCTGGCGTTAATGTTGTTAATATATTCTGTTACGTCCTATTTGTGGCCATAGCAGTAATGTTCAATATTTTATCAATAATTTTGGCAATTTTATCTAGTGACGTACAATCATCTACAGATGCTAAAACTGACTGCAGAACCAAGGGAAAGCTCAACAAAAAGATTGGAAATGTTGACGCAATAATTGAGGTTTTTCATTTAAATATTGTCGTGATTGGTCGTAATTTTCTTGGTTCCGAAAAGTCATTAAAAGCATTTTTTCCTTCAACATATCATAAGGGGCAGTAATAAAAGGGATTCACTATCAAATTCCTAACTCCTGCGGTAATTGTTCCGGGTAAAACTGATACCACAAATGCATTTTTTTTTTAACTCGATTTAATATTTTTGAGTTAAACTTGCTTCAATTTAAGGATCATTAATTAGAAATGTAGATTTTGTTTTTGAAAACAACGAATATTTGTTCTGGATGTTTCTTTTTTGCTCGCCCTCCGCGTCACCAAGAAAAAAAAAACATAAAAAGAAATTGTCTCTCGTAATGTTCACGGATATATCTATAGTTATATATTACTTCAATTGAAACAATTGCGGCACAAGGCCAAAGGGGGAGTGTGGTAAGGCTGGTCAACACTTTCTATCCTAGACCTAGCTCATCAGATTCACGATCCATACACTTTCACGGATATATATATATATATATATATATATATATATATATATATATATATATATATATATATATATATATATATATATATATATTAGGTTGGTGCAAAAATAATTTCGTTTTCTCACATAGTAACATATGTTAGAAAACGAAATTATTTTTGCACCAACCTAATATATATATAAAAGTGACCATAGAAGTCAACACTTAGAGGCGACAGTCTGTTTCATGCTATATGCAATCGTCAGGCCACGTATATATATATACACTTTCACGGATATATATATATATATATATATATATATATATATATATATATAAAAGTGACCATAGAAGTCAACACTTAGAGGCGACAGTCTGTTTCATGCTATATGCAATCGTCAGGCCACGTATATATATATATATATATATATATATATATATATATATATATATATATATATATATATAACTTTATTTATTTTAGGATATTACATTGAAAACGTGTCAAAATCGCTACACAATTGCAGTCCTATGCATCTTATCAGGCGATTATAAATGACTGGCGAGGGAACAATTTATTTAGATTTAAAAGCAAAATAAAACATCCACAATATTGCTCTACCTTTTTTTATTGAGTCCTCTTTTAAATTAAATGTTTCTAACGTTGGAATTGTACTCTATTCGTTTCTTACCTGTATACACACACACACACACACACAGATATATATATATATATATATATATATATATATATATATGTATATGTATATATATATATATATATATATATATATATGTATATATATATATATATATATATATATATATATATATATATATTAGTAGTATTAACCTTGATTAAAAATAACTACCAGAGTATCTATTGACAGTGGAAAAAATCCTACCAATGTGGAAAGTCAAAAAAGGTACTAAAATTTAGACGCCTGAAAGAATTTTTCTTAAACATCTTATATCCCGCGATGCATTTTGGTTACAGAATAGGGCCCTCATCTTGTTCAAAGCAATGTTAAAAAAAAAAAGAAATCTGAAATCTGAAGAAAAGACAAAGCGAAAATATTGTAACCAAGATTTTAATACCATTGGCCGCAAAATGTTTCAGTGTATGCATTGTGCGTAAAGCTAGTAGCCGGGAAAAAAATAATGTCCTACATTGGGTGGGAGAGAGATAGAGAGGGAGAGAGAACTCTTTGGGTCAGATCACTGGACTCAACCAAAGCTGAGAGTTGAGTTAAGGGGAGATAACTGAGTCATGGCACGTGGAACTAGAACAACCTGCCCCGATGAGCGAAATAAATGGTTCGGTTCGAAATTTCAATCACCTAAAGAAGGCAGAAGCGTAAAACGGCCGAAACGTGAATATGATTAAAAAAGATGAGGCCAAAAATCCGAAAAATGTTACAATAGTTACAATACCTCATCTCAGAAATACAGACAAAAATAATCGATTTAGTTATTTTAAGATTCATCTTACTTATATCATATAAATGAGTGGAGATGTCAATGGTAATGTTAAAAGAAGCCAAGCAATAAATGTGAGAAAATTTAGTCCGCCCAACTGCTCGGAAATCACAAAGGAATTTTGATTAAGATATAAAGTAACATTAGCTGTTGTTTGGAGTGTGGCCAAAACACTTCTTATTTCATTATGCATGATCCAATTACGACCAGACGAGATGACTTTAGTACAGCATTTCATTAACACGTACGAGTGTATAAGAAAAAAAATAAGCTTCTTTACTCACATTTGTGGAGTCACTTTCAAGAAATGAATTAAGATCGATTTCCATATTAGCTTTCCTCGACAATCACTGATTGCCAGGATTAGCGACACTAATAAATCTGGAATTCCAGTTCAAACTTCATCTTTATCGACTCTTCTTTTATACTTTATATGTCTACCGATGTATTTTTGTATTTTTTATTTATTTAGCTTCATGTCTGTATTTCTAAAATAATTAAAGTAAAGCATTCCAATCAAAATATTATATACTAAGGAGTTTACTGAAAAGTTTTCGCTTAGACTCACTGCTCAAAATCGCAGCAAGATACAATTTTGAAAAAGTCTTGTAGCCATTTGTTATTAACATAAATGCTAACATCGATGCGCACCAGAACAGGAAGTATTCGTTTTATAATACTCTAGTAAAAGTGAGTCAACTCTGTTGCAATTTAAAAATAGCTATTCTCTGCTTCCATTTAAGTCGTTATTATCGAAGAAAAGCTGATTAAAAAAAGGCTTCTAAAAGGGTTTTACTGTTTTCTATGTTTTTTTTTGCTGCTCTGTTCTTCGTACATAATTATATGCATGCGCACGGAAAACGAAATTGGCGAATCGAGTTCGAATTCCAGCTTATTCCCTTGAATTCACGTTCGTACAATTTCCCCGTGGAAAATATAAAGCAATCTCTTCTCCCCATCTGACTATGGGTAGATTGAAGTATATGCTAGGCTCTATAGCTTTGGATGGCAAGTGTCTAAGAGATTGAAGTGTATACTAGACTCTATAGCTTTGGATACCAACTGCCTAAGAGACTGAAAGGTATACTAGGCTCTGTAGCTTTGGATGGCAACTGTCTAATGAAAACCAGATTGAAGTGTTCGTCGAAACCGGTTCACATCAAAACCTATGGAATTTTACTCAAAAGATGTCCAAAAGCTGCTTTGATAAGTCATTGAAAATAAAAGTGAATATATAATGGAATGAAATATAATTGTATTTTTACTTTTTGAACACTAAAGCTGATTAACTGTTGTAGTGGGCGATAATAAGTATGTCCCCATTCACATAAATACAGTAGTAAATACTGTATGTTGGTCTTCAGTTGGAGATTCGTCTCCAGCTGTGCTGTTCAAACTCTCTGCCTCCGAACAAATAGGATCCCCAGACGCTATGTCGAAGGGGAGAGTCTCGTCTCGGGAAACAGCAACCCGACCCTGTTTTATACGGGGTCTACGGGGAACTTTTGGCCGATCCTACGTGTTGTTCTTGTCCTAAGTATTATCGTTCATTACCAACCTTCGTTTGATTATTCTATTCAGTGACCTTTCCTAGGTTACAACATGGACAAAAATGGAAATTATTTATGACTTAAAGTAATATTTCAATCTTTATTATCTGTGTATTAGTCAAGTCTAAATAATTGAAGCGTGCATCATGTTGAATGCAATTGGGTATAGGCACCAAGGGCCTAATGTATATCTTTTCGTAGCTATTCAATTTAGCTTTACTTTGAGATGAATTGCTTCAGAAGACTAGCAAAATGCGAGCAGAATGAAGTCGTCATCTGCGTGACGCCAATTTTCACTTGATTCTTTATTTTGTGTTGCGTTCAGACATTGTGCATCGATTTGTTTCCGCTTGTAAACTTGCTACGGTTGAGTAAACGATCCCTGGGGACATAAAGATCGGTCATTTCACCAACTGCATTGAACTTCAGAGATAAAAGAGTGAAGATTAAATGGTTGGTTGTTGAATGTATAAAATCAAGTTACAACTGAAAGCATGCAAAATCATTTATGTTTAATCTGATACGCTTGACCCGACACACACACACACACACACACATACATATATATAATGGATCTTCCATTGATCAATATATTGCAACTTTATGCGTATCACGAATGCAAAATCTTGCCTTTGAGGGATGAACATAAATCTTAATGTTATTCTGTTAACCGGGAAAACGGAGACATATCTGTTTTTTATGTTTGCTGCAAAATCTGATGGAACCTGTTGTGTCGAAGGACATCCGATCTTCGCTACACTAAAGTGTTGACCATGGAATTTTCCACTGACTACGAAAGTAGTCGCAAATAGTGTCGCACTAACTAAAATATTGGCTAGTATTGTACTATGATTATATGATTAATCTTGTGTAAGCTGATCTACGAGTTGATACGAACATTATAGCAAAGGCCATTTGTAATCTTTAATTATTACTACAGTTTACTATTTTAGAAGCACGTTTCGTTTGCGACTGATCTGAATGCTCACTGGAATTCTAAGTTTCCCCTACGTCTAAACTGATGAACTGTATATACGGAATACGTTACCTGATGTATCTAGCGAAAAAAAAAAAAAAGAAATAAAAAGACAGAAATCGAGAGTGAGAAACGCAAGAAGACACACACATATAGAGTGTAACAGCGAAAAGACACATATACACACACATACATCAATCCTATCATTATTTTGATGGTTTGGATTGGTTTGTTTTCTTTTACGGCATATCAGCCTCCATAGGTTATTTAATGCCGACAAGATTTTTATTGCTGGTAATATTTTTCCAAAAATGTATTGCTGGTAATATTTTTTTCTTTCAAAAATGTATTGCTGATAATCTTTTTCCTTCAAAAATGTATTACTGGTAATATTTATTTCCAAAAATGTATTGTTGGTAGTATTTTTTCCTTCAAAAATGTATTGCTGGAAATATTTTTTTCCTTCAAATATATATTGTTGGTAATATTTTTTTTCCCAAAATATTGCCAGGTATACAAAATGTATACCTGGCAATATTTTTTCCTTCAAAAATGTATTGCTGGAAATATTTTTTCCAAAAAATGTATTGCTGGTAATCTTTTTATCCAAAAATGTATTACTGGTAATATTTTTTCAAAAAATGTATTGCTGGAAATATTTTTTTCCTTCAAAAATGTATTGTTGGTAATATTTTTTCCTTCAAAATTATATGCTGGTAATAATATATTGCTGGTAAAAATTATTTACAAAAATGTATTGCTGGTAATAACTTTTCCTCAAAAATTTGTTGCTGGTATTAAAACCTATTTTTACACTATTATAGTGCTTTGATCCCAGTTTGGTGGTTAACTATTTTCCCATATTTGGGACCGGAGGACACCAGCAATTAAGAGGTGGTTCCACGCTCCTCAAAACCTCTTGATCAGAGGCCTTGCTGTTGGACGTAGTTTATCATCTTACCCAGGATGTTGATGTAGTTTATCGTCTTACCCAGGACGCCATTATTTTGTTATATTTTCCACAAAAATCTCCCGCTTAATCCCTAATATACTCTGGTAACAGCTACCTTTTTTCGTTCACCATATCTATTTGATTTTATAAATGTGTGTAAGTCTTGCAAGGTGGAATAAATAAGAATCACAATGGAGTATTGGATACCGGCTCAGATTGAGGAATCGGAGAGCTGAGTTCGAATTCCACTCGAGTTCTTGAAAATAGTCTTAGGAAATATATGAATCCATCTCTTCTCATCGTCCTGGGTATGACGATAAACTGCATCCGCGTCCTGGGTAAGACGATAAACTACGTCCGACAGCAAGGCCTCTGATGAGGAGGTTTTGAGGAGCGTGGAAACACCTCTTGATTGCTGGTGTTCCCAGGTCCACCCTGATCTGGAGTGGTAGCACCTATCAGGGTCTCAGATATGGGCAAATAGTTAACCCCGAAACTGATGTAAAAAGCATTATAAAATATTAACAGCAATAGGTTTTTGAAGAAAAATCTCTTGCCAGCAATACGTTTTTGAAAAAAACTATTATCATCAATTCGTTTTTGAAAAAATAATGTTACCATCTATACGTTTTTGAAAAGAATATTATCAGCTATACGTTTTGGAAAAAATAATATTACCAGCTATATATTTTTGGGAAAATAATATTAACAGAAATAGATTTTTGACAAAACAAAAATATTACCAGGAAAAAAATGTTGTCGGCATTAAATGACCCATTGAGGTTGATATGCCGTAAAACAAAACAAACCAAAGCAAACCAAACCATCTCTTCTCAACTCTACCAGCTATGGGTAAATCGCAAAACAAACTTAGTTCTATAGACTTGGGTGGTAATCGGCCTGGGATAAGGACAACTCTGAATATCCTCCACAATGGCTTAAATAGCCTCACCAACCCGCAATTGACCAAACAATGTGAATACAGCTACGCTGCTGACGGTATGGTCAATCAACGAGAAGGAGTGAAAAAGCCCTGGATCTGGTAGAGTAATAATTTTTAATGCTCAAGATAAGTGAAAATTTATTCTACCAAATCTAGGGCCTTTCTAAATTCAAAATCTGTTTCCAAAAATAATTGTAGCGATTATTAGTGATAGAGTAAAGTAAATAGTAAGAAAACGTAGGGTTACACGAATGTAGAGATTGTCCTTTTTCCATATGTATGTGTGTATAAAGTCCTATGAAAGATGTTGAGAGATTTACATCTGGAAAATAGTATATTTTTTTAATCTGTTTGTTACAGTTATCAGATATGATTGTCTGCGATTAAGTAAGTTTAGAGAATATTTGAATGCTGTGTACTTTCAGTGTTGTGTTCACATGTGATTCCGCTAGAGAGTGAAAATTCTATGATAAACGAGACACGTCTTTTCTTTAAGGCATTCTCTGACTAAAAGAGAAGAAAGTTGATGTGATGAAACTTCGCGCCCTTTTTTTATATAATACTTTTGGCAACGCCATCTAAGGATTGTTAGCAGAAATTTTTAGATGACGAACTGGTTGCACAAGGATTAAATTGATCGCTGATTTGCTATCATGTTTTAATAGTTTTAGCAATTAGGCTTATTTTCGGCCAGTTATTAATAAACGTCGAAGGCTTTTTCCTGATCCACGAATACCAGATGGAAATCTTGGTCGTTTTTTATCGCCCTCTCACCCTCTGTCGGAGTGCAAAGATTGCATCAGTGCACCCACTTCCATTCCTGAAGCCAAAATGGACGTTACTGAGGAGATGTTCTGTTTTTACTCGAGTGCGCTGCTCATGGATCAAGTCAACAGAGATAAACTATGGAAGGTCTTCAAGCAGTACGATGTTAAGGGATAGCTGTTAGACAAAATCCGGGCCATGTATGTTAACAACGGGAGCGCAGTCTGGACGGCAAGTGGAACGTCTGACTGGTTTCTAGTAATATTTGGGGTTAGGCAAGGCTTCAATCTTTCTCCTCTATTGTTCGTGATCTACATGTTGCATAGCTCCATCATGCTGGGAGGTTTTGGTCACTGTGTCAATTAATACAATGTTGTATAGCCCCTTGGTGGGGTGATCTTGGGCGACGGTGATCACTCGATGATAAAGTTGCATTCTTCTTTCATTTGTCTTTTCCTGACTGGTGATCATTAGTTGTTTTGGTTTACAGAGGAAAGACATCAAAAAAGATAATTTTAAACTTATCTAATATTATCTTCATCAAGAGTAAAAGGGCACGAAATATAGTCTCGGTTTGCCCCCAGCTATCCAGATCACTCAGAACCTACCATCCTGGAGAGTGAAGTGAGAAAAGCAGTAAAAAACAACTTGTAGCGAAGCAGGAATACAGTGAATCACCACCATCTTTCAGAAAGCTTGGGAGGAGAAAAAAGTACCAGTAGACTTGTAAAATAAAATAGTGGTGCCAATATAGAAGAAGAAGGGTAGCAAGAGAGACTGCAATACCTACAGAGGCATATCAAAACCCAGCCATGTAGGGAAATTGTATGCAAAGATCCTTGAGCAGAGCGCTTGAGTAAAAACAGAACAGTCACTCCCAGTTTGGATTCAAGAAGGGAAGGGGTGCACCGATGCAATCTTTCCATTCCGACAACTGTATGAGAGAGAGAGCGATGGAACACGACCAAGATCTCCATCTGTTATTCGTGGATCAGGAAAAAGTTTTCGATCAACAGAGATAAGCTATAAGAGCAGTATGATGTTAAGCGGCAGCTGATAGACAACATCCGGGCCATTTACGCTAACTTGCAGAAACGCAGTCCGCTCGGCAAGTGGAACGGCTGACTGGTTTCCAGTAACATCTGGGGTTAGGCAAGGCTGCAATCTCTTTCCTCTACTGTTCGTGATCTACATGAACCGGATTACAAAGGAGGCCAATCCAGACCCTGAGGCACTCAACGGACTCATGTTCGCCGATGACCAGGCAATGATGAACAACGACAGGATCCAGCTGCGGCAACATACTGACCAACTTAACTCAAACTGCGAGTAATACGACATGAAGATTAGTGTCAGGAAGATCGAAGTCATAACCATTAGCAAGAGACCAGGAAAATTGGAAAATTAACATCAATGGGACCCAGTTAAAGCAAAACAGTGAATTCAAATATCTGGGCAGCAAATTTACTGAAAATGGCAAACTAGACAGAAATCGAGATCAGATATTAGAAAGCCAACGCAGTCAGTTAACGATTTTCTCCTCTTCTAAAACATCCTATCATTTCCATGAGCACCAAAGCAAATCTCATCAACACCATTTCCCTACCAACGCTGACATACCAGTGCCAGACATGGCCCTTAACAAAAACCCTAGAGAGGAAACTGATCACTTGTGAGATGAAATGCCTGAGGGAAGCAGTGAACAAGACCAGGTGAGACGAGATCAAGAATGAAGCAATAAAAGATATTGTAGGAGAAAATACCAATCATACAACACATCGAACGACGCAGTTTCTAAAGCAGACCTTCTTCTAGTTTCATTAGCAATTCCTGATCTTGTTCATTTTTCAAGGTGAAGATGAGAGCCGTTGTCATAGTGACATGGAAATCTAATTCATTTTGAAAGCAACAAATAATTATTCTTATTCAATTCAATATAAGTAACTTTTGTATTTTAACCAGATTTCGGTAAAGTTTACGACATCTTTCATTTATTGTTTATTATTCTGTAACGAGAAAGACAATCTTAGATTTGCATTAATAAAAATTAATAGAATGCAAGATGAAAAAATACTAGTTTAAATGAATAAGAATTTACTGCAAATGAGTTTATTACTGTGCACTATTAATTTGACTTGATGCTCAAATTATCCCAATCCAAGAAATAAATATATCGTTGTAAATGTACTTTTTGAGATTAGAAACTGACTTTGTGCAGAATATAAAATCCAAATAAAATAATATATTCTTTTATTACAGAATGGTGAAGTTATCTTATGTGAATGGTGAAGTGTTTCAATGGAGGAACCAAAATGCAACATCAAAATCCAGATACGCACTGAATTAGCGAAAGATTCATTCGGAAAGCTAAACAATGTATTAATGAGAAAGGGAAGTGTTCTGAACTGTTATGTAATATCAATCTTCTTTGATACAGAGAAAACTGAAAGCAAGAGAAATGGGGGTTCAACCAAAAAGCGATTCTAAGAATAGGCCAAGTAAACGTGCGCATGTCCTCTCCAACTGGGGACCAATAATTTGAAGCTTAACACGTGTTAACGAAAGTCTTTTGCTGGCATCACTGTAAGCAATTGTCTTTTTAAAAAGAAATATTTACCTTTTACCGTTGAATTAATTTACGTTTATTATTTAAGAAAATGAAGTAAGTATGTGTCTTTTTTTATTTTATTTTCCTTGAACTTGACTATAAAATTTATTTTTTCTGAATAATTCTAGTTCTTTTTTTAATGTACGGAGATTCGTAATGTTACCATCTTTATAATATAAATAACTTTTGAACTGAAAAATTAATGAAAAATGTCATTGTTAAGAATTTTTTATATAAAGTTAATTCCATAATTAGATTCAATAAATTTAACTTAATCTTTTACTGCTATTCATAAAACTATATCGTTAAATCTTCTATATTTTTAAAGATCTTTTTAAGATTACATTTTTTTAAGAACGTGATAATACGTGACCTCATTGATATTAGTTTCCTTCTTTTTCCTTTTTTCTTTTCAGGGGTCATTAATTTTGGGGTTGTTTTTTTTCACTTTCATTTATCATTTTCTTTTTCATTTTATGTGGAATTTGGAATGTAGGTTTTTCTTTTTGGTTAGTTTCGTTAGGTTAGGTTTGTTTTACGGTATATCAAAACATCAATAGGTTATTTAATGCCAACAACATTTATTTTGCTGGTAATATTTTGTTTTTGTCAAAAATCTATTTCTAGCAAAAAAGTATAAAAGTATATTGCTTCAAAAGTATATTGCTGGTAATAGTTTTTTTTACAAAAATTTATTGGTGGTAATAATTTTTTACGAAGTTTCTGGTATTAAAACCTATTTTTATACTTTCATAGTGTTTTTAGCACAGTTTCGGGGTTAACTATTTGCCCATAGCTGGGACCCTAACAGGTGCTACCACTCCGGGTCAGGGTGAACCTGGGAACACCAGCAATTAAGAGATGGTTCCACGCTCCTCAAAACCTCCTGATCAGAGGCCTTGCTGTTGTATGTAGCTTATTGTCTTACTCAGGAAACGGATGCAGTTTATTGTCATACCCAGGACGGTATCTTTTTGGTATGACTCATTTATGGCTGGGGTCTTCATAATGAGACTAGGTCTCAGTTCCTTTATGAATGTTTGTCAGTCATTTGGTCCTAGTTGCTGTAATCTTGTGAGTAGATTTTGCTATTCTTCTGACTTATTTTCATTTATTTGTATTATTTTCCCTCTAGACAAATCAGTATAATTCTTTTTTGAAATTATGCCTCTGTGATTTTCCTGGCCTCTGTAAAAGGAAAGATTCTGTGTATGTTTCACCTTCCTTATGTTTTTTCCCTTTTTACCATATTAGACATGCTATAGCATAAGTTGCATGATCTTGCATACAATTTGCACATTTGGAATATTTTTGTGCATTCATTTTGGTCGTGGTCTGGTGATTTCTCGCCACATCTTTTGCATATCTACTATCCTCCCAGCCCCTGCACACATCTTCGTAATGTCCGAAATTTTAACATTTATAACATCGAAAAGCTTTTGAAATAAGTTGCTGCACTTTATTTATTTCATACCCTTTTTCTTATGCTTGTTGGAATTTTCGGAGTATTAAATGTTATTATGTAAATGTTCGTTTGGATCATCTGTCCCCCGTTCCTTTTTATGGACACTCTTCTGGGGTCCGTGACATCCTCGTTCTTTACTTCATTTTCTTTAATATCTTCCAAGGTGCATAGAGACAACTCCTCACTTCTTACCACACCCTTAGAGGTGTTGAAGTTTTTATCTGCTAACTTTTTATACTAGTTTCGTAAAATTTAGTCATTTTTAGTAAGGTGTCTGCATATTTTTTATTTCTTACCTCTACTAGTAGAGTCCCTATTTTTTTTTAGTTTCTTTACATTTGTCTGGATGATATTTATAGATATCACTTTTTGAATTAAAAAGCATGACATAATTTTTGGATTAAAAAGGGTGACATAATTTTTGGATTAAAAAGGGTAACATAATTTTTGGATTAAAAAGGGTGACAATTTTTGGATTAAAAAGCATGACATAATTTTTGGATTAAAAATGGTGACATAATTTTTGGATTAGAAGCGTGACATAATTTTTGGATTAAAAAGCGTGACATTATTTTTAGATTAAAAAGGGTTACATAATTGTTAAAGGAGAACCGTCTCCTCTGACTAAAATATTATGAATCGAGGAAAGTAATCAGAGAATTTTCCATAATCTATTTCCGATCCTGAATTGACGTCTAGTCTCTTTTTTTAGTTTTTTCTTTCTATAAGAAATTTTTTTCTTAACTTCACCATAATCGTGCTGTCCTACCCACTGGGGGGAGTCTAAAACTGGGGAAATGGCAAAGGAGAAACCCATTCGCCTTACCATGACAGGAATACATGGATGGTATACTCGCCTTGAGATGAACTTCAAGCACCTGTACTCCTTTAGTTTCCTCAAGTTTAAGTAACTCAGAACGTCATGAGTAAATTAGCCATGTTGAGTTCTTTTTCTTTCAACCCGATTGACCTTTAGCCACAGCTTTTCTATCATATATTTTGAATTTAATTAGTCAAGTATTAGTGGTAGATTGGGGAAGATGTATGGTATTAGCTGTAAGTTTGATGTGGGTTATATATGACAGGGCATGACGAGTCAATTGATCAGATCGGGCCACTCCGACGGCCCGTCTAGTCCAAGTAAGGGCCAAAGTGTTCCAGTTAATGGCCTCTTGAATCATCAAGGTCATCAACTACTCAGCCACCAGGATCCCGTCCTCACATAACACGGGTCGCCACCCACGGCAAGCAGGCGGCCCTCTTAGGGGACTTTTACTCCCGAAGAGGTGCAGTAGTCGCATTCTCGAACTCCGTCGACAGGGCGATTTTTCTAAGAGCAAAACGGCGAGGCCATGTGGTGTGGCCATACTTATATTTCCCAATGGGAAAACGGCGCTATGAGTTTATGTGCTTCACACATGACAGCTGACCACGGCAGGCCGGTTTAGTCTCGACCGTTTGTCTTGGCTTCAGGCCGCTAACTATCAACTCATCGCTTTTGTCACTGTGAACTGACGTCATTCAGCGGTCGTCAGCTGACCCTCGTGAGTTCATCTCAACTAAAGGGAGATAATGGTTTTTTGCTTTTCTATCTCAATATGATCTTGATAAATGTAGATTTTTTTACATGGGATTGGGCAGATCTTCTTATGCCATAAGAAGACTGTAAAGAGAGCTTATACAGAATAGCTGGTCTTAATATGAATTCGAACATCAACTACTGATATCAGAGATAAATCTCCATTATAAAATTGTCCGGAAGTGCAACGAAAAGACTCTAATCAGGTGTTAAATGTAGAGAAGTTTATTGTACTTCAACGCATAAAATTCAGAAAGAAAGCTTATCAACTATTCTGTAGCAAATAGTCAACTTTTCCTTCAAATGTTAAGCTCGTATTTTTTTTTAAATTCCTCTTCTTGGCTTTCATGTTTCTAGATTTCTTGATTGTAATCTGTTTTGTTTTCACTTTCTTTTTTTCTCTTGTGTCTTTGTCATTTTATTTTCTGATCCCCTTTCCTGTCTAATTACATTAGACTTCAACTTCAAAGACTTTTAATTTCCGAATAGTAAATAAAACGAAAAAAGAAAAACGATGTTCGCGTTCCTGTCTTTTCTTGAGGCAAAATGACGAAAAATGACGAAAGAAGGAAGCAACAATGAGTTTAATTTCAAAAATTCTTCTCTAACATTAATTTATTTATTCAAATATTTCAGTAATTAACCTGATGTTGCCTGGGTACAAACTGTGATTATTATTTAAACTTAATTTTGGCTTATAGATATTTTTTGAAGTTAGTATCTTCAGTTTAAACAACGAATTAATAATGCAGAGGTATCGACTTTGAGTTTCTGCAGTATTCAGTGATAATTAATAAAGACTCATTTAACCGAAAACAATATTATGATGGATTTTACGTAAAACTTTGTCGATTTATTAATGCCATTCTGTAAATAAACTATTTCATTTTCAGTAATTGAAAGAAATTAAGTCAGGATTAAAGTTTAATGTTTAGTTATGGTAACAAAAGATACTTTGTTGTCACTACAAAAATTTTGTAGGAATATTAATATTTAACAGCCCCGCCCCCACAAGGGATGTATGTGTCACAAGGCTCGGCCAAAAAGATTCCCTTAGAACTCGCATAAACGGGGTCAGGGTCTGTTTACCTCCGCAGACGAAAGTTTTTCCTTCGGCAAAGCCTCGTCCGAGTTCCTCTCTGCCGAGGCAGAGAGTCCGACAGTTGAACAGGCTATGGCTATGCTCCTGGGTGATTTTCTAAGTCCAGCTTAGATGTGGCACAAGGCCGAATGTATGGGGCACCCAGTGAAGATCTAACTCACTTTTCAGTAGTAAGTGATCTAGTAAGACAAGCTTGCTAACCATTACACCACGCCGAGGTGCACAAAGTTTTGTAGGAATATTTAAACAAAATGAATCGCGTTTAAATATGCACTTCTTTATTTTCTTTCTGGATAATTTTATAAGGCACATCGGAGATAGCTATGAAGACTTTTTGATCACATGCTCTTCAGCAAGTTTCTTCTTTTGGGTAAATATAAAAGCTGGAATAGTTTTGAGTGATGAACTTTGGAGAATGTAATCTATATAATAATATGGTTTCAGTCCTGGTTTTTGATCATTGATCTGCTTATTCGTGCAACCTCCAAATCTGTCTGGATTTGATAATTAAGAGTGTTAATGAACACTTGTATAATATCAACGTCATTCTTCTGTTTAAAACCTGATATATTGTGTCAGCAGTAAGACAATGTCAAGAGGATTGGCACTGAGATGAGAAGCAAAAGAAATTCAGAAAACAAAACTATAAAAAGCGACTTGGATTCTTATGAAAAGGAAGAAACAAGTCTTCTTCAAATTTGGCATCGTTTTTCTTCATCCGTTTACTTAAATGGCTGCAACGTATTGTTCGTTACATTAACAAGAAGAAAATGTAAAAAATATCTGCGCATAATACCGTTTTTTAATATAGAATATCAATGTTGTTATATGTGATTTGTTGATTTATATGATATTTGTAGTAATTGTGGAGAGAAAAATAAATAATAAAGCAAAGAGATATTAATTTCATAGCATGAAAATTTTAAAATATAAACAGTATTTATTTTTCATATTGCAGATTTTATATTACATGAGTACAGTGCGATAGATAAATAGAAAAACATGTAAGAAATATATTTAATAAATGATTTTCACATTACTTTTTTCACTATTTTTTATATAAAGAATTATCGCTATTATTGATAACTGATTTACTCGAACAAGTGATCTTATATTGATTGCTGTCGTCACAATATTACAATCATTGTACACTCCGGCCATTTTCGATTGTCTGTAGTAAGTCCGTATGGAAGTAGGTTATTCTCGACTCTCCATGCTAAGAGGAAATCGCGTATCAATTATTTCTTCTGTGTTAAGTCGTCTTCGTCACCTGCTTCTTTCACTGGATCGTATATAACGTATACGAGGGAAAAATGCTAGATATATTCTGGTTCAATGTGGTAACGATATGTTATATTCCGTGCTAATAGGAATATATATTTGACAAACACGGTGGATAAAATAAGTAAAGGTTTATTGTAAAAACCGGTAGAATAAGAAATAAGGTAACAGTTATGCGCACGATCGTCGCAAGTCAATCCAGGAGTGAGTGCAACTATTGGAAGGTCGGTAGTTCTTGCGTAAGTCTGAGTCGTACTCAACAGATGCCAGCTAGACGGTATCTAGCAACTGTCCCACGAAGTTACATGTGGCACAAAGCCGAATTTAATGTGGGGTTCCCGAGCCCGTAGGCTTGGCCAAAAAAATCCCCGTAGACTCCGCATAAATGGAATCGGGTCTGTCTACCTCCCCGGACGAGACTTTCTCATCAGAGGTTCACCTAGTGCATTTACTAATCTCCCTACGCGACCAGATGTGGCACAAGGCCAGGTAGAATGTGGGGCATCCGAGCCCGTGTGCTCAGCCAAAAATTCCCGTAGACCCCGTATAAAACAGGGTCGGGTAGCTGTTTCCCGAGATGAGGCTATGCCGAAGGGCAGAGTCTCGTCTGAGGATTCTCTCTGCTCAGAGGCAGAGAGTTTGACCCCAGCTGAAAAAGATTTCAGCTGGTATATTTAACAACCTCCACCAACGATGGTAGTATGTGGAACAAGGCCGAGTTTATCGTGGTTTCTCCGAGCCCCTAGGCTCCGCCAAAAATATTCCCTTTGAACCCGTAGAAACGGGTTCAGGGTCGGTCTACCTCCCCGAATGAGACTCTCCCCTTCGGCATAGCCTCGTCCGGGTTCCTCTCTGCCCGAAGGCAGAGAGTTTGACAATCACAGCTGAAAAGATTTCAGCTGGAATATTCAGCCCCCACCCCCGGAGTGTTGCATGTAGCGCAAGGCCGGGTTTAACGTGGATTCTCCGAGCCCGTAAGCTCGGCCAAAAATATTCCCTTTCGAACACGTATAAACGGGTTCAGGGTCAGTCAATCTTCCCGAACGAGACTTTGCCCTTTGGCGGAGCCTCGTCCTGGTTCCTCTCTGCCTTCGGGCAGAGAGTTTGACTGTGTAGCCGGAAAGATTTCGGCTGAACTCTGTAATCCGTTGGCTTACAGATACTTATAGGTAGTTACTACCTATAGTGTAGTTATTCAGAGGGGTGACAGTTTATTCCATTGCATCACGATAAAAAAGTCCGTTAAAAATGAATTTGTTACTAAGTTACAACTGTGAATTATACTCTAAAATTGCAGTATCTCTAATTATTAAAGGGGATAAATGTTGTGAAGTATTCTCTTAATAAATCTTAAATATGATATCACGTCGTACAAAAATAATTAATACGTAATATATTCAGATACAAGGTGTGACAAGAAACAGTTATGGTTGGCAAAGTTAAAGGACAAGTCACCGATATGTAGTAAGATAGCGTAAAATAGGAAATACAAAGCAACTCTTACCTATAATTAGAAAGAGAAATTTCAGAAAGGTGTGACAAAAGAGGGTCTAAAGGATTCAACACTCACGAAGACATAGTAAATTGCAAGAGAAGCAATTGAAACAGCGAGCAACCTGCTTAAAATGTTTGAATGGTTGGCACTCGGAGAGGGACAATTTAAGAGAAGCTTTAGTAATGGCAGCAACCAAAACCATCCCAAAGGATTGTAGACGAAGAAAAAAAAATGAATGGATGACAGACGAAATTATCGATATAATGAAAAAGAGACAAAATTTATATTAAGAAACGGGACACAATATACGACACTAGATAAGTAAATAAAAATCAGATGCAGACAAGCTAAAGAGGAACGAGTCAACGAAAAATGTGCAGAAATAGAAAGAATGGGTATCACAAATAAAGCATACTTGCATAAAAAAGATAAGAGTTCTAACAGGACAAAAGACATGCTCATCAACAGGATGCATAAAGTCCAAGGACGGAACACTGTTATTAAAAAAACTGAAAAAAAATACTCCAAAGATATCGGAGAAATCTTCCACGATGACCGAGAACAACCGTTAAAACGTTAGGAACTTGATATCATAGGTAATGACGCAGTAATCTAGTTGGGGTGGCTGATACTTCAATATCCGACTATTTGACTGACCAACTCAATATTTAGTCACCCCCCACCCAACGAGGGCATCATGTGGCACAAGGCCGGTTTAACGCGGGATCTCCAAGCCCGTGGTCTCGGCCAAAAATATGCCCATTGAACCCGTATAAACGGGTTCAGGGTCGGTTTACCTCCTCGAAAGAGAATCCGCCCTTCGGCGTAGCCTCGTTCGGGTTCCTCCTCGCCCGAAGGCAGAGAGTTCAACCGATCAGCCAGTCGACTGACTGACCAACTCTCTGTGCGACTGCTACTACTACTCCTACTTATTATAGGTGGGAGAGTCTATTAACTATAGAATAGGTGTGTTCCACTATAACAGTATTGCTTGTAGCATAAAACTTATGACTGATTAGAGGAATCTTTTGCTATATTTTAGTTACTCTTCGTTTCTATTTTTGAAAAAGGATATTGTTGAAAAAATTAATGTTTTCAATTCTGGTTTAATTTTTGATATATTTGTCATCATTTTCTTCACTAAGCCCGAAATTGTTGGTTTTCTCTTATCAAAGCTTCTAATCTTGCTTTATTATTTCTCATTCTCTATATTCCTTTTCCCCAGCTTTGGTTTGGAAAATGCTATTTTAACCATTTCTAGAAAAACTATCGATCTGTTGAATTTCCCTCTGATAAAGAAATAGGGTGTGACGAGTATAAAGCGAGGTGACCTTCGCGCCCACTCAGAGCGATCAGTATCTCATGCTATCCTATGTGACATTTTAGAAACACTTCATCTTATTTAACTTACTATATAAACACAAGGTTTATTCGTAGATGTTTTTGCCAGTAATCTTTGGAAGCTTTAATGCTTCTTCTTATTGTTATTACGTGGCGGGAATCTCTTTGAAGATGTTTACCAAGCCGGAAAGTACAATAGTTCGATTTGCGAAATAGCAAAATCATGATTGGAGAAATGCCCTTAAAAACATATATGTGAATAATTTTCCAGAATTGTAGGGTCAACAAAAAATGGCATCATTTTTGACAGGAATAAAGAACTTGATGGATAAAAAAAAAAAAAAATCTTGAAAAAATAAGAAAAGGCGAAAGGAAATACACCATTGTGGAAATTAATTGAAACAAAACAAATAATTCCGTTATTATTTATTTTTTTTTGTATTTTTCCAATGCAACGTGACCCTTTTTAGTAATTCGCATGTCCATTCCACGAAGTTGTTCCTTGCAGATTGATCACAGACTCTCGATTAGATTTAAATCGGGGGAGTTTCCGCGTCAGTCAATAGTACTTTGATTTGCTAACTGGTAAAGCTTGTCAGTGTGTTCGTGCAGCGTTATAATTTTCGTTTGCTTTAATGGAGTAACGCCCATCACAGACAATGGCCATAGGACAACTAATCGACTGTCGAGACAATAGTGTTTGGGCGTGATAAATAGATTCATATTACTGCACGCCACTGTAAATGATCTAATCTGAGGAAAACAAAACAAAACAAGACAAAAACAAATCGATTACACCCTGTCACTCCAGTTGGTTTACAACTGACCGTATGTTGAAAGGACGTTTGTACAATCACAGAATAAAGTAACTCTGTTAACATGATTAACATAGATATAGCGTGCACGAATCTTATAACGCTTAGATTAACACATTTAGAGTGTGACAATCAAGAATATCGTTCTATTTCAAAATAATCTTTTCAAGTCAAGTTTATGTCATTATCTAAACACCGTACTCTCAGTATCTTCTGTGTTAGACTATTGTTCTCATCTTTGTTGCCATATTTATTACAACGTTTCGGCCTTTCAGTATCTGTCTATATTTCAGAGATGAGGTATTATGTACACTATTTACATTATTCCGACTATTGTCCTTATCATGGTTGCCATATTTATTACAACGTTTCGGCCTTTCAGTATCTGTCTATATTTCAGAGATGAGGTATTATGTACACTATTTACATTATTCAGACTATTGTCCTCATCTTCGTCGCCATATTTATTACAACATTTCGGCTGTTCAGTATCTGTCTATATTTCTGAGATGAGGTATTATGTACACTATTTGCATTATTCGGACTATTGTCCTCATCTTTGTTACTATATTACAATGTTTCGCCCGTTGTACGCTTCGGCCTTCTTCAGGTGGTTGGAATTTCGAACTGAACCCTTTATTTCACTCACTGGGGTTGACTGTTCTAGTTCCACGTGCCATGTTTAATGGATGTCAGTTATCAGTTATCTCCTGTTAATTTCCCTCTGAATGTTCTCCAATGCCTTATCCGGGTATTGAACTCACACTCTTTGGGTCCTGTTACTGGATCTAACCAACGTCTTTATCCACTGTGCCATATGTCTACCCCAGTGTCCTCAAGGACACATGGCTCAATGGATAAAAGCGTTAGTTATGTCCAGTGACTGGACCCAAGAATGCATTGCAATTCACAAATAATAAAGCAAAGGAATCTGTGGTGAGCCATAATCACCTACCAATTGAAGGGCATTTATTTACATTTTTTCCTATCGTAATCTAGTAGGTAAATTAATGAACTGACCTCACAAACCTATGTTAATACCGTATATAATTATAGTTTTATGATCAGTTTTTTAAGCGAAAAAAACAAAAACAAAATGAGGGTCGTACTATACACAGGTAATTTTTGAAGAGGTTAAATAAAAATCATTTTCAGTAACAAGTTGCACTATAAATAGGTGAATCTTTTTTTCTGGTGGGGTTAAAACGTTAGAAATTTACGCATCAACTTAAATAGCAAACATAGACATACGTTGTTTTGTGTGAATGCAGGTATTCATCTTCGTATTGCTGGCAGGAGGATAAACTCAAGAAGGAAACAGACAATGATGTACTGTGTTAACACACGCGGTGACTTATTTTATCAGAGACAACAATGCGCCATCATAACGACACTAAAAAGGAAAGAAAAACAAAACAAAAAAAAACAAAAATACAAACAAAAAAAACCCAAAAAACTAGGGGTAGATAACTCCGACCTCTTTATCTAAGTAAGTCTTCATCTGACTAGAGTGGAATTTTCAACATAAAATTTATGCAAAAATTTTAGGGGCCATACTATATATGAAGTCAGCTTTATGTAAATAAGGTAAATTAAAATTTTCCCTGGTAATTCCTAATTTTTGAACAAGTCCTTCAAGTACAGCGATTTTCCAAGCGTAGCTTAGATGTGGCATAACGCCGAAAGTAGGGGGCACCCAGTGAGGATCAGACTCACTACTCAGTCGTAATTGTTCTGGCGTGATAAGCTTGTTAACCATAACACCACCTCGAAATGGCCATATCCTTCAATTATATGCTTAAACGGATATTGCTATAACTTCATTATTATTATTAGACGAGCAGAAATTGAACACGATATCACCCTTTGTCCTGATAATCGTTTAATTTTTGGAAAAATATCCATTTCTTTGACCTACGACCTTATTGTGAGAAGTCATAATGTAGCTATCAGATGAATACGTACGAATTTGTATAAGACTGCGTGTCTCAGTGAATAAAAGAGCAGTATGGCTTTGTTTAGTTGAACTACACGACGAAACTTAATCATATGGATAGCATAATCTACATAATCTTTGAAAGACATAAGCTTCTTTTAGGTTCTTTCTACCATCTTTAAATCCATCAGGATATTTTGTTTCCCTATCCTAGCTCTTGAGCATCTTGCCGGATGAATCCTTGATCAGGCTTAAAGTATCAATATACCGACAGATTATATTTTCAATAGGAAGCGAAAAAAATCATCATATATTTCTGTCTCTACATATACAGACATTATCCAAAGTTGAAAGTTTTAGCTTAACTTACTTTGTGAAAAGTGCTAATGTTTGGAGAAGAACACAAAAAGACATTGGAGTTATGCAACGTTGTTATATATATATATATATGTGTGTGTGTGTGTATATATTTTATATATATATTATTTATATATTATATATGCGCGGTACTTTTTTTGAAAGCGCTCAATATTATATCATAAATCATATCAATAAATCCAAAATTTAAAAATTAATCAGTTTGTCTGATGATCGCAAATAACGTGAAACCCAGGGTCGCAAACTAACTTCAATCCAACTATATATATATATATATATATATATATATATATATAGTGTGTGTGTGTGTGTGTGTGTGTGTGTCTATAGCTGGCCACTCGTATTCGAGGATACACATCTACTAGGGCGGCTAGTCAATCCCTATTGCAGACGCTTGCTCATGCGCATTTGTGTTTTTCAACATTTGGTTTATACTGCAACTATGCTGAGTAGACCTTAGTAACAGTTTCTGGGAAAAAGCGTGTTATCTAGCGTGATGAACAA
Organism: Acanthosepion lycidas; assembly: GCA_963932145.1. NCBI lineage: Eukaryota > Metazoa > Mollusca > Cephalopoda > Sepiida > Sepiidae > Acanthosepion > Acanthosepion lycidas. The sequence continues at coordinate 108,809,098 of OZ010589.1, read as the reverse complement.
TTTGAACAAGACCAGCACGCTCAAGCACTCGGCCACGATGACTAGTGACTTCATGCTTGGGTCAATCTGTGGTATGGTTTTCAGGCACTTTTCAAACCCATCCAGTCTGATAACACCAGGAAGTCTCCTTCCTGACAAATCGAACCATGGTGAGATTCGAACTCGGGTCTCATGGTCAGAATGCGAAAGTTTTTGCCATTCGTCCACTATATATATATATATATATATATATATATATATATATATATATATATATATATATATATATATATATATATATATATATATGTATATGTATATATATATATGTATATATGTATATGTATATATATATATGTATATATATATATGTATATATACATATATATACATATATATGTATATATATATATGTATATATATATATATATGTATATATATATATGTATATATATGTATATATACATATATATAGACATATATATATGCACATATATATATATGTGTATATATATGTATATATATGTATGTATATATATATGTATATATATATGTATATATATATGTATGTATATATATGTGTATATATATATGTATGTATATATACATATGTATATATATGTGTATATATATATATGTACGCATATATATATATCACGCGAAAATCTGTTTCAATGCAAGTATTAAACGTCTCAAATCGAAATGCTTCGTAATATATTTTCGAGTATAAAGTAATTTTATTCTGATATATTAAAACTGTCTGATTATATTTTTAGGCAAATACGCTTTTTAATAACCGCCATGAGTAAAGAATTAAAAGTCAATATTTAAAATAGTAATTGTTTGTTGGGTTAACTTGTCTTTCGTTTTCCCAATTAGTATGCACCACATCTGGTCGGTCATGTAACACTTAAGGTTTAATTAGTGAATCCCTAGAAGACAGTTCTGTTGCAGATGCTACGAGAAGATGCTTGCCTGGCATGTGGTTAAAACAATGACACTTGAAATATGACGTGCTGGATTTATGTGTAAAGCGGGTTTTATAACATTCACTGACTTTCCATTTCAGGGTAAGAGAGAAGGCATGTAATACTTTGCTAGCATATCTTCTTTCTATGAAATGAAAACTTCAATTACATTTTTCCGACTTCTTCCTAGTCGTCTTTAATGTTTGTTAATTATTTGTACCTGTGATAGGTACTAAGGCTGCCCTCATGCATTTGGCAAACTGAGCACGTTTATAATTAAACCTTCACAAGATTTTGTAACATATACAAGAAATATGACAACCATGTCACAAGGAGTAACATAATTTGTGTGATAGTTAATATTAAATATAGTCTTAATAGTACTTTATTTAAAGTTCTTTTATTCTTGAAGATACCTGTATTTCCAGAGGGTAACTCACGCAAGACAAATGTGGATTGTTTTTCACAAGAATTTAATGATTGCCTAAGAAATTACTTCTGTCACATCTTTTGAGAAAGAAATAGTGGGAGAAAAATGGTAAATTGAATGAAAAATTTCGTACTTTTTTTTAAAGGACTTGATAAGTTTATTCGTTTATTATTGATTGATGAAAACATTAGATGCATGAATTATCCTACAACAAACCTGCAAAGTAATTATGAGAAAATTCGGGCTCACCTAACATCTAGAAAGATTAATCTTCATCATCATATCACCTGAAAAAGGCTGGAGCGTACAACGCCCGTAATGTCGTTAATATGGCAATAAAGATGAGGACAGCAGTCCAAACAATGGAAAGAGTGTAAAGCCGTAACAATGTTATTTACTAGCAAAAAAATATAAAATCTTCTCAACTATATATTTCCTAATCTCCATGTTTGCATTAACACCAGTTTCTTCGTATATTCCTTGCTCTTCCTCTTTTACAATTACATCGATTCATAGATTCTACTTTCTTCAAGAGGAATGATCGCTGTTGAAATCATTTTCTATCACAAAATCTCTGTCTTTATATAAAACACAAATTCATGTAATAATAATACAGGGTGTGCCAAAAAATTTAACATCATTTTTAAAGGCAATTATCTTGAAAACTACTAAGTCTAGATCAATGAAATTGAACAGTTTAGGTGTTGAACATCATAAGTTTATTATGGGACTGATTTCATTAAGTGTTCAATATGTGCACCGCCTGTGACACGGCACACGTCAAGTCGGTAGTTAAGCCCTTGATAAGACGCTGTAGCATGTCTCCGGTAACATTATCCAGTGTGGAAGTGATTTTCTGTTTGAGTTCATCAATTCTAGCAAGAAAAGGTGGGACATAGACCAGTCCCTTCACATATCACCAGAAAAAGAAATCACCCAGGACAGGTCTGTGACCGCGGCGGTTATTTCATCAGAAAAAATGTCTTCATCTCCACCACGCCAGATGCATCTGTCTGGCAGATTCTCATTGAGATAAGGACGTACTGTCCTCTTCAAGAATGTAAATAAAACATTAAATATAAAATCTTGATCTCTTTCTATATATCCTGTGACAATTTGACGTTTGAGAATAGTCAAAATTATTGGCCTGCGAAATGATATCAAATTTTTGGGGACACCCTGTATTTCATGATGTAACAAAAAAAAACAAAACAAAACAAAAAAAAAAAAAACTATGTACAGCAAATGTGCGAATTTTTCTAAAAACGATTCATGTTTTGATCGGGTTTTAAACGGACATATAACCGAATATATATTTATACAAGTTTGGTTAAAGTGCAACAGAAGTGTTTTGTTAAGGATTTATTTACTTTTTTTTTTACTATTTACTGTTTTTACTATTTCGGATCATTTTTATAAGTTTCGGTACCTATTGAAATGTAAATTTCCAATGTTTGAGAACTTTCGGCTTTCATCTACCATTGTCAAAGAATTCTGTTTTGTGTGTTCATCATTTTTAAACATTGCATCTTATCGTTTTTTTATGTAGTAGTTCGTGTAATACTGTCATGTTTTTTTTATTTTTTAATGAAGTATATTATTTATATTTACATGTATAAATTAAATCATTCAGGCTCTCTGTCATTAAATATGTTCAGCTTACAATAAACAAATATGTTTTCTGAAAGTCACGTTAAATCTTTGCCTCAATCAATCGTATGATTTTGAAGATTTGTAACCTCAACTTTTTTTTCAAATGAACTTGAGAAAAGAAATTATCCTTTTAGCTTCAAATAAATCCACTCGTGTTTGTTATTTTGGCCCGAAATATAATCTTGTGACCAGTTTTATCTTTTGGAAGTTTTCGCCTAATTTTCCCCGTCAGTTTTAACCCGTGAAAAGAAGCACAAAATAAAAATGGTATAAGAATTCTAAAATCAATTAATCCGTCCAGTGGTTAAGGGTAGGGAACTTCAAGTCAGTACCTGTAGGTGGGATCGGAATTCAGGCATGAACTACGATTTTACATGCTGATCTCTCTTTGTCTCCTACTTTCTATCACTCTTGACAGAAAAAGAGAGTAGTGAGCGTTTATTTATATACTAGTTATTGTAACGTTAAAAATGGCTGGACACGTTTTCCCTTGTGTAAAACACAATTTGCAAAAATAATCAACAGTCAAATAATCAATTAGCAAAAAAAAAAAAAAAAAAGAAAAGAAAAGAGAGCACATTATAATTAATAAAGCGCCATTTGTGGCGTATAATTGTAAAATGACTCAATGGTTGTTGAAACTCTTTTGTTTCATCCAGCGTTCGTATGTTCATATCCTGCAAGAAAAGGGCGGGCTTTGTACTTGTCTGTAAGTTTTAGACAGTGGATGAATCTGTGGGTAGAAATGAAGCATTCTTTTTATTTATAATATACACAGGATTCGGCTGGATGTGTGTGTGTGTTCGCAAGGACTTTGGCGTGTATATCTGTAGGTGTATAAACGTTAAGCTGTCTATCGTTAAGGTAAGAATGGTCGAAATTTCTGACTGGAAAAGATTTTGTTTTGTGGCTAACAGAGTTCAGTCGGTCCCCTTGCCTGAATAACTTTGTTGGATTCCTTCAAGCAAGCCGAGGGCAACGCAGAAGGTGTATTTGCGTTATCGGAAAGCCGAAAAAGTCTTCATTTGGAAAGAAAAAGATGAAAAAAAAAAACAAGAGAAAAAAAGGTGAAGAAAAAGAAAGATCAACAGAAGCAACAGGAAGAAGAAAAGAAAACATATATCAATAATACACGAAAATGGCAACACCCATAATGCCGTGCGCAGAGGGGGGGAGAGAGAAGGAGTAGAGAGAGAGAGAGAGAGAGAGAGAGAGAGAGAGCGATGAGAAGGAAATGTGGAGCAGTATCACCAACCAAAAGAAGCGGGTAATTTGAAGGTAAAGCAGTAAGAATATCAGAATATGAAGAAGGTGGATGAGTGTAGATCGAAAAGAAAGATCAACAGAAATTCAGTAAACGCTTAGAAAGAACAGTTCATAAATAAGTAGATTCGGAGATAACATTACAAGCGCTCAACCGTCAGTCGGTTCATATCTATCTATCTATCTATCTATCTATCTATCTATCTATCTATCTATCTAAGTAGGTTCATATCTATCTATCTATCTATCTAAGTAGGTTCATATCTATCTATCTATCTATCTATCTATCTATCTATCTATCTAAGTAGGTTCATATCTATCTATCTATCTATCTATCTATCTATCTATCTATCTATCAAAACCAATACATAGTCTATTCAGATCCACGTTTCTATCTTCCTATTGAATTAAACACACACACACACACACGGCATATCAAGCTCAATCGGTTATTTAATGCCGACAAGATTTTTTTTTTTTATTGCTGATAATATTGTTTTTCCAAAAATGTATTGCTGGTAATATTTTTTCCCAAAATTCTATTGTTAGTAATAATTATTTTCTTCAAAAATTCATTGCTGTAAATAATAATTGTAAAATTATACAATGGTTGTCGAAACTCTTTTGTTTCATCCAGCGTTCATATGTTCATATCCTGCAAGAAATTTTCAAAAATGTATTGCTGGCATTAAAACCTATTTTTACAATTTCATAGTGTCTTAACCCCAGTTTGGGGGGGTGAACTATTTGCCCATAGTTGGGACCTTAGCAGTCAGTTTTCATTTTGCAATTCATTGTTAACAACAGAATTGATATATATTGATCAATATATTCACATGATTAACATAACGGATGAGTTTCAGCTTATAATATCTACCTACATTAAAATTTTTGATAATGAGTTGTTTTGGTGGTATCAAGGATTATTCAAAAAAATTAAATGCCGTATAATATTTTATTTATAAATATATTCCAAAGATACTATAGAATATGCATTTAATTAACGCAATATTCCATTTACTTGAATAAAATATTTTTTAAGCATTTCACTTCAAGCAAAGGCGGGAGTACCACCAGAACGCGAGGGGTTACTGAGAATGGGAGCAAGTGTAAAGAGGCGTGATAGAGGAAAGGATGAAGAGAAGGACGAGGAATAGATCAAGGCATCTGGAGATGTCGATTGACATTGCATTTGAATAGCTGAAGATTATAGCTAACGAGGAAGCAAGTAAGAGGAAAGGAGTTCCACAGACGGGCAGTACGAGACATGACGCTATTGGAGTAGAAGAGACGGCTACATTTAACCGTTTCGACAGTGAAAGGGTGGGACTGAGATGCCAACCTAATAGCACGTTTAAATTCATGCAGTTTGTGTACCAGCGACAGTAACTCGTCGGAGCATTCACCGTGAAAGTATTTGTAGAAAAGACAAAGGGAAGCAACGTCACGTCTGTGAGAGAGCGACTGTAGACGAGATGACAGATCAGGGCCAATCACATTCCATATCCGTCTCTGGATTTTGTCGAGGACCTTAGAACGAACAGCTGGAGCACCAGACCATATATGGTAGCAGTATTCCATGCAGGGGCGAATGGTTGATTTATAAATTTGAAGGATGGACTGGGGCGAGAAAAAAACTTTCTGGCACGACACAGAGAACAAACTTTCCTTGCGGTAGATGAAGCTATTGATTCAGTATAGTTGTTCCATCTCAGGTCAGGGGAAAGTGTGAGACCAAGCAAATGCAGAGAGGTGCTCTCGTGGAGTTGGGAGGCAGGGAGGGTTCTCTGTGGTGGGAAAATGAGAACAGTTTTGTTTTATTTTTTTACATCTTAATATGGAAACCTTGACATTCTAATGTATTTACCAGTCTTTCAACCAGTGATCATGTTAACTTTTCTACTGTTTTGACTTTAATATTACCTGTAGTTGGTTTTATTGCTTTCCATACATGTACGTTGAATATTGATTTCCATTCTGATACACGTCTGTTTTAAGCCCACAAATTTCCTATTGAATTAATATCTGAAGAGTCTAGGGGCGATTCCATTAATTTGGTTCAATTGAAACCTATGTTTAGGAAGGTGTGAATTATGTATATTATGAAGGAATATTGCCTGTTGTGAATATCCAGGGTGTCCATAAAGTTCGTTTGCACTTTAAAAAAATTATAATTTTATTTGTATCTGCGATATAAATAATTTGTAAAAAGGATTAGAAAGAAGTAAATCTATATTTTTTAAGGTTTTATTGAAATTTTATTTAAGTTTCCACATGTCCTCCATCATTATCAATACAAAGAGTAATACGATTTTGCAGTTCACGGAAAACATTTGCCAACTGATTTACAGTAATGCCTGAAATCACATTAGTTATTTTAGCTATACTTAAAACTAAGCACATTAAACTTTATAACATTTTTACAGGTTATTTCTATCTCAAATACAAATAAAGTTATAAATTTTTAAAAGTGCACACGAACTTTATGGACATCCTGTAATTTTAAGGTTAAATCTTCTTGGTTGTGGTTTGTAACAATCAAATTATCTTTTAAAACCTTTGAATAATTCTCTGCATTTATTTCAAATCATCATCAACTTTGAAGAGATTTATAATTTTTCTACCTACAGCATCAGCCTCAAATATTGCTCCACATCCAAACTTATTAGCCTAGTCGAGTTCGTTACATTCACTTACTGGTTAATACCTTTTGGGAAAGGGTGAATCAATCTTCTCCACCAGCTATGGATAAAATAGTATGTTGCTTCTTTGGTTATTTTTGTTTAGTGGCATATCAACCTCTATGGGTTAGTTAATGCCAAAATCTAAATATTTTGAACATAATTGTATGGCTTCAGCTAAATATATTTTGTACACAATTCTATGCCTTTAACTACAGAAAAAATGTATTGTTGGTAACTTTTTTTAATATAAAATGTATTACTGGTATTTTTACTATAAATATGTATTTTTATAGTTTCTTAGTGTTTTGTTTGGAGGATTCACTATTTACCCATATTTGGGACCCGAACAGATGCTACCACCCCGAGTCATGGTGGACCTGGGAACAACAGCAATTAAGAGGTTGTACCATGCTCCTTAAGACCTCCAATCCCCTGATCAGAGGCCAATGCTGCCAGATGCCAGTTTATCGTAATAACTAGAACTATAAATCGTAGGACTTTTCTGGAAAAATTATTATTCTAAAAAAATATCAAATGCAATATTCACTCACAAAAAATAAATATTCTTAAAATTCAAAATATGTTCGTCTTTAAACAACCCAGTAAGGGTTGTTAAAGCGTAAAAAGAAATCAATCTAACACTTTTAGCCATTTAAAACGTATTGGCTGATTATTTCCTCGAAGAACCCAACCTCAAACCTAACCATTACATCCATTCAGCGTAACTTTACATTAATTCCTAAAAAATACTTAACTTACACGTTCTTCTTTGTGATATTTACTTAAATTTTGTAGTTTGGTTGCTGTCATGCGTTTAGCTAATGTTCTTAATATTCTATGTTTTCTGTTTACATTTGCAGAAAAAACGTCATCAAATATCTACTTGATGATTAATCAGTTTTTTTGCTTATTACCCGATTAATTTTCTTCTTTATGACCCTATTAATTTTCTTCTTTATGACCCTATTAATTTTCTTCTTTATGACCCTATTAATTTTCTTGCTTATTACCCAATTAATTTTCTTGTTTATTATCCAATTAATTTTGTTGCTTATTACCCTATTAACTTTCTTGTTTATGACCCTATTAATTTTCTTATTTATTACCCAATTAATTTTATTGTTTATGACCCTATTAATTTTCTTGCTTATTACGCAATTAATTTTATTGTTTATGACCCAGTTATTATAATTTTCTTGTTTATTACCTAATTACTTTTCTAGTTCATTACTCAATTTTCTTTTTTTATTACCCAATTAATTTTCTTGTTTATTGCCCTATTAATTTTCTTGCTTATCACCCAGTGTTTTCTAGCTTATTACCAGTGTTTTCTAGTTTATTACTCAATTAATTTTCTTGTTTATTAACCTATTAACTTATCTCAAATCTTGTGCCATTCTTAATGCCGACGTTTTCTTGTTTTTATCTTTTCAGTGTTTTCGCTTTCCGTTTTGATTCTTTTTTCTTTTTTTTACAACTTTCAAAGTTGTGTTACGATCGCTCAGTAAATTGACAAGATCTTACTTCCATTATTTACATTATTCGCACTGTTATCCTCATCTTCATTGCCATATTCACCACGTTTCGGCCATCGTACGCTCCGAACTTCTTCAGATGAGTGGAATTTCGAACCGAACCATTTATTTTGTCCATCGGGGGGGGGTAGATTGTTCTAGTTCCACGTGTCATGCCTCTTCCGGATGTCTGAGTTATTTCCCTTCAACTCAACGCTTTGTTTCACCACTGCCGTAGCCTGGTATTGAACTGACAACTCAGTTGGCTCAGTGGATAAAGGCTTTGGTTAGATCCAGTAACTAGACCCTAAGAGTTGTTGAACTAAAACACTTGTAGAGTTGCGTTTCGAAATTCCAATCACCTGAAGAAGGCCGGAACGTATAATGGCTGAAACGTTGTGAATATAGCAATGATGATGAACAATGTAAATAATGCATGCAATCATAACACCTCATCTCAGAGATATAGAGGCTGAAACTTTGCGAATATGGTAATGAAGATGGTAAATGAGGACAACAGTCCGAATAATGTAAATAATGAAAGTAGTCATAATGCCTCATCTCAGAGATATAGAGGCTGAATCGTTGTAAATATGGCAATGAAAATGAGGATAACAGTCCGAATAATGTAAATAATACAAGTAATCATAATACCTCAGAGATCTCAGAAATCTTGTTACTAATGAGATTATATCTTACGACACATGGTAATCTTTTTATATATGAAATTAAACGAGATATTAGTTCGAAACAGAAGCTTGTAGTTTTTTTTAAGTGGATTTCAAATACAATATTTAGACATTTTTAAATAGATTTATTCACCTACCTATGTGCAATTTTGTTCCACTACATTTCACAATCTTTGAGGCAGCTTCAGGATTCCTTCCTCTCAGAAATTGGTATCTTTTCGGGAGATAAATTTGTCTAAATGGCTTTTGCAGGCTTCTACAAAATTGAAGTTCTTCCCATTTTTGTAAAGATTGAAATAAGTAGTTATGCGAAGATTGCAGCTAGGCAGTTGTAGCAGGACATTCCGGCCAAGCTGTTCCAAGTTGTGCTGGGTCTACAAAGAAACAGGATTTAGCGATGTCCTGATGGAAGAAGGCACACTCCTGATTACCTAATTTTAAACGGTTTTCATTGATTGCTGCCTTTAATTTTGGTCGAATTAAGAACAGTAATTCTGGTTGATTTGGCGGAAAGATCACGTAATACACTACTCTTCCAATCTCACCAGATATAAACAACAGCATGCATTCCGGATGGTAGGCTGGCTTCTGGAATGGTTGACGAACGCTTTGTTTCGCGTTCATCAGGGCATTTGATGTGATCGTTCTTTTTTTTAAAAAATGGATCATTTGTGTTACGTTTCAGCGGTAAAACAAAGATGGAAATGGGCCCCGTTAACCTTTTACCGATAAATCGTGAGGCTCCCGACATAGGAGCGATTCACTGATCCAATTGCCTTTCAACGCTAATATGATAGATCTTCTGTGATATCCCATGTTGTTTGCCCTGGATTATTTTTAATCAGCGTTTCGGTTTGGTCATCAAAGACTGCAGGCTTTCCGTAACAATCTCAGCCGCCCGGATCGAAATTTCCACTTCTTAACCCAGGGAACAACTTATGAACAGATCTCATTTATATCCATAAACGGCAAAAATAATTTTTGCTGTTTGGACAACGCTTTTCGTTTGCATCAAATGACAAAGATTTATCTAATTTCCCTACATTTTCACTTTTGCTACAAAAGAATACATTTACAATTCACAATTCACACACAAATAGTATGGAATAACGCGTTGAAATGTTGCCTGAATATACCTATATGTCAAAGTTGAGTCATGTTTGAAATGAATCACATGTTCAAACTCAACCTCCTGAAAAAACCTTTATTTCAACCCGATATCATAAACTATATTTTATAAATTGGTAGCCTCTTTTCCACACACGCAACATAACAAGTCTATCACTTCCCTATCGCTATTTCCATGGAAAATGTTCCGATGAGCTACATTTTTTCGTCTCACCAGTTGAGACCTTTTCCAGATGAGGCATGCAATTATACACCCGCAGTGTTGAATCATCCTTATTCCGTCCGTATTCAATTTGTAAGAAAGAAGATCTTACTCCACTCCCTCTCCAAGAACTGCTACTTTTACTCTTGCGTTGATGCTTCCCTACACATTTCAGTGTTAATCTTTTCGATGGTCGATCGTTATATATCTTCCTTATCCTCTTCACTTTCAACTCTTACATTCATATCTACACATTTCATTTAGTAACCCTCCAGCTTGAGTGGCCATTGAGCGTTTTGTAAATTTTAGTAATAAACAACAAAAACATTTTCATTATGATGAACGACAGTCGGTTTGCATAATACACTCAGACCATCAAATAAGTTAATATTTTTAATAAAACTGATTAGGTATAATTTATATGATTATATATATATATATATATATATATATATATATATATATATATATATATATATATATATTGAACAATAAAAAATATTAAAAAATTAAAATCTTCAGACGCACTGGATTGTATATTAATATTCCTTTGTTTTTATTATTATTTCATTAAGATTCCTCAACTAGTTTCGGTCAACATGGCCATCATCAGGAGAAAAATAATTTTCTGCTTGCTGGTAGTAGTGAACTACAGAAATGAATGTCTCTCTCTCTCTCTCTCTCTATATATATATATATATATATATATATATATATATATATATATATATATATATATATATATAATTTAATATAAAAGGATCAAACACTAATATTTCATCGTTATAATTTATTACATTGTAATCGTAATCAAAAGTTAACTGTTATTTAACTCCCCTGTTTAAAACTTGTGTTAAATTTTAATCCCCACCTTCACCTTAAGGCCTTCCTGCTCTTCTTTCTTCTGTTACACCCTCTCTCTAGAGCTTTCATACATTTCCCTCTCACACTTGTTTCCCACTCCTCCACATACACTCTCACTAAAAATTTGTTATTTATACCCGGAGTAATATTTTCCGATTTCTTTTTGAATTTGTAGGTCTGATGAATTGGATGGGGATTACGATTCCAATGTAATAAATTATAATCACGGAATATTAGTGTTTGAGCCTGCCTTTTATATTAATTCTATCCTCTTGGGAATTTATATATATATATATATATATATATATATATATATATATATTAAGAAATGGACAAAGTCCGACAATTTATTTTATTAAAGACATTTTTATGTTTAACGTTCTTTTTATAGATACAAGTATTTAACGTTCTTTTTATAGATACAAGTATTTAAGTAAATGCTCTGTTTATAATAAACATTTCTTAAATAGACTACCGAACGCTCCTTTGTGGCCGAATCGGTTAGGCACGCCCGGCTAAATGGCGGTTCCGTATAGGATGCAGGTTCGAATCATGTCAAAGGACGAATATTTTCTATGAAAATTTCTCGGACATTCAGGCCGGTAAATGTTATTTAATACTGTTTATTATAAACAGAGCATTTACTTAAATATTTGTATCTATAAAAAGAACGTTAAGCATAAAAATGTCTTTAATAAAATATATATATATATATATATATATATATATATATATGTATGTACTGACCACTCATATTATCTATATATATATATATGTATTGACCACTAATATTATATATATATATATATACATACATATATATATATATGTGCATGCAATATTTTCTCATGTACTTTTTGTGGTCTTTTGTGCAATTCTCGAGCAGGCCTTAAAAATCATGTCTGTCATAATTATATGGTGGTCGTCGGAACCTCATACGTCGAACTTAACGGGAGAGTCCATAATGAATTCATAGAGCGATGGAGAAATTAATCAAAACTGAACTAATAGACTGGATGTAAGGCAGAAGAGCCAGATTGATAAACGGGACTATATGTTTATGAAATAAATAGCTAAAAATAAATTAATGCTTTAAATGTAATATTAACGAGATGCACTGTCAAGTAGCAATTATAATTGCATTATAAGCTTTGTCCATACAAATCCTCCATGAAGTATATTTATCACTTAAAATATCTTTCAGATAAATATTGAGTAATTTCTTAATTTAAAAACAATTCATCTTTGAATTGGTGATGATTAATAGAAAAAAGTTCCGAGAAATAAATCATGAAATTAAAAACATAATACAGTAGAATCCCTGACAACCGGACTAAGAAGGCCTTCCGGATATGAGGAATTGGTTACAAAGTCAGGATATGAGGGATTATATTTAGATTAAAATAAACGAACTGAAATCAGGTTTAACATTTATTTTCAATGTTTTATAGTAAACAAATTAAGCTAATGGTGAGTGAAATATAACGGAATTGACTTTAAAGAAAAAAGAAATAAATTATGTAATGTTAATGAAAATTCATTAAATTAAGTATGCCACGTATGCAAAACAAATAATGTAACGAAGATATTTTAATTGTTCTTGCATGATGATTCTTTCTCTTCTAATGTCATTCTCAACTTTTTTACATTTCGTTTTGCTTTTGTTCTTGAAATTTATTTAAACAAAACCTTTTTAACTCTGCGTCCGTTATTGCAATCGCCATAGCTAAATGCTGGCTTTCTTTCCATAAAACTGACAACCTTTTCAATAGCTTTTTCAATTTCAGTCCAGATTTCATCACAATAATGTTTTTATTTCCTTGTACATTGTGACAGTGTAAACACTGGAGAATAGTTTCTTTGGAAGATTTTGTATCATACAATGTTGACTTGCCTATGATGAACTTTCACCAGCGTCTAGTCTGTTTAAAATTGCCACTTTTTGCAATAAATTCAAAGTTATTCTTTTCCTCTTATTCCCATCATCTTTTGCGCCAATAAAAGCCATATTAAGGTGAAATCTTATCATAAGCAATTATCCAATGTAAATTTTCTGATAAACAGAAATTTTAAATCAGTTACATATCAACTAAATAGTTCAAATATATACATCAAAATCATGTCTTGATATGCGGGATTCCGGATATGAGGCAGTCCAGATATGCGGGATTACGGACATGAGGATTCTACCGTATTAGATTTTTTTAGTTAATCTTTCTTTAATTTTTCAGCTCTCAGAAGTAATTGTTTAATGTGTTGAGATGTCAAAAAACTATTCAAATTAATAAAGCGCTTTTTTGCAACAGCTAAACAATCTCAGGGTTATATTTGCTGCATCGAGCAGTTAGATTAGACTAAAAACGCTATATTAATGTTTCAGAGAATAAGTTTTCGAAAGAAACCACTGTGGATTGAAAGATATTGTCGGGTACAAAAAAAATCTTCAAGAATTTCTTTCTATCACGAAATCTTCTGAAGGTAAATATAGAGTTGGATATATGATTCCCATGCGTATATAAATGTCTGATTTAGAATGCATGTGTGTGATTACAGATCGACTTTCCTTAATCTTCATGGGGCGAGGTTAAGGGTTGAATGAAAGCTTTTGACTTTAGATTTTATCCAGAACTTGACTGGTCAGTGAAGCCGAAAGTTATAACTCGATCCTTGTAAGCTCTCCCTCTGGTTACACACGTCTATGTCTTTCTGTATATACGTAGAATACAATAAAAGTTCAAATAAAATGGAATCAACCACAAAACATTTTCTTAAAGTTCGCAACTGATTGTGAGCCAGGGGATGAATAAATAATGAAAGGAGATATCTTTAGTATCTGTCTATATTTCTGAGATGAGGTATTATGTACACTATTTCCATTATTAGGACTATAGTCCTCATCTTTAGTGCCATATTTATTACAACGTTTCGGCCCTTCAGTATCTGTCTATATATTTCTGAAATGAGGTATTATGTACACAATTTACTGTGGTGGATTCCAGGATGAAATCCGGTACCAATATATAACAAACGCCAGGAATAAATATATGAAAATAATGTATTAACGTAATAATACAAACTGGTAATGCAGGTTAGTAGTTCCAGGAATACGGGTTAGTAGCAAAATACATATATATAGTCTTTGGTATTGAAGTATCGCTGTATGACTTCTTACTGAGTCTACGTGCTCGCTCACTGTGACTCCTACAACGCTGTTACCTCACCCTCACTCTTCCGGTTACCTACAACCTTTTACTCTGTCACTCTGGACTCGACTCGACTCTTCGGTCTTGCTCCCAGGTCTTCACGAAACTGTAGTATAAGTATACACTGGGTGAGTCCATTTGTATAAAAAGGAGTGAACCCTTCAACATTTACATTATTCGGATTATTGTCCTCATCTTTGTTGCCATATTTATTACAACTTTTTGGCCTTTCAGTATCTGTCTATGTTTCTGAGATGAGGTATTATGTACACTATTTATATTATTCGGACTATTGTCCTCATCTTTGTTGCTATATTTATTACAACTTTTCGGCCTTTCAGTATCTATGTTTCTGAGATGAGGTATTATGTACACTATTTACATTATTCGGACTATTGTCCTCATCTTTGTTGCCATATTTATTACAACTTTTCGGCCTTTCAGTATCTATATTTCTGAGATGAGGTATTATGTACACTATTTACATTATTCGGATTATTGTCCTCATCTTTGTTGCCATATTTATTACAGCTTTTCGGCCTTTCAGTATCTGTCTATATTTCTGAGATAAGGTATTATTAGGTTGGTGCAAAAATGACGTAATAATGTCATTTTTTGATGTATTTTTAACGTCAAAAAACGACATTATTACGTCACTACTTTTGCACCAACCTAATATTTACACTATTTACATTATTCAGAATATTGTCCTCATCTTTGTTGCCATATTTATTGCAACGTTTCGGCCGTTGTACGCTGGTTGGAATGTTGAACTGGACCCTTTATTTCGATCACTGGGGTAGACTGTTCTAGTTCCACGTACCATGTTTAATGGATGTCAGTTATCAGTTATCTCCTGATAATTCTCCTCTGCAAGTTCTCCACTGCCTTAATCGGGTATTGAACTCATAATGGATCTAACCAACGGCTTTATCCACTGTGTCATGTGTCCTTGAGGGCATCTGTGTATGAATTTCTGGGTATTATAAACCTAATGTCTTCAGCAACCATTTTTTACGAGTGCTCATATTGCGATTTTTGCTGTTATCATTCCATGATTTTACCAGAGCTCATATTGCAAATTTTTTTGTTATTATTGCTTTTCACTGGCATTCCTTATTACTGGTTCTTATATTTTATTCATTCCTATCCTTGGTCGGCTCAGGAGATTTTTATGGCCTAGAATATGTGCTGATTCCTTTAGTTTACGAATTTTCAAATGATGTTCTTTGTCTATGATCTCAACCTGATCCCACAGAGATAGGAGATATCTTAGTTAACGGACAGGCTTATTCCTGAATTGGTCAATGCAATCATTCTTCCCAAAGATATGCATATTCATACGGAGGTAATTAGCATCAACTTCCGCCTCATTCAACAGTTCATCTCCACTAGTTAATATGGGATTTCTTTCAGATTTCTTTGATAATAAGAAAAGAGGAAATAAATTCAAATGATGCGTCGTTGTCACCAAGACAAAATGGAGAAGTGAATTCTTCTGCTGTTGACCAATTCAAATTGGAAGGATGTTTGTTTTCTCTCGATTTTTTTATTCCTATGCCTTTATTTATTCCTGATTAATACAATCTCTTTTGTTCCCAGATATGCTTGCTATTTTTTCTGCTAGATATTTTTGCTAGTTTTGAATTGCTCAAGATGAGAAAAGAGCAAACCAGTATTTAAGAACTACTGGAGAACAGAGGAATTATTGAAAAAGGAAGACATAAGAAAGAAATTTAATTAAGAAAGCTGGTCTTAGCTGGTTTAATAACAGACTTTAATAACATTAGATAAAATAATTCTAAACATATGAAATTATAGCAAGAATAGAGTTTAGTTGTATGCCCTGTTGTCTGAATACTTTAGCAATGTGTGAACCCGTGTGTTACGCACGTGCAAATACAAGGAGAACTTGTGTTTCTTGAATTATTTCATTGTCTTCCCTATTTTCCAGATCTAGATCCAGAGCCGCATTCCGTAAACTTGGCACAATTCCAAGTTAGAAGAAATAGGAAGTAATATAAGATCACTGCAAATATTCTTACCTGATTAGAAAATTAATCACAAAATTATAGATACTCACAAAAAAATATTAGTTAATTACATATCCTCATTGTTTTTAAAGCTGATTCCCATCGTTCTACAATGTCGTTGATGCCATTTTCGTAGAAACAAACACAGAACTCGGCTGTCCGATTTCGTATTCGTATACGCATCGTCGACTGACGATATAGTCAATATTTTGTCATTTAAATTGTTCTGTAGAGACCGGAATAAATGAAAATCTGTAGGAACAAGCTAAAGAGAATATGGTTGGTACTAGAGGGTTTACCATTTTAACACTAAGCTTCTGCAAAGTCCGTTTTGCAACATGCAGTCTTGCATTTTCGTGATGAAAAAAAAGCTTTTCAATTTATCAAAATCAACCGTTTTCCTTGAGTAACCGTGTTGAGATTGGTGTCTTGGGTGCCATACTTCTTTGCAGTTATTGCTTTGCTAGCTGGAAGAAGGTGAATTATCTCTCTGTAATCCCACTAAATGGTCAGCAACATCTTCATTGGATGCAATCCTACTTTAGCCACGAGTTCTGCACATTCACACGCTTTTGTCCAGCTCCTTTTCCCTCTAACGTTATAAACAATCCATTTTTCCTCGTCTGTGACAATTCTGTCCAAGAATGTCTCCTTTTTGTGGCACAGCAGCAAAGAAATCGCCACGGAAACACGATCAGTCTTGTTCTGTTCCGTCAAAGAATGAGAAACCAACGTGTCGAATTTGGAAATGAACCCAATTCTCTTCAAACGGTGAAAACTAGTTGAGATAGCAATCGCTTCTGTCGAAATATCCCCGATCTCAAGCAGAGCATTTTCATCGACGTCGGAAGGTCGGTTGATAGTTTAGGTTAAAAACACAATGACGAAGTCTGAAAAACCACTTTCTGACCACCCGAAGAGCTGGAGCACGATCCAAATAAACCTTCTGAATGCATTTTTTGCAGTTCCTACACTTGCTCCTTTCCAAAATTCAGAGAGCGTAATATGGCGAAAGTGAAACTTTTCATCCTCCATCTTTAAGGCATTCGTTTGCGAACAAAACGTCAACGTTCCACAAAGTCTGACTTGGAACTGAACTATGCAAGGTTTCAATCTAGAAATCACCAGAAACAGTGTCAAATTTTATATGATAATCGGGTACGAACTTTTGCAAATGACATCTCCTATCTGTAAAAGTCTGCACTTGTTGCAATGATCTGATCAAATTGAATTCCACCAATTGTTACTTAGAAAAATTGATAGCAAAATGGTCATTACGTCACAGGCAGTTCAATATATTGAAATAATATGTAGATTGAGTGGCGAATGTAGAGTGGATGGTGGCAATTGGTTTGCAATTTCTTAATTTAAAAACAATTCATCTTTGAATTGGTGTTGATTAATAGAAAAAAGTTACGAGAAATAAATCATGAAATTAAAAACATAATACAGTAGAATCCCTGACAACCGGACTAAGAAGTCCTTCCGGATATGAGGAATTGGTTACAAAGTCCAGATATGAGGGATTATATTTATATTAAAATAAACGAACTGAAATCAGGTTTAACATTTATTTTCAATGTTTTATAATAAACAAAATAAGCTAATGGTGAGTGAAATATAACGGAATTGATTTTAAAGAAAAAAGAAATAAATTATATAATGTTAATGAAAATTCATTAAATTAGGTATGCCACGTATGCAAAACAAATAATGTAATGAGGATATTTTTAATCGCTGTTGCATGATGATTCTTTCTCTTCTAATGTCATTCTCAACTTTTTCCGCATTTCGTTTTGATTTTGTTCTTGAAATTTATTTAAAAGAAACAAACATTTTAACTGTGTGTCCGTTATTGCAATCGTCATAACTGAATGCTGACTTTCTTTCCATACAACTGACAATCTTTAAATAGCTTTTTCAAAGGCCGAAATAACGCAACCATTTGATAATCGGTTTGAGTTGGTTAGTGTTAATCCAGTCGCTGATCCGCCAATAATAGAATGGTCGATCTTTGATTAAACACTGCAATTGTTCACATGGAAATGTTTCTTTAGCCATCAGTATTGGTGTATTTTTATTTATTAAACAATGTTTAGCGGTCTGTGCAGTCGAGACATTTAAAAAAATGTGTCCTCTGACCGGGATCGAACATGCGACCCACTTTGTATGGGGGAAACAAGACGTGTCGGCTATAATAACGTTTAAAGTCGGATTAAAAGTAAAACCATTAATTCTTTAGAAAATGGTTTGGTTACATTTCGGATACGAAATGTAAACTGATATTAACTTGTAAGAAAAATAATTTAGACAAAGAAGATGTGCTTACCTTAAATAGGTTAAAAAGAGCCTTGATTATCATGATATATATATTAATATATTATACATAAAAGGTTAATGGTCAGAGTTGAATCGGACCAGGAAACAGTCGTATTAAAAAGTGATCAATACACGTGTGAAAAAAATATAAGATAAAAGTAAAAGTATAACATGTAGAGCTTTTAACTTTAACAACCAGGAAGGCAGTTGAATCCGCTACCTTGGTTTCAACCTTACGGTCTCCTCAGGCGATTTATTTTATTAAATGACCTCTTAACGCTTTATTTTTT